>JARHVA010003242.1:1650000-1847500 GCA_037957365.1 Torreya grandis
CTCAAAGTGTTTCAAAATATTTATAAATGTTATGTGATCTCTTCTAGATATCCATATGATCTTTGTGACATTGTATCACTCTTCAACTAGGACCCTGCTCAGTTTCTTAGTCTGGATTAGATAGGTTTTGGCATGTAGGACAAATTTGACCAACACTTTCTACACCATGATGAGATTGTAACTATGATAGAGTAATTACCACATCCAAAATTCATCATAATCATGTTGGCACACATCCCATAATAAAATAGAACCCAAAATATATATTTTGTCTTTCTAAGTCACCCCTTCAGTAAGCACTAAATTCATAAAGATTGCAAAAGAGGTTGCATATTTACATCGTGTTGATTCCCATACAAGTAATTATGTATTTAGATTCTTCCTATATACACCCACACTTAATAGTTAACATAATTTATAACATAAATGAATTGTTGATTAATGCCTATAAGGAGTTCCTAATGCATGCCCCATGTTAGGATCATTCATCAAACCAACACAAGACACAAGTCAAAGAACATACATCTCCCCGAATTCAAGTAGTGAAAGAGAGAATTATGTAGGGAGTATTTCAAAATCATTAAGAGTGCACTTAATATATTAAAATATTATTTCATACTCTTATTTATAGACTTCATCACAATCAAATTATGAAGTTTTATGCTGAAACACAATGAATTTCACTTACAACCTCATAATTGGGAGGGTGAAGTCTAGGTCATAGTCATCTCTTCAATAGACTTTTATCTCTTGAAGGACTCCCGTACAGACCTTTACATAGGATATATGAAAATTTAAAGGCGTAAACATAGTTAATTACACACATATACTAAAAATAAAGGAATGTGATCCCATCCATGTAGACTCTCCATACACAAATTATGCAAAACTCAGTGCACATAGATTAGTGTACACATGATCCTTAAAGATAGGTACATGTGATGTTTTCCTACCAAATTCATAGAGATGACATGGAAAGATCCACATAAGGCTTGCATAATCTTGATTCAATAAGATAGACCATGTGGATCAATAGGTGACTGCCCTAAAAGGGGATGTTAATTGATCTTGATTGTATATCAAGGGGAACAAATCAAAATAGAATTAAGTGTATGTGGTTGTCAGAGTGTATTAACATGATTTCATGACAACTTAAGATGTGTAGACATCTTTCATTCTTAAATACATACATGGATCCATGAAATAACTTATAACTATTTCCATGATCAAATCATCATATCTAGGTTGGATGAGCATGTATTGTAATAATTATTATGAAGAGTTTTGGTGCTATAAATTTACCTTGGGATTTGGGCACCCTTCTCAAACTAAAGTTCAAAACAACCACCTCCCATGGAAAATTAATTATCTAGGGCCTTTCCTAATGTTATATAATCCCTAAATTTTCATTGTAAAAATGTTGACATATCTAAGAACATAATATTACCAGAATTTTCTCTCCAAGAGCCCTCTCTTGGTATAAAAAATCTCTACCTATTCAAATTTATAATGTTGACTTAGAACTTGAAATTAATAAGAAATAATTTGCCTTCATGATCTATGGTCTATGTGAATTCATGATTATTGATGTTTATTTGTGGATGTTAATCCCTCTCATTGCCATTCTCCCTTTGCACCTCTACATAAAATAAAAAGTCTTTATATGTCTCATATTTTGTATACACGGGTTTGCATAGGTATTACTTGTGGACCATTTATCATCCCTCTTAATGTTGCATTGTGTTACATTAACTCCATGTGAAACACTTATGAAGTGTGCCCAGTTTTAATTTTTCACATTCAATATGTTAGTTTTATTTTGTTGATTAAGTGGGTGAAGTGATCTCTCTATTCTTGGTTCATCACCTTTTACATTCTAGCAACCCTCTCAACTTTTCCATCCTTTTTTCCCTTATCAATTTTATGTTTAACACTAAATGTAGATTTGATTCTCCTCTTTGTAATTCTACATGTTGGTCATAAACTAGATGTGTCTATAATATAAGGATTCTAACCTACTCTGGAGGTTCAACCCAAGGAATGCAAGAGTCCCAAACATTGGGGAAATCCAATTATTATGAAAAGACACCAAATCATTATCTAAATCATAATTATAAGGTGATATGTCTATATAATCTACATGAAATCAAATACAAAATTAATTTTCACATGGGTGCATGTTTATAGAGATAATAATTTCAGGCACACCTGATGGGACTAAGTTTAAAAGTTATCTGAGAGATTGGTGCTAATCTCAATGATTTAGTGTTGATAACACTCTATAGAACACTTGGTGGTTTTGAATGTCACATCTACTTTTTTAAGTATCCCTATCACCCAAAATTATGTCTTTTCACCCTAATTATGAACAAGATACTAGTTTTATACCCTCTTTTCATCCATATAAAGCTAAAAGTGTTCTTGGTTTCAACTAAAATTGTCCTAGACCATAAAGATATTAGCTTCCTCATAATGTTCACCTCATTATAACCCTAGTTCAGAACATGTGGTAGCCTACTCATACTTATAACTAGATTTATGAAAGATATGTTTATCCTAATCACCATTGGTACCCTCTAAACCAGCCCAGACAAGGCATCAAGCATATCATGATAGACTTCAACTAGCAGATGAAGGTGATTGACAAGAAGTTGGAGTATGATACATGGTGGGAGGAGCTTTATTACCAAACTCACATCTACCAAAAACAAATGAGGGAAAAAAAAGATACAAAGATTAATGTTTAGCTAGGTATATCATAACAAGGGAAGATTAGATACATCAACTACTCACACAGTCACAAGGAGTTAATCCCTATCCCTAATTTTAAATAAAATTCTCTTATAATTAAAATCTAATACTTAATATGGGAATATTTTATGTTTAATATCCATAACTTCAATAAAGGTAAAACTTATAAGTAGTCTAGTGAACATCTTAATTTTAAAATCCCATGTTTCATAGGTTCCCCTTCTAAAAGAGAGCTCGTGCATAAAAATAATCAAAGGCCTATTCATCTTCAAGATCCTCAAACTAAAACATGAAATCCTTCTTAGAAAAAGTATCATAATTATAAGATTCCCATCCTTTTTTAATCCACTCCTACTTCATCATTTGAACCCCCTTTCCCTCTCACCATATCCATTTTTAAAGGAGGACTCATTGTACAAAGAGTGGATAAAGATAATTTAGATGAAGAGGATAATAACTCAAGAAAGGATGAGGAGAATAAAATAATTGGTATACCCCCTTGCACCACCAAAATATATGAATAAACCCTACTAAAAGAAGAGGATAAGTACTATCAATTTAAATAGTAAGACATTGAACATGTAGTTAGGGTGAAGGAAAAGATAGGTACCCCTGTTTGACCAGCTACCTTGCTTCACTGATGAATATGAGGAGATTGTTCCATTATTTTCCTCAAAAAATAAATTAAAATATAAAGGTGCATAGGGTAAAAAATTTAATGAGATTTTGGCCTATGGAGATAAAAGAACAAGCAAATCTAAGACAAGTCTTCCCATTTAGATGCGTTAAGAACAACTGGAAGAATCACTTTTCTGGGATGAACCAGATGACTTTTTTTAAGTGTTGATACTAAATCAAAATATCATAAGCAGGAAACCATTAATATTATAAGCTTTATTGATGAATCAAATTTATCATCTTGTTATATAAACCAAAAGGACTCTACTGCACTCAACGTTACAAACCTAGAAAGGGATTCTTAGGAGAAATAAAGGCAATAATTCTCTAAAACCATTGGGGGATTTCAATTTCTCATTATATTTTTTAAAATAATAAATAAACATGAGGATGAGGGTGAAATCATAGTAGTAGGTGTATTTCATTTCCACCCTTCTAAACATATCATAGAGGAATTTACAAATGACATGTTTTCTTTGGAGGATCAATTACAAAACAAGAAAAGGGGCTTAGCCATTGAGGATGAAGGACCTGAACTTGTGTTCACCCTTACACCCATCCTCTTAAAATATGATAATTTATGTTAACAACTTGAAAAGTGAGTCTTTGATCATAAATATTCTTGCGTGCTCTTATTCAAAGACTTCTTCACACTCAAATGATGAAGTTCCATGCCTAAATGTAATGAATTACACCATTGAATCCATTATTCATAAGTTGAATTCTAGGTCACACTCCATCTCTTTCAAAAATTTGTATCTCCTTAAGGACTTGAATGCATACCTATACATAGGATATATTTTAATTCAAAGGCATTCACATAGTTCAGTGTGCACCTATTCTTCAAATAAAGGCACACGCTCCCATCCACATAGAATCTCCATGTGCAACTTGAATAGAACTCGATATACATAATATAGTGTATACATGATCCAAAAAGATAGATAAATTTGAGGTTTTCCTATTACATGTGTACAAATGACATGGTGAGATCCAATAAAGGATTTCATAGTCCTACATCAATGGGCTAGTCCAATTGAATTGATAGCTGACCACCATAAATGGAGGTAGTAGTTGATATTGATTATAAATTAATAGGAATGGATCAAAATACAATTAAATTTAGGGTATTTTCTAGAGTTCCATAACATTATCACATGCCACCCTTGGTTGCCTAGACATCTTTCATTATCAGATGCACATATGGATCTATAAATTACCTTTTAGTTATTTTCATGATCAAATCATCAGATCTAGGTTAGATGATCATGTCTCTAAGTAGTTATTTTGAAAAATTTTAGTGTTCATAATCAACCTTAGGATTTGGGTGTTCTAAAATTAAATTTACTATCTTCCACCTTCGATGGTAAATTTATTATGTTGGGCCTTGCCCAATGCTATATAAGGGCTAAATTTTCATTATAAAAAGGTCTACATTTCTAAGCACCATAATGATACCAAAAATTCTCTCTAAGATCCCACTCTTGGTATAAAAAATATATACCCATTCAAGTTTTTAATATCACCTTAGACATTGAAATTATTAATAATAAATTTTCTTTCTTCATTATCTATGGTCTATGTGCATTCATAGTTGTTGATTTTTGTCTATGGATGTTCATCCTTCTTATTATCATAATCCCTTCACACATTTTCATATAAATAAAAATATCACCAAGTTTCATTCCATGTATACATGGGTATTCAAAGGCATTATCTATGAACCATTTTTTCCCTCTTAACACTACACTATGTTCTATTATTTTCATGTGAAACATTTATGCAGTGCACCCTGTTATAAATTTTTTCATTAATTATATTAATTTTATTATTTTTATTAATTAGGTTAGGTTCTTGATATATTCTTGGTGCATCACATTTTACATTAAAAAAACCCTATTAACGTTTCCCACCCTTTACCCTTCTCAAGTTTAGGTTTAGCACTAGTTGTAGATTTCCTTCTACTATTTGTAGGTCTATGTATTGGTCCTAAAATAGGTGCATCTATAATATAATGAAGTCATACTACTATAGATGTTCATACCAAGGAGTGGAGGAATACCACACCTTGGGGGATGTTCCAATTTTTATAATGAGACACCAAATTTATCTCTATCACCCAAGTCCAAGGGGCTAGGCATAGAAGATCTATGCACAATCAAGCATGAGAACCATTCAAATATGGGTACATGTTTTAAATGATAAAAATATTCTTTTGGATTTCCATAAGTTTTTACCTACCTTAATATTGATCTTATAAGTAAGCCTTTGGAGTTCTTGAAATTTATTCCCTTCCTTAAATTAGATCATAAGGGTATAACTTTGAAGTTTCCACATATTTTTTGATCACCCCATAAGGGGTAAGGACGTATCACTCTTTTGAATTTTTATAAAAATAACCCCATGATGGGTTAAATGATATATCTATTTTCTTATGGTGAAGATTAAAAAAATACCATGAAATATTATTATGTGATAGTCCTTATTCAACACATAATTAGTGGGTCTTCTACTATGATGGGGTTAAGTGTCACCTATGTGTAGAAGTAAGATTTATTATAATTTATCATGAATGATGTGTCATGTATTTTGGTTTTAAAATAGACTTTGAGTGTACAAATAATTGGGTTGAATAAAAATACCTATTTCTTGTCATGTTCATTGAGAAATATTTGGGCATTTAGAACTTAACAATTTAATGCAACCCATAGATAGTTGCTAACCAAGTTTATGTGGTCTATCAAACCAAATTTGAACATATTCAACTATATAAGACTATTGTGCATGAAATTATAGAATAATTTTAATTCATTTCTATAGAGGTATTTCTAAGGAAAAAAACTAGCTTGTTGACTCTATGTTTGTTTCATCTTTACACTTCAAACATCATACTTATATACTAGATTCTAATGTCATAACCTTAGTCAGGAAAAAAATTATTGTACATAAGACTTATAGTGACCAAATGATTCCCATATTGGAAAGGATGATAATTTGTTAGTTCTTGACTTAGCCAAGAATAATGAACATATTCTTGATTTTTTTTATTATAAGATTGCCTCACATATGTTTGCCATAAAAAGGATTTCTCCCTCACTTTTTATCCCATGTCATCTTTTAGGGAAAAATATATGAATCTTATTTATATGTTGAGGATTAATTATCATCTAATGATGAGCACAACATTTTCACTACATAGGGTGAATATCCTAATCTTCCTCCAACACCTAACATGTTTGAGGAGGGAAATTACTCCCTCATTAAATAAACCAATAACATCAACATTAGGAATAAAGAGAGTCCTATAATTCTCAAGATTAGGTTCTCACTTTCATCTTAATAAGTGGAAGGACACCTAAAAATGATCATATATCTCTCAAAGGATTTCATCTTCTCTTACATTGATATGGTGAGAATAAAACCTAAGGTTATGGTCCATAATCTTGTCACTATGCTTGACATAAATCTAGTTAGAAAAATATTAGGCCTTTCAATTTTAAGGATGTTATAAGAGGAAGTTATAAATATTTTGAAGATTAGATTTTTCAAGACAATGGAATATTCTAAGTGGATGTCCAAAATTGTCCCCATTCTCAAGAATAATAGTAACATAAGGATATGCTTATATTTATAGTATATCAATAAGGCATGTCCTAAATATGAATTCCCTCTTCTATCCATCAATGTTAATTTTGATGTTACGTCAAGATATGAATTTCTATTTCTTATGGATGGATTCTAAGTATACAACTAGATCCACATTTATAACAAATATCAGAGTAATACATCATTTTATACACCATAGAGAACCATTTATTATGTCATGATGCCCTTCAGTCTTAAAAACATAACAACAACATACCATAGGTCCATGACCCATATATTTCATAATCTTATTCAAAATATAGTGGATGCTTATATACCTGATATCCTAAGGAAGGTTAGGCAAAAAGTTGACCACCTAGAGGTATTACACACAATCTTCATGTGTTTGATCTAATATGATGTTACTCTTAACCCATAAAAATGTGCATTTGGATTCACATGCATAAAAAACATAAGGTATATCATCTCTTAGTGTGGGATTGATATTGACCCTACTAGTATTCATTCAATCCTAGAAATGTTCCCACCCATAGATGAATCAAGGATTAGGTCATTCCTAGTAAATATGGGATCCATTTGATGGTTCACTCCTAATATTACCTATGAAGTTAATCTAATTAATAACTTGATTAATAACACAAGTGGATTTAATTGGATACACTATATTTATAAGGTAGTTGAAGTGGTAGAATTATTCCTTATGCCTCCAAATACACTTATGTCATCCAAGATATATAAGACATGTTGAGTTTTGGAGCTAAAAGCTTCACTAATGAGTAATGTGGAGGTTGTTGGGCTTACACAATAATTGACATCAGTTAGGGGTTGACTGACATCGGTGAAATAGGTTAAAACCAACTGACATTGGTTAGGGGTCAGCCAACATTGGCCATTTGTAGACTGACACCAACTTCTGTGCATTTCTAGGCGTGTCCAAAATTAGAATTGTGTTATTTTTAGGAGAATAGTTAGTTTGCATGTAAAGACTAAAATTAGTCTTGAGTTTGTTTTTATAATTATTATTTCCTTTCAATTCTATTTAAGAGACCTATGGGGAAGTATTGTAATAAAGGGTGCAAGATTAAGTTGATCTACAAGGGAGCAAGATCAAGAAGATATGCAGGGAGCAAGATCAAGAAGATATGCAGGGAGCAAGATCAAGAAGATCTGCTGGGATACAATTCAGTAATTGAGTTGGTTGTAATTGATAGAGAGAGAGAGAGAACTCTTGAGGGAGAATTACTATACATCTGAGAGGTGTGAGGAGAAAGATATTTTTTCATTATATTTCCTTCTAGAAGAGTTTAATACATGATTGGTTGTTTCTTGTATATCCTATTATTTGTTGTTTTTGATTTCTAGTTACTTATTACTTCTGGTTTTAATTTCGTGTTTAGTTGCTTATACAAAAGTAATCAATTGTACTCTAAGGTCAAGACAAGTGGTATCAGAGCTATGTTTATACGCTAACAACTAGTATCAGAGTGTGTTATTGTTTGTTGATTACAAAATTTACTCACAGGGATTTTTGATTGAGTGGGAGCTAAGTAATGGCAAAAGAAAGTAAACTAAGAATGGAGAAGTTCAATGGCAAGAATTATCAATTATGGAAGATGCAGATTGAAAATTATATGTATTAGAAAGATCTATATTTACTATTGGGTGGGGTTTTAAGAAAGCCCATAGATATAGAAGATGAATAATGGAATGTTCTTGATAGAAAGGCTCTTGGATCTATAAGGTTGAGCCTAGCAGCTTCTGTGTTTTCCAACGTATCACAGGTAAATACAATGGTAGAGTTAATGGATACTTTGGAAAATTTATATGAAAAACCCTCAGCTTCAAATAAGGTATATCTTATGAAGCAATTATTTAATTTGCAAATGCAGGAAGGTGGATCTATATCTAGTCATCTTAATGATTTCCATACAATATTAAATCAGTTAAATTTAGTCAAAATAGTTTTTGATGATGAAATTAAGGCTCTCTTAATCTTATGCTATTTAGCTAAAAGTTGGCATAGTTTGGTAATGGCAGTTAGTAATACTACATGTACTTCAAATATCTTGAAAGTTGATGATGTTGTTAGTGTAATCTTGAATGAAGAAATTCACAAGAAAAGAAAAGGGGAAACATCAGGTAATGCTTTAAGTGTTGAATGTAGGGGAAGGTAAAGAGAGAAGGGTAAGCAAGGGAAATCAAGGTCAAAGATGGGAAGTAGATCCAAATCCAAAAATGGAAGAATAACCTACTGGAATTGTGGAAAGAAAGGGCATGCAAAGAAAGATTGTTGGTTGAAGGATAACAAAGAAAATCAGCATGAAGGTAATAAACAAGTAAAAGTTACAGGTATTGTTGCACAGGATGCTCTTATATTTTCTTTGGATAATAAAGTAGAATCATGGGTTTTAGATTATAGTGCCTCTTTCCATGCAACCCCAAATAGAAAATTTTTCAATGATTATGTCCATGGATATTTTGTAAAAATTTATTTAGGGGATGATGAGCCTTGTAAAATTGTTGGCAAAAGAAAAGTGCAGCAGAAATTGTAGAATGGAAACACATGGGTGTTGAAGGATGTCATGCATGTACCCATCTTGAAGAGGAATCTGATTTCTGCAAGAAAGTTGGGTGATGAGGGTTGTATAGTAATTCTCACAGCTAAATCTTGGAAAGTTTCCAAGGGTGCACTTGTATTATCAAAAGGTAAGAGAGTAGGTACACTTTATCTATCTACTCATATTACTAATTATTCTCCTTCCATTTTATCTACTTCAGATGTAGATGCAAAGTTGTGGCATTGTAGGCTTGGTCACATGAGTGAGAAGGGAGTGAATGTTCGTAAGTCAAAAGGTAAGCTTTTAGATTTGAAAAGCATAGATCTAGATTTCTGTGAGCATTGTATTTTTGGGAAATAGAAGAAAGTGAGGTTTCTCAAAACTGGGTCAATAAAGAAGAAGCACAAGTTGGAGCTTGTTCACACAGATGTGTGGGGACCAACTCATGTAGCTTCTATTAGAGGATCATGGTATTATGTTTCTTTCATTAATGATGCTACAAGAAAGGTATGGGTTTATTGCATAAAGAGGAAATATGATGTTTTTGACACATTTAAGAAATGGAAAGATTTGGTTAAGAATGAAACAAGTTTGAGATTGAAGTGCCTTAGATCTGACAATGGTGGTGAGTACTACAGCAATAAATTCAATAGTTACTATTCTATGAGTGGAATACGGAGGGAAAGGATGGTTCAAAGGACACCTCAACAAAATGGAGTTGTTGAAAGGATGAATAGAACAATAATGGAGCGTACACAGAGTATGAGGTTGCATGTTAGTTTGCCCTTATAGTTTTGGGTAGAAGCTGTAGATACTATGGTTTACCTGATTAACAAAGGACCTTCTACTAAACTAGATGGTGGAATTTCAGAAGAGGCTTGGACAGGTAAAAAAGTAGATCTTTCATTTCTCAGAGTTTTTGGTTTTGAAGCTTTTGTGCACGTTGATAAAGAAAATAGAAAGAAGCTAGATGTTAAATCTATGCGATTCACTTTCATTGGTTATGGTTTTGGAGATTTCAGATTCCAGTTGTGGAATTTAGAAACTAACAAAATTATTAGAAGCTATGATGTAGTTTTTAGTGAGAAGGTGATGTATACTGATCAGCTCAAGAGGTTGAATAATTTTGAGCAGGGCAATCTTGATTTGGAAGAGGTTATGATCCAAAATGAGCTCATGGGTAAAAAACATCACTCATAGAATATCACAGAAACTAACATCGGTCAGGTGGAAATCGACATCGGTCATGTAAAGAATAATGTTAGTTAGGTGGAAATCGACATTGATTAGGAGGAATTGACATCGGTCAGGTGCAGACTGACATCAATCAGAGATGACCAGGATCGGTCACTATTAGAAGGAAATTTGGGCAGATGGTAAGTTGTAAATGAGTCTCAAATGCCCATAAGGAGATTTGAAAGGGTAAGTAAACCTCCAATTCATTATTCCCCTTCTTTATACTACTTGTTTCTCACTGATGGTGGAGAACCACAAAGTTTTGATGAGGCAATGTAGGTAGAATTTAGGAAATAGTGGAAGCATGGCATTAATGAGGAAATTGATTCCTTGGAAGAGAACCATACGTGGGATTTGATTGAGTTGTTAGCCACAAAAAAAGCACTAAAAAATAAATGGGTATATAGGTTAAAGGAAGGAGAGAATGGACAAATGAGACATAAGGCCAGATTGGATAATGATAGTTATATTATCTTGTTACTATATGTAGATGATATTCTTGTTGTAGGTTCACACATGTAGGAAATTACTAAGCTTAAGGTAAAATTGTTTCACACATTTTCCATGAAGGATTTAGGAGTAGCAAAGAAAATCCTTAGCATGAGTATTAAGAGAGACAAGAAAAATATCTTTTTGATTTTGTTTTAAGAGGATTATGTGAATAAGGTGTTGGAGAGGTTCAATATGTAGGATACAAAACCAGTAAGCACACCTATGGATGGATAGTTCAAGTTGAGCAAAGAATAGTGTCCTAAATCACATGATGAGGTTGAGTACATGAGTAGAGTTCCATATGCTTCAGCAATTGGGAGCTTGATGTATGCAATGGTATGTACTAGACTAGATATTGCCCAAGCAATGGGAGTTGTCAGTAAGTTTATGGCCAATCTAGGAAAGGAATACTGGAAAGCATTTCAGTGGATTCTCAGATATCTGAGAGGGACCAGCAGTAGGCATTTATGCTATGGAGGGTCAAACACTTCTCTACATGGGTATGTGAATTCGAATATGGCAAGTGACTTGGATGGTAGGAGAAGCACCACAGGATATGTGTTCACTATTGGTGGAACAACGGTTAGCTAGATTTCAAAGTTGCAGAAGGTTGTTGCCTTGTCTACTATAGAGGCAAAATACATTGCAATCATAGAGGCTACCAAGGAAATGATTTGGATGACTTGGCTCATGGAAGAGTTGGGAAATGAGCAAGAGAGTTGCAGATTGTACAGTGATAGTTAAAGTGTAATTTATTTGGCAAAGAATTCAGTCTTTCATTCAAAAACCAAACATATATAGCTTAGGTACCACTTAATTAGACAGGTATTGGAGGATGGACAATTGAAGCTGGAAAAGATCCATATGGATAAGAACCTTGTTGATATGTTAACAAAGCCAGTAACAAAGGAGAAGTTAAATCTTCATTCAACTTTTGTTGGTATTCAAGATTAAACTTGAAGAGGTAGAAACAAGCTAGAGATGTTTAAAGGATGTTGTTGTACAGGTATAGGTTTAGCTGTTTATCTCCAAGTGGGAGATTGTTTAGTTATGGAGCTAAAAGATTCACTAATGAGTAATGTGGAGGTTGTTGGGCTTACACAACAACTGACATCGGTTAGGGGTCAACCAACATCAGTGGAATAGGTCAAAACCAATTGACATCAATTAGGGTTTGGTTAGCATCGGTCATCTGTAGATCGACACTGACTTTTGTGTGTTTCTAGGCATGTCCAGAATTAGATTTGTGTTATTTTTAGGAGAATAGTTAGTTTTCATGTAAAGACTAAAATTAGTCTTGAGTTTGTTTTTATAATTATTATTTCCTTTCAATTCTATTTAAGAGACCCATGGGGAAGTATTGTAAGAAAGGGTGCAAGATTAAGTTGATCTGCAAGGGAGCAAGATCAAGAAGATCTGCAGGGAGCAAGATCAAGAAGATCTGCCAGGATACAATTTAATAATTGAGTTGGTTGTAATTGATAGAGAGAGAGAGAACTCTAGAGGGAGAATTATTGTACATCTGAGAGGTGTGATGAGAAAGAGATTTCTTCATTGTATTTCCTTCTAGAAGAGTTTAATACAAGATTGGTTGTTTCTTGTATCTCTTATTGTTTGTTGTTTTTGATTTTTAGTTACTTATTACTTCTGGTTTTAATTCTATAATTAGTTGCTTATACAAAAGTAATCAATTTTACTCTAAGGTCTTAACAAGACCTTGGAAATTTACATTATGGTAATTGAGGTGACTCTTAATTCCATGTTATCCCAACATCATGATATTGGTAAATAACATGTGATTTACTTCCTTCATTTCACCCTCATGGACTATGAAACATGTTATTTTCAATAAAATAATTAGTATTAAAAAAATGTGTAAAAAATTAAGTGATTACAAAAATATATGCTTAATCAAGAAACTCAAGTCATATTAAGGTATCAAGACTTGTAAAAATTATTGACCTAATAAAATATCTCATGACCGGATAGGCATTTTATCACATTTTAAAGTGAGTTTAAGCTTACATACATCAACCAAAAGTCTATCAAGGGACAAATAAATTTTAATTGGTTAGAATATTATCCCATGTAGGTTTTTGATTGCATTAACACTAATTTTATTAATGAATTAATATATTATATAGGTATAAATTATCTCAAAAAATTTCCTAGTTTTCTAATATTTTTCATTACTTAATTGACCTCATTTATTCCAAAGGAAACATATCTCAATATAGGTTGCATCTTCACATTATCACTTTAAAGTGCATAATATTACACAAGGTTATCTATCATAAGGCCTTTGATGGCATGTTTCTAATATGTGTAAACTAAGAGGAGTTAGAAAGGGTAATTTTACATTAACATAATAGGGTTTATGATGATCATTTTTGTGGCCATGTGACTGGTCACAAGATAATATAATGAGATACTTCTATGTCACTCTTGAACATGATGTGATTTACTATGAAATAAAATGATATAAGTGCTAACGCATCTCTCATGAGATCCACATTCCTCCTTGGGCTCTATAACCCATCATTACACCTTTACCTTTTTGTACTTGGGGTCTAGATATAATAGGTATTATTTCCCTCATTTATGTAGATGATCACTAATTCATTATCAAGGCAACTAAAAATTTTACAAAGTGGTTGGAGAAAATTCATCTTACATTTGTTATCAGTTTAGTCATTACAAAATTTATTATGAACTAGATCATTTTTTTATTTGGGGTTCCATAAATCATCATAAATTACAATGGGCCCCACTTTAAACACTCTAAAGTACATTAAATATATAATACATTCTCACATAACAACACATGACCTTATTTTACTATCCATAGGCTAATGGTTAGGTTGAAGACACAAATAAAATATTAAATTCAATCCTAGTCAAAACAATCAAATATTCTAAATGTGATTGGCATTTGAAAATTTATCAAACACTTTAGGATTATAAAACACTTAAGGATTATAAAACTAACATTAAAATTCAATAGTGGAAACCAAATATTCCCATGTGTTTGGATCTAAATATATTCCACATCTTGAGGTTGAGATACCTAGTCTTCAAATTTCCCTTCATGATTTCCTTGATCATGAAGAGTACAAAAATGCATATCTAATTGAATTAAAAGCTTTAGATGAACATCAAATTGTTTATACAAGTAATCACATTTCTTATCCCAATCATATGGGTATAAAATATAACAAAATTTTCAATGAATAATTGATACATTTAGGATACCTTTTCCTTAGGCTCGACAATTGAATTAAAAAAATAAAGGTCAAAAGTTTAGACCTGACTAGTTAGGCCTTTATCTAGTGACTAAGGATTTCAACAATGGATTCTATAAACTATGCACTTTCAAGGTCAAGGAATTCAATAAATATATGAAATATTCACACCTTATAAATTTCTAAATTTAATTTTTCATGTCTCATTTCCCTCATTCTATTACATTTTCATAGTTTAGATGTTCATTTGCATATCAGATATTGTGTTTAATGATTATTTGAGCTTCAATTTAGATAGTGTGAAACTTCCAAGGTGAATCATGTCACATCATATCATCTCCACATTACCTTACTATTTTATATAAAACATATTTCAAAATAAGCATTATATTAGTTCTTTTCATAGTTATTATGAGTAGAGTACACCTATTTTCCGTATAACTTCTTTCAAAACATAGAAAATCCTATCCTATGGCCTAGTATAGAATCTTGTCCATAAAAAATTATCCTCTTATGGTTCATTCCTTAAAAATAAAAAAATTAGCATGCTCTTAAATAGGTAACTTTACCCACTTGTCTAGATCTTTGGTGATTGTCCCTTGCGTCTTACTAGTTGTAAAGGGACAATATTTTAGGGTAAAGGCCTAGTAAATAAAAAGGCACTCTTATCAAAATCTCATATGACATAAAAACTAAAATACCATGTCTAAAAAAATTATATCATAAATGTTTATCCCTCATAGATTACTAGTTGTGTGTAGTTCAAATTAATGAGAGATGCCCTTACTCACCTACCTCTATTCCTTGGTGATGAGACCATGTGTATTCCTTATCACATGAGACTAAGTGTAGGGGATCATAATATATATATATATATATATAGAAATAAAATTAAAGTTAAAAATTGATATTAAATAAAAAAAATCAATTAAAAATATCTTAAAAAGGCTTTTATATATGCCTGTGCTAAAAATGTAATTTTATACTACTCAGTAATTCTATCAGGGTTAGCCATACCTAGATAAATCCAATAAAGTTTGTATTTTATAAGCGTAATAAGAACTATATTTTTTATTTTTATCATAAAAATTTGGTCATATTCCTTTTTACTATGAATTTTTATTCATGGTTTCATATTTTATCATCTTACATATATCTAGTTGCCCTTTTCATTCCTCTCCTACAAATTTTAAGTGTGCATCAAATAAAAATAAAGCATGGAGATTAAATTCCATAACACATAATGAAAACTCACTAAGAGGTAAAATATAATGTCTCATAGACAGTCTTATATATATATATATATATATATATATATATATATAATAAGAATTTTTAGTTTAGAGTTTGTACGAAACGAATCTTCAATACAATCACCTCTATATAAGGCAAATGTATCTCAAGATATCATAAATAAAAAAGAATAAAATATGTATAATATGTGTCAATAATTAAAACAAATGAATATCATAATATCCTCCTATGCGATGTCCTAATGTAAAAGAGTGATATGGGATATGTAATCTCCTATTTTTATTACCCTATGAAATAGTCTCTCCAAGATGAGGGATCATATATCTCATCTCACTAGAACCTCCCTATGAGGCTATGTTTCCTATCTATTAGCTAGAAGAATCCTAACATCCATCATATACCAATATATTTACTAAGGCCTCAAATCTTTTGTATTTTATTATCCACTCTCAACATATTCAATGCCACTAATGCTTTGTAGGCTAGAGTGAATATGTCATTATGTCAGCCTATTCCAATAAGTAATCTATAATATGGTAAAAACTCACCTATTATCATGCTACTACCCATATAAAAAATGTTGATCAAGGTTACCTTGATCATATTATTCCATCTGATTAATATATATACAATAAAAAATTGGAATAATCAACATCAGATCCAATTAAAAAAATCAAAGTAATAAATTAACTAGGTAATCAAGCCTAAAAGTGAAACATAAAGTAATAAATTTAAATACATAGATTAATAGTTTACCTAGGTCATCCTCATGCTAGTATAAATCATAATCATAGTTCATGGCCTCCTCCTCATCCACATATTCATCTTCATCTAGATCAATATAATTGGGGGACCTTCCATCTCCATCTACATGTTGTTTCTACTACTACGATATATCCTTCTCACTAAGATCCTACTATAATTGTGGTGGTATAGGGGCTACCTATTATTTTCATATCAGGGAATTTCAACCTATGTATATCCTACATAAATTTCTCAAGGAATATGAAACCGTCATACAAGTGGGTGTCATGCCAACTATCCCAATCTCCCTACCTATGATTCTTGCACACCTCTATAAACTACTACTAATATCAAGAGGTTGTCTAAGTAGGGCTTGACAAACTATTCATATACCCTATCTATTGGGTATACCTCAGCTATAAAATATCATCTCATACTTGTGTTACCCTAGAGGCCATTACGAGATAGGTACATCTCGAACCAACTATCAAATCATGCCCTAGTCGGTTAGGGATATAAAATTTAATTTTGTAAAAGTACCAATAACTTATGGAAAAACATGAAATACTTCCACATATATCCACTTAGAGGCCCTAATGGCCCATACATATCTAATAGTTACCCCCATTTGGTAGGCGATCATCCACTCATACATCTAACTCATGATGAGTATGGGATGACTAATGAAAAGAGCTCCAAATTAAGCCACATGGTAGAATTCACTATAAGTACATGTGAAGATGTCTTAGCTCCAGGAAAATTTATCCCCTCTCTCTTCAATTTGATATATGATCAGGGACCTATTATAAAGCATCCTATCATTATAATTGTTTTAGGCTATTCAAGAGGAAAGTATACTAATAAATTCATTATGAAGATTGGTAATCAATGATCCCTCGATCTGAAAAATTCTAAGTGCACCAATGTATCTAAAATGATTACCTAACTTATTGCCTCAACATTAATCATGGACTCCTAGAGGGATACTAAATAACATATCATTTATATGATTAAAATATTATATACATACACAAGAGTGGTGGTCCACACTCATGGGGCCTGAGGGAAGATGAAAGTGTTATAATCAAGGTTCTAGTTGGTAAGCAAGTCATACTAAACCCTAATCCCCCTTGAGTGATGGAACTTTAAATAGTAGATGAGATATACATTATTGATCAATCCAACATACTATATTTAGTGTAGGTGGGGATCATCCCCACCTACACTAAATATAGTATGTTGGATCGATCAATAATGTATATCTCATCTACTATTTAAAGTTCCATCACTCAAGGGATCCACTCCTACTCTTAGGCTTTAATCTAGCATATATAATCTCCTCAAAACAAGCTATGAGGTCAAGTTCTCTCAAAATATCAATTTTTACCTCCCAAAAACCTAGTATTTCCATAGTAATTATTATAAATAGAACTACCCCTTTCAATAGGTGGTTGTTACATATTCATCATAGGTTGGTTATGAGACTGTGACACACTAATTAAGAAGAAACTGCATGACAATTACAAAACTATCACTTTATGAAGACAAATAATTATATCCCCAATTAATAATTTCATTATCCATCTACGTCTTCCATAAACCCATGGAAAAAATCCTCAAAAATTCACCTAAATCACTAAAACTTCCACAAATACTTATTCTACGCCACTAACATTTTGATACTAAAATTTTAAAATTTCACTATATTTTTAGTATGTTTTGAATAAAATTTCAAGAAAATTACAAAAAAACATGCATATCCTTTCCCAACTTCACCTCCAATTGGTATAATTAACATCCTCATCCCATGGTATATATCAACTACTTGTTTACTCAAATTTAGCATAGGTAGCCCAAATATAAAAAATCTAAAAAATCAATTAACATAAATGAAGTTATTTTTAGCATGTTTTTAAATATATTTGGCCCCAAACTAGCCATTTTTGTTTGAGAGCCTTGCAATTTTGGAGTATTTTCATATTTTATGTACATTTTCATGTTTATTAATCATTTTATTTCTATATTTTATGGTTCATGTTTTAAAACTAACATTTTAATGGCATTTCATTATTTTTTAGTACATTTTGTAGTTTTACAAGAATATAATGACTTGGTACTAGATTTGGTCCCCTGATGGGATGGTTTAGGTAGTATATTATTCATTAAACATATGGTACATATTATTTTCCATGTTTTTACTACATAGTATATTTCCCTCTCTTCTGTTATAATTTCACTTCATTCTCATCTTCTACCAATAGGTTACATAGAATCTAAATTGGCTTTACCATGCCACTAAGGTAAGTGAGGTAAGTATTTATAACCCATATTTCCCTTTATACAAGACACTACTCAGGACCACACCCTCATTAACTCATTACAACTGTCATACTAATTCTTAATATGTATGCACCTAAAATTTTCATAATGTGACATTATAAAATGATGTCCAATGATGATGCATTGATCTTTTAGTGTATGCTCATAAAGGGTTATCTAATACCCCTCCCCTTTAATTTAATTCATATATACAAACCCCATTTGAATACCTTTGGTTTGGCCTATATAACTTCACCTAGATTAATATTAAAATTTTCATATGCATGACAAAACCATTGTGATTTGTGACAAAATCATCACTTTGAATTATGAAACCACCACCTTGGTTTCAAATTGTCATGGTGGTTTCATCCCCATAAGGTGGTTTTGTCATAAATATTAAGTGGTTATATATCCTAATATAGTGGTTTCATATAGGTGAAATGTATTTTTATCATGGGAAATTTTTGGGGATCAACCAAAAAACTTGATTACTTTTGTGTAAGCAAAACATGAAATTAAACCAGAATGATAAGCAACTGGAATCAAAAATAGCAAAGAATAAGATATACAAGAAACCACCATAAAAACTTGTATTAAACTCTTCCAGAAGGAAATACAATGAAGAAGCTACACACGTTCTTCTCACACCTCTCAGATGTACAGATCTCTTTCCCTCAAGATTTTATATTCAATTCCAACAACTTGGATTGATACACACATATACAATATGTCCTGTACTGTTCTCATACACTTACACAAGTATATAAGCTATGAATATCTATCCCATTATATAGAATTAGGGAGCATGAGCAATGCAATATCAACCATTAGATACACCTCCTAATCAAAGGCTTAAAATAGTCTTGCTAAAGATAAAGACACAGACTTACAACTAACAGCTAAACTAATCATGCAAACATTCTATTCTATCCATGAAAATAGATTCTGGATGCACAGGTGATTGACATCGGTCCCTACCTGTCTGCCTATGACCGATGTTAGCCGATACATGACCGACACTAGCAGTTACTGGTCAACTCCTTGCCATCGTCAGTGACTGTGTAAATCTAATAACTTTAGCATCTACTCATCTGGTGAAGTTTTTAGCTCCACACCTTAATAATCTCCCACTTGGAGATAAATAGCTGCACCAGTACCTGTACAACAACATCTTCTAGCTTCTTCATCTTCAAACTCAATCTTGAAGACCAACAAAAGTTGAATGAAGATTCAACTTCTCCTTTGTTACCGGCTTTGTTAACATATCACCAGGGTTCCTATCTGTATGGATCTTCTCCAGCTTCAACTCACCATCCTCCGATACTTGTCTTATGAAGTGGTACCTATGTTGTGTATGTTTGGTTCTTGAATGAAAGGCTGAATTCTTAGCTAAATGAATTGCACTTTGACTATCACTGTATAGTCTTCAACTCTCTTGCTCCTTTCCTAGCTCTTCCATGAACCGTGTCATCCATAGCATATCTTTGTTAGCCTCTATGACTGCAATGTATTCTGCCTCTATAGTAGACAAGGTAACAACCTTCTGTAACTTTGAAATCTAGCTAACCACTATTCCACTAATAGTGAAAACATATCCTAGGGTGCTCCTCCTGCCATCTAAATCACCTACCATATCTGAATCTACATAACCATGTAGAGAAGTGTTTGACCCTCCTTAAGACAAATGCCTACTACTGGTCCCTCTTAGATATCTGAGAATCCACTAAACTACTTTCTAGTGCTCCTTCCCTGGATTGGCCATATACTTACTGACAACTCCCACTGCTTGGGCGGTATCTGATCTAGTACATACCATTACATACATTAAGCTCCCAACTATGGAAGCATATGGAACTCTACTCATGTACTCTACCACATCATGTGAATTAGGAAACTATTCTTTACTCAACTTAAAGTGTCTATCCATAGGTATACTTACTAGTTTTGCATCCTGTATATTAAACCTCTCCAACACCGTGTTCACATAATCCTCTTGAGACAAAATCAACTTGTGATTTTTCTTGTCTCTCTTAATACTCATGTGAAGGATTTTATTTGTTGCTCCTAAATCCTTCATGGCAAATGTGTGAGCTAATTTCACCTTAAGCTCAGAGATATCCTGCATGTGTGAACTTGCAACTAGCATATCATCTACATACAGCAACAAGATAATATATCTACCATTATCCAATCTCTTAAAATAAACAAAATGGTCAAATTGACATCTACTGTAGCCATGCTCAGTCATAAACCTATCAAATTTCAAATACCATTGTCTAGGAGCTTGCTTGAGACCATACAAGCTTTTCTTCAATCTGCACACAAGTTTCTCCTTACCTTTGACCTCAAAACCCTCTGATTGATCCATATATATTTCTTCATCCAAATCTCCATGAAGAAACACTATCTTAACATCAAGCCGTTCAAGATGCAAATCCTCAATAGCAACTAAAGAGAATACAGTCCGTATAGAAGTCATTTTAACTACAAGAGAAAAAATCTCACCAAAATCAATTCCTAGTTTTTGTGCAAATTCTTTCACTACCAACCTGGCCTTATATCTCATCTATCCATTCTCACCTTCCTTTAACCTGTAGATCCATCTGTTCTTTAGTGTCTTCTTTCCCGTTGGCAACTCAACCAAATCCCATGTTTGGTTCTCTTTTAAGGAATCAATTTCCTCATTCATGCCTAGCTCCCACTGTTTCTTGGAATCTACCTATATTACTTCATCAAAACTCTCTGGTTCTCCACTATCAGTGAGAAATAAATAGAATAATGAAGGGGAATATTGAATTGGAGGTTTACTTACCCTTGCTGACCTCCTGATGGGTGTCTAAGACTCATTTTCTACTTGTTTTCCACCTAAATTCTTTGACAATGACCAACCTCGGTCACCTCCAAGCTTGTTACTGGCTGACGTCAATTCCACATGAACAACATCAGTTACTTCCTGATCAACATCGATCACTATCTAACTGACATGAGTTCCTATATTGCCAACGTCGGTTCTTGCTTGACTGACATCAATCTCTGTGTTTTCTTGTCTATGATTATTCTTTCCCGCGAGCTCATTTTGGACTGTCACCTTGTCCAAATCTTCATGGCCCTACTCAGAATTCTTCAGCTTCTTGATTTGATCACTATACATCACTTTTTTATTGAAAAAAACATCATGGCTCCTAATTATTTTGTTAGTTCCTAGATTCCAAAACTAGAATCCAAAATCATTAGAGCCATAACCAATAAATGTGCACCTCATAGACTTAGCATCTATCTTCTTTCTATTTTCCTTATCAATGTGCATAAAAGCTTTAGAACCAAAAATTCTTAGAAATGAAAGATCTACCTTTTTACCTGTCCATGCCTCTTCTAGAATTCCACCATCTAGCACTCTAGAGGGTCCTCTATTAATCAGGTAAATTGTAGTATCTACAGCTTCTACCCAAAACTGTAAGGGTAAACCATCATGCAATCTCATACTCTATGTACACTCCAATACTATTTTGTTCATCCTTTCAGCAACTCCATTTTGCTCAGGTGTCCTTGGAACCATCCTTTGCCTATATATTCCATTCATATAACAATAACTTCTTAACTTATAACTATAGTACTCACCACCATTATCAGATGTAAGACACTTTAATCTCCTATCTGTTTCATTTTCAACTAAAGCTTTCCAAATTTTAAAAGTGTCAAAAACATCATATTTCTTCTTTATGCAATAGACCCATACCTTTCTTGTAGCATCATCAATGAAAGTAACATAATACTATGATCCTCCAATAGAAGCTACCTGAGCTGGTCCCCACACATCTATGTGAACAAGCTCCAACTTGTGCTTCCTCTTTGTTGACCCAGTTTTAACAAACCTTACTCTCTTCTATTCTCCAAAAACACAATGCTCACAAAAATCTAGATCTATGCTTTTCAAATCTGAAAGCTTACCTTTTGACTTAAGAATAGTCATTCACTTCTCACTCATGTGGCCAAGCCTCTGGTGCCACAATTTTGCATCCACATCTGAAGTAGATAACACAGAAGGAGAATAATCAATAATACAATTACATAAATAGAGAGTACCTGCTCTCTTACCTCTAACTAGTACAAGTGCACCCTTGGTAACCTTCTAAGATTTAGCTGTGAGAGTTACTGTACAACCCTCATCACCCAACTTTCCTACAGAAATCAAATTCCTCATTAGGGCTGGGACATGCATGACATCTTTCAACACCCATGTGTTTCCATTCTACAATTTTAGCTGCGCTTTTCCTTTGCTATAAATTTTACAAGGCTCATCATCCCCTAAATAAACTTTTCCAAAATCTCCCTGGATATAATCATTGAAAAATTCTCTATTTGGGGTAGCATGGAAAGAGGCCCTAGAATCTAAAACCCAAGATTCTATTTTATTATGCAAAGAAAGTGAAAGAGCATCTTGTGTAATAATAACTACAACTTTTGCTTCTTCATTACCTTCATGCTGATTCTCTTCATTAACCTTCAACCAACAATCTTTCTTTGCATGTCCTCTCTTTCCACAATTCCAACAGGTTATCTTTCTTTTTCCATTTCTAGATTTGGATCTATTGCTCATCTTTGACGTAGACCTTAATCTCCCATGCTTGCCCTTCTCTTTTTGCCTCCCCCTACTTTCAAAACTTAAAGCATTACCTAATGATTCCCCTGTGCTTTTCTTGTGAGTCTCTTCATTCAGGATTACACTAACAACATCATCCACTTTTAAAATATTTGAAGCAGATGCAGTATTACTAACTGCCATTACTAAACTATGCCAACTTTTAGGCAAAGAGCATAAAATTAAAAGAGCTTTAATTTCATCATCAAAAACTATTTTGACTGAATTTAATTGATTTACAATTCCATGGAAATCATTAAGATGATTAGATATAGATCCATCTTCCTGCATTTGCAAATTAAATAATTGCTTCATAAGATATACCTTATTTGAAGCTGAGGGCTTTTCATATAAATTTTCTAAAATGTCCATCAACTCTACCGTTGTTTTTGCCTATGACAAGTTAGAAATCACAGAAGATCCCAGACTCAATCTTATAGATCCAAGAGCCTTTCTATCAAGAACATCCCATTCTTCATCTTCCATATCTATGGGCTTTCTATCAACCCCACCCAACAGTAAGTATAGATCTTTCTGATACAGATAATCCTCTATCTACATTCTCCATAATTGGTAATTCTTGCCATTAAAATTCTTCATTCTCAGTTTGCTTTCTTTTGCCATTGCTTCTCGCACTCAAATAGAAACCCCTATGAGTGACCTATAATCAACAAACACTAACCAGATCTGAAACACCTATTAGTCAACCTGAGCTCTGATACCAATTTTTGGGGATCAACCAACAAACTTGATTACTTTTATGTAAGCAAAACACGGAATTAAACTAGAATGATAAGCAACTAGAATCAGAAATAATAAAGAATAAGAGATACAAGAAACCACCCTAAAAAATTGTATTAAACTCTTCAAGAAGGAAATACAATGAAGAAGCTACACACTTTCTTCTCACACCTCTTAGATGTACAGATCTCTTTCCCTCAAGATTTTATATTCAATTCCAACAACTTGGATTGATACACACATATACAATATGTCTTGTACTATTCTCATACACTTACACAAGTATATAAGCTATGAAGATCTATCCCATTATATAGAATTAGGGATCATGAGCAATGCAATATCAACCATTAGATACACCTCCTAATCAAAGGCTTAAAATAGTCCTGATAAATATAGAGATGTGAACTTACAACTAACAGCTAAACTAATCATGCAAACATTTTTTTCTATCCATGAAAATAAATTCTAGATGCACAGGTGACTGATGTCGGTCCCTGCCTGTCTGCCTATGACCAACATCGGCCGATACATGATCGATGCCGGTAGCTACTGCTCGACCCCTTACCGTCGTCGGTGACTGTGTAAATCTAGAAACTTTAGCATCCACTCATCTGGTGAAGTTTTTAGCTCCACACCTTAATAGAAATAATATTTTCATAATCATCTCTTGTAATGAGGGGGGTTGTATCACCTTCTCCCCATCTTCCAAAATTAGCTCCTGGAACTTAAGTTCTCATGAATTTCTCATGTGGTATTTGTGTTTATTAATATTTATTCCTTGTGTTCACTATAATATTGGATTATGTACCTCCATATTCTATTTGCAATCATTTTGAGTCTCTCCTAATTTCAACTTTGAGTTATACTTAGTTAAAATCCTTCATGTAACCTCCATTGCTCTTCTATAAGTAAGATAATTTTGGCTTGATTTTAGATGCAAAAAAAATCATTATAGATTTTATTTTTTCAATTGTTTAATTATCCATAGTTTTATACCATTATTTTAAAACTCTACCTTTATTATTTTCACAATATACTAACCATTGTAAGCAAGGAAGTGTCATTAATTATGTATCCTAGTCTTTGTAAATAGTGCACCTAGCTAGCCATAGATTAATTGATCTTTTTTTAGGATTATATATCTATTATTATTCCTCATATTTTGATATTAATTTTATAATATTAATGTTATAGATTTCCTAAATTCTTTTCTTGGATAAAGGATCTATCATACTAAGGATAACAACAACACATGATACAAGCTTTTAATTGATCTTTTCCTTGATCAAATTGGGGACTCGTTGATTCAAGTATATTTTGATTACTTATATTAGGATATATAAATTATTATTTAATATTTATATTCCAAACAATCAAAATTTATAAGAAGAATAATCATTTTATTTTCCATTCTTTTAAACCGAAAAAGTAATAACTACTCACTTTGTTTGGTTCCATCATTAGATTAATTCACAATATTTAATATACACCATATGTGAATATTATAATAGGAAACACATAGTTTTATTCATTAGAATAATTAATTTTTAGTTTTGAAATTAACTCTCTCTCTCTCTCTCTCTCTCTCTCTCTCTCTCTCTCTCTCTCTCTCTCTCTCTCTCTCTCTCTCTCTCTCTCTCTCTCTCTCTCTCTAACACACACACACACACACACACTAGTAACTAGAAAACCTTATATCATCCTAGGTAGATAAAAGATCTTGTTTTAATACTAATTTATCTTGTTTAAAAAAATGAAAGAACTATTTTTAGCCTAGAATATCATAAAATTAGAATTTAAATAATCATTATATTCAAAATAAAACACTATTTATACATATCATGCATATATTTTGGGTATATTGAAAGATTGTTGTATCTTGAATATGAGAAAAATAAGTGTTAGGAACCTAAGAGTATTTTTTTTCTTTGTATTTTGAACCTCTTCTTGAATTATTTGCATGTTGGTAAAAAATTATTTTTTCACATTGGTAAATTCGTACTTTAATTATAAAATAAAAAAAATAACTTCATTTAGCTTGCACATAGAAAATTAAAATCAACATTTTCATAGTTAGATTATATCTCTCTCTTACCTTGCATGTATTGAAAATAAATATAAAAATACAAAAAAAATATATTATTTCATTTTACTTTTAGTTATTTATCATCCTTAACTTTCAATTAATTATTTTTAGTAAGTAGTTAATCTTTCATTTCAATATTATATTACCATGAAAAACAAAAACAATAAAACAACCAAAATGCTTATCAAACCGAGAACAAGCACTCTAAAAAATGCTTCAATAGTAAAATAAATATTTTCACAAAACATTTATGAAGATAAGTTTAAACACATATACTATTCCTAACATAATTTTCATGACACTTTTCAAGATAACTAATATTGTCAGAGAAGGTATTTTCCTTAGGGTTAGATCACTTGATCATATAATGAACACATAATCAAACATTAGTTCCAAATTGAAAATTTAAGTTTCGTATGTTATGCTTATTTCCCACCTTATTGTTGATACTCTTAGTGCCATAGAGGAATAAGTGAAAATTCAAAATCCACTAATCATCATCATCCCTAGTAATAGAGGTAACCAATATAAAGTTATTCAAGCCTATATCCTCATCTCCACCCCATTTTCTTCTCCTTGGGTCTAGTCTCATCATATATCATTCACATTTTTGGATGACATTTACTAGGCATAGTCAAACTAATATATTTGATCTCATCCCTTGAGTCATTTCACTTAACCATACCCATTTACATGGTCTTATTATTTATTAAGAGCTTCACCTCCTTGTTATCTCAAACACCAAAGGACCTTGGAGCTTTTTTTCTCATATAGATGATCTTAATGAGAAACATGATGTTGTTGATGTATTTTGGTTCCATCACAAGAACCTATTTACACCAATGATTAAAAATATGATTCTACCCAATAATAATCCTAATACATAGTTTACCCATCACCCACCCATTATGTTGACTATCTCAGTCTGACCTCGACAAGTCAAGTTCATAGTTTAGCATGTGTTATTTGTGAAAATATAAATTGGTGAACTTGAAGTGAAAGACTTACATATTTTACAATTCCCATTTTATTCACCTAATTCTTTTATCCTTAAGCCATATTACCATATACTTCCATTTACTCCAAAAGTATTCATATACTCTAATAATATGTCTAAATGGGGCCTTAAAAGATCACTTAGCCTAGAGGGATATAGAAGAAGCCAAAATAATTTTAGTGTGGATTTTTTGGTAAGTTAGAATAACCCTACTTTAGATTAATGTTGATTGTCAATCCAATTATTATGATCATTATAATATTCAAACCAAGACTATAATCCCAATTTAAGAGGTGTGGAATGCATCTAAAATTTCTATAAATTATCCTAACTCTAATGTTAGGACCCTCACTAATGTATGTATGACCACATGTCATATGGCCACTAGACTATATATTATCCTAAAGATCCTAGATGGAGAAAGCATTGATAAAAATTATCATTATCTAGGAAGGATACACCACATATAATATGTGATTAGTCACATGAAAATGGGTACATATCCCTCTAGTAGGAACTAAAATTCCTTTAACCCACTAATGCAAACCATACCAATTTCCTTGAGGTTTATGATCTAAATTAGTATCTTAATAGTAACCAACCCTTCATTCATACTGATCTTATAGATGATACTCCCATACCTAACACCACCACTAGCCTAAATGAGCTCATCAACACTTTGGTGGGTCACATTTATGACTTATAAAATAACCAATAATATCTAAGTCAAGGCATGGGTCCAAATACTTATACATAAGGTCATCTTTATCCATCTCCTTCTCCTATCCAAATACTAACACTTAAACCATTATAAAAAAATATTACATGTTCCCAACACAAAAATATCACACACCCCCACCTAGTTATACATTTAACCAACCCCTTAGGGACATCTTTAATTATAGATACCCTAGCCTTGATGCTTCAAAAATTATTCTAGCTTACCAATAACCTACACAAACCCTGATAAGAGGTGTATTCACCTAAAACCCACCCATTAAAACCAATGTGGTGACCAATAACCCACCATAATTTACCTCTACAAGTTATATGCCTCCCATGGACATTCCTCCTATGTAAAATATCCATGTGTCACCTTACATATCTTCAATCTCTATGAAAATGACATAAACCCATACTTACTAAAATACCAACCCTTATACATATAAAAACATTCCTCACTATTTGTACATGTTATCTATATTTACTTAGTTAGATAACTATTTCATATCTTACTCTACTTCACCCTATAAAGCCTCTTCCATTCTTCCTAATGGTCACCCAAGAAACCATTTGTAATTCCACCATTCTAATATAACTTGACCATGTCAAATATTAAATTCAAAAACATGGGGACTTACACCGAATATCTTATGGAGATACTTAATCTCAACAAATGAGGATTTCTTCCACATCTCATACTAGACCTTCCTAGCATTCAATGGAAGGGGGATCCCAATACACAAATTAAATCATATTCCACCATTTTAAGGGTATTTTACCTTAGGATGGGTATTTTTCCCAAATATTTCTTAAAACTATAAAAAGGATAACAATTGGTTGGTATTATCACCTTCCCTAAGAGTGCATTCATTCCTTTCACAAACTAATGGCCGAGTTTGTCAAGGATTTATATATGAAAAAGATTTTTAAGACCATACTTTGATAGTTTCAACATATCAGATAATAATATAATAAATGAGATGTTTATTTTATCACAAGATTGTGTAAGGTCCTTTAATCATCTATGAGTGTTCCTCATATGGACCAAAGAGAGTTGTGTGACATATTCCTTCACTCCATTAATAAGGATATGATGGAGGATGTTTATAAATTTCCCTATCTATGCTATAAAGAATCTCCTGAGATTAATTTATGAATGTATTAACTATCCATCGACAGTGGTTGATTAATCTATGGGGATAATCATTTATCTCTTTGTCAAACCTTTCATGTATTGAAAATAAATTAAAAAATATAAAAAATAAGTATTCTTTCATTTCAATTCTAGTAATTTATTTTTATAAAGTATGTAATATTTAATTTATATTCTATATTATGAAAAACAAGAAAAATAATTAAAATACCAAAAGCCTAGTCAAATCTATCACAATAACTCTAAAAACTTGCTTCAATGGTACAATAATATATTTCACAAAAATATTACCAAGACAAAATCATACACATTATACTTTGACTATTATCCATTGGATGTATTTTCTTGAGACACTTAATCTTTTCAAAGATAGTATAATCCCTAGGTTTAGAGTACATGGTCCTATAATCAATAAATAGCTAGATATTAGTGCCAAATTGAGAATTGAGGTTTTCTATGTTATGCCTATTCCACACCTCATTTTTTTAATGTGAAAAAAAAATGTTTTTAATTTAAATTAAAAAAATAAATATGTATTTTATAATTTATTATAAAATAATTAGGTGTTATATAGTGCATACATGTTATTTTGTAATAAGACCAAAAACATCTCCAGAAGCATGTGAGAGTTGCATATGAAGGAAACTTTGGCTAAAAGATCATATTTAGTACTCTAAATGTTAAGTATAAGAAAATTAAACTTTAAATTTATTTTATTATATATAAGAGATTATGTTCACTCGACATTTGATAGATTTTGTATCATAGATACATGCCTTAAAAATGTGGAAAATAGTTTTTCAAAATCCAATCTGGTTAGTACTTAGGCATTTTTAGGATCTAGGTATCAAACCTAGGGATTTCGGTACATAAATTTTGTAATTGATATCCATTTTAAGTAAACAAATAGTAATTTATTATGTATGTGTGCCTTATATATTGATTTATAACATTTATAGGAGTCCTAGGTTTGTCAAAATTGAAGATTAAAAACTTGTCACTTGAACTTGATCCAATGTGTTGTGATTGGGGTAGTTTAGATCATATTAGTGACTTGCATACATAAAATGACCACTTTATGTTAATTTCACTTGTTCATCATCCCTCCCTCATCCTTGATCACTCAATACTAATAACTCACTACCACTAATCACTATCTCATCATTATTCATTGTCCTTAATCACTACCTCATTGACCCTCACTATCCCTAGTCATCTCTAATCACTCCCTTATCATCCATAGTCACTCCTCTATTGACCTTCACTATACCTCATCATCCCTAATCATTCCCTACCCATATTTCATCATCACAAATTATTTTTTCCTTATCTCTCATCATACCTATTCACTTCCTCATCTCTATTCACTCCCTCCTCATACCTCCTTATTCCTAATCACTCCCTCATTGACCTTCATTATCTCTCATCATCTCTAATCACTTGGGATTATCATCGATAATCACTCCATTAATTATAGACATAATTAATCATCCCTAATCAATCCATATTCATTCCTCATAATCCCGTAATAAATATTTCTTCATCCCTCATCATCACTAATCACTCCCTCACTGACCCTTACCATCCCTCACCATCCCTCATCACTCTATAATTGACCCTCACCATCTCTAATCACTCCCTAAGAATTTGATGTAATAATATACTATAAATATATATTTTATTCCAATCATATTTTTTATAATCCATTATAATATAACTTAACTCTTTTCTTGGACTTATGTTGTCAATACCCATTTGTTATTGTCAATTTTATTACTAAATGAATTGGATGATATTCCAAATTTATAGTCAAGTAACATAAGTACAAACACAAAATAGAGTCTAAATTTTAGTTCATTGAATTATATGTGTTGTGAAGTTGACTAAATGAAACTTTATTTGGTTCCACCTTAGGTATTTTGGTTTAAAAGATAAAAATTAAACACAAATCTCTTGTATAATTCTCTAATTCTAAGAAGGTTTGAATCATATACAAATTTATTTAGTGTTTCCCATTATTGTATGACTTGAATATTTGATAGGTTCACACATTCACTTATTTTGTGTGTAATGTGTCCAAAATAAATTATCTCTTGCATGAAAAATTAACATTTATACATGTTATCATAAAAATATTTTTCCACAAAACATGAAACACTAGTTCAACATGGTGTAGATATTCATCCCATGTTTTCTAAATATTAATATGTCATCAAGCTAGATTAAAAAAATGTCATAATTAAAGGACATAAGGATGTCATTCAACATCTTGAAATGAATGACTTCATTACATGATTTAACCTAAAAGGAATAAGCAACTAGTCAATCAATCCTTCTTTTGTTTTGAAGACTATATTCTAAATATTTAGAGGTTTAACATGAATATGATGATACCGAAACTTAAGATCAATTTTGTAAAAATATTCTACATGATGGATATGGCATAAAAATTCCTTAGTATTAAATGAGGATAATATTTATTCACTTTAATCTTGTTAATATTATTTTAACTTATTCACAACTTTGACACAAACATAATTAGGCTTGTGTAAGGTAATGATTTGGGCATGATGTGTCCATTATCCATGATTTCATGGATATACAACTTGATCTATTCATTTTATAAATATTATATTTTGTATAAGGAGGTTTGATGTAGAGGTAGCTAAGGGATAAAATCAATAATATTGTTTAGTGTATAGTATGTAGGAGTTTATTTAGGTGACTAAAAGATATTATTGTATTGATCTAGTTTATGGTTAAATTATATTGTCTATGTTATTTTTGGATAATCCACACTATGATATGGTGACATAATTATGTTATTACATTTACTTATTACTATAACTAATAATATTCTTGCACTTCATGGCACTAATGATTGAAAGATTATGAACTAACTACGATATATGATATTTTAGATCTTGACAGTCTATAACAACATTTTAAATATTTACTTCATAAACTACATGTCAATGGTAAATATATGGTTAACCACATGTGAAACATCACACACCTATAATGGTGATATGTCACAAAGGATTACATCTTTAAAAATTTTGATTTTTTACACCAAGTGACACTACTAGGTGATCCATTTCTCAAGGCCTACACTAGACCATACATTAGCATATGGTTATGGATGACATAAAAATTTCAAGTTTAATTTTTTAAAATATGCTTTAGGATAAATTAAATTATTCTAAATTCCATTGGAATTGATGAAGTGTATTAGCTCACCATTGATCTACATTTATTAATGAAATAACAATTTTAATTCATATAATTTCTTGTTGGGGTAAGTAGAGATATTTTCAGTACTGACCATATCATTAGGTTCATAATATATTATCTACTTACCTTTTTATATTGATACATAACTTGTACCTACTTCTCAATATGTGTAAATATATAGCTCATAGTGTGACACTCTTCATTGGATTAAATATTAAAGTTATGAATTAAGCACCACTTTCAAATCTTGGACTACTTATTCTAATCATTTGAAAAATATTCTCCACTCTCTAGTATGATGAATCAATAAATAGACATAAAAATATAAGGCCTTTAATGTAGTTATTTTGATCATAAAATGTCCTCATATGGAAATAAATTGATTAGTTTTAAGAAATCACATATGTTGGTTATTCTCATGTATTTCCTAACCATTTTTGGTGATATGTTGGTTTTACTTCTCTATTTTTTGGTAGATTTTCAATTGTGAATTACATAATTTCTAATATGCCAATATTTTTTCATAGGTGTTAAATATTTATGTTTCAAATTTGCCTCGACATCATTTTTATCACTATGTCTTATATTTTGTGATAGCACTCAACTCTCTAATTGTAGCTCCTAATATTGTCAAACCCTAACAAAATAACACCATCAAGGTATTAGATGGAGTGATTAAGGATGAGGATGGATGAGGAAGAATTGAGTATAGATGATGAGGGAATAAATAAGGAACATGAGGGATGGTGACATTAATAAGTAAGTTATTAGGGAGGATAAGGGAGTGATTAATAATTATGAGGGATGGTGAGGGTTAATGAGGGAGTTATTAGGGGTGATGAGATAAAAACAATGAGTGATTAGAGATGATGAGGTATGATGGAGTAGTGATTAAGGATGGTGAGGTGATGCAGGAACATCACTACCCAATGTAAAAAAATCATCTAGTTTGCATGTTTTGAGTATTTATAAGGTGGTCAAGGTAATAATAAGTATGTAGGAGTATTTATAAGTTTCTAGTTTTTTTGTCAATTTTGAATTAGAGTTGTATTGGACTTTTTTTCCAAATATTTTATTTGAATTCTTCAACATTCATAAAGACTCAAAACTTGTTTGAATAATTCCAATGTTTAATTTGGTGTGGTTAGAATTTAGTGATGATTTTATTAAGTTAAAACACATATAACTAAACTCATATTTGAAAAATGTGTTAGTATTTAAGTTAGTTGAGGACACTCTCAATATATAAAAGAAGTTAGAATTTAGTTAGGATGGTTATTTGGTAATAAGAATCTTGTTTTTTATTTAAATTTAGAGTTAAGAGAGTTTGAGGGGGTATTATTTGAAATTATGAATTTAAATAAATCCAAACAAGTGAAAAAAATGTTTTGATTATCTGTAGACAAGAAAGTAAATATACTCTGCATCTTCTTGAATATGTGCAAAGATAGTTGAAAGTGTGCATGATCAATGGTGAAACATGATTAGTAAAAATATCTTTGTGATATTGGTTCAAGTAGTGAGTTAAAAATAAATATTATTTGATGATGATTATAAAATTTGTCATTTGAGTTTTTAATCTTTTAAATGTTCAAATTACAAATTGTATACCCTGTGTTTTTACAAACTATGCCTTGAAATTTGAGTGAAGGTCAGCGTCTTGTGGAAGAGGAGATTATTTTTGGTTTCATATTGGAATGTATGAGTAATTATTAAATTTACATAAAAATTAATTAATATTATTTAAACATTTTATGTTGTTATTATTCTAAGGACACTCTATGTTGAATAACACAACCCTATTTTCTATGAGCAAAAGTTCCAAGTATACATCTGTGTGAGAAGGTTTATGTATATATTGGAGTGAAAATTCAAATGTATATGTTTGTCATTTTATTTTATTATGATAATTAATTATTTTAGTATTTTAATTAGCTTTCATATATTTTTATGAGTAAAAACAAAACTAACACAATCTTGTAGTCATCAAGAAACATAACATAGTTAAAGTGGTACCTCATGGAACTTGGCAAATATAGTGTTGTAGATGGAAATAATGAATTGTTTAAAGTTTTTAAACATTTTTTATAGGATTTTAAACATTAATTTTATTTTATAACCCTTTTTCTAATGAATTATAACAAATAACCTCTTCTCAGATTACTACAGACCTATGACTAAGTACATAGTCTATTCAAATTTGGTTAAGTCAATATATTGTAGATAAAAAATTTAATAACTTAAGCCTCACTTAAATCACTCAAACTAAAATTCATACTAGCTTCATTTATAATTTCACCAGCACTTATGTAGTGATAACTATGATGAGAGTTACTTACATACCAATACTTTAAGGAGGGATCAAGCTTGATGTAGTTATTGAAAAAATTTGATAGTACTCCAATTTATTCTCATAAGGAGGTCGATATTATTTTAATTAAATTAAATTTCATATGGATAATATCTTTTTACTTAAAATTTCTTCATCATTATTATTATGACGTTCAGAAGGTGGTCCTCATTATCATCATTATGAAACTAAATTTTTTAAAAGCTTAATTGTATTATTTGAATTAATACAATACTTCTATGCCACTGTAATTAATTGATCCCCTAACCTTGTTATCATGGTGGAATCGATGATGCAAAGTAGAGTGTACTTGACCCCAATAAATAATTGAAGGAATATCAAAGAGTGGGATGATGAAATGACTAGGATTTCATTTAGAGACTTGAAGAAGCCAGTGTTAAGAAGATCTCATCCTGCACAAAGAAATGCTATGACCATGTATTCCTCATCTTTCTTTGGTTATTGTTATACTTGTAATCAGTTTGGTCATAGGGATATTTATTTTAGAGTTGTACTTAAAAGAAGAACAAATTTTGGTCTTCAACTTATTTTTGGTCTAGATTTCATTTGGTCCTCCTTCTATTTCTTATCATGTTTCGAGGGTGAAACATATTTAAGGGGGATAGAATTTAATGTACCTAGAGGGGTATAATAGGATAGAGAATAATCCCACATGCTTTAGCATATGGAAAGAGATAGGTAAGAAATAGTATAAGTATAGGGGTATATGGTGTTATAGGTCATTGAAGAAAAGTACATTTAATTATGATATAATTTATATGTTATTTATAATCCACCTCATCTTCTTATTATTTGTGCTCCTTGGCTTGTGTTTTTACATTTATCTCTTTCTCTTACCCCTTGGCTTCCATTTTATTTGATTTATATTTACTTATTTCCTTTTGTGTGTACCCCTTGGATTTCATGTAATGTCATCCACTTCTTCTATAAACTTACAAAATAAAAATAAAAACATTATAAAATACAAAAAAATAAAATTACTTTATCAATGGATATAGTATCTTTGGGTATTATTAATTCTAAAGTAATCTAAGGATTTTAAACATTAATTTTGTTTTATAACCCTTTTTATAATGAATTATAACAAATAACCTCTTCTCAGATTACTACAAACCTATGACTAAGTACATAGTCTATTCAAATTTGGTTAAGTCAATATATTGTAGATTAAAAAGAGAAATATTAAACTTAGAAAATGTGAATAGGGTAAACATAGACCTAATAAAATATTTATAGTCATTTTAAATAACTTTTTAATATTTAAATATCATTTTGACCCTTCTCATGTCTGTAAAACTAGTCTAAACCCTAAATTAGGGTTTCTACTTTAAAAGTGAGTTTTAAGGAGTTGTAACCATTATTAAGTCATAAAATTTGGTGAGATTTTTTATTTCAACATTAAAAAATATAATATTGTGTTTTTAATTATTTTAAATGTGGATAATTATGGATGGGGGAGGATTGTGTGGTAGATAGGTTAGAAGGAAACCTAAAAACCTAATTTGAGAGTATAAAGAGCCAAAAAAAAGTTATAAAATAGTTAAACCAATTATTGAATTTTTTTGAAGAGAATGGAAAAATTATATGGTATCCATAAATGAGGTTGATTTTATGATTTTAGTGTGTACAATATAATACAATGGAAATTAGCCCAAAAAAGGGGTATAAAAAGAGTCTATGACAAAGCAAGAGGTAGTGTATGATATGTGGATTAGGTTTAGAATTTAAGTAGGGTTGATAAGGAGTTAGAGAAGACAAGTAATGTAATGAAGTTTTTATATTCCTATTAAATCTTAAAGAACTAAATACAAGATTTGATCCAAGTTATAAATCATAAAGACTAGTGATGGGGATAGTCTCAAAGTAAGAGAGATTGAATACATTAAGGAGAATAAAATGAAGAGTTTAGTGAGACCATATAGATCAGGGTAGATAAAAAATTAAATGAATAAAATGAATATGTGAATTTTAAATGTATGCAGGCTATGCAGATAAAGATCAAGAAAGGAAAGATAGAGTGAAAACTAGGTGGATATTAGCAAAGAGCTTAGACAAGCAGAGTATGTAGTAGGGGTCTACATCATGAGGTATGGTGAGGAGTAATGATGGATTTATTTATGATGATGAGGTATATGTAATAGATGATTAAGAATTATGAGATTTAATAAGGGAGTGATTAAGTATGATGATGGAAAAAGAGGGAGTGATTAGGGATGATGAAGTAGTGATTAGGGATAATGAGGGATTGATTAAATATGATGATGGATGGTGAGGTTTAATGAGGTATTGATCAAGGATGATGAGGGATGAGGAGTGAGTGATTAGGAATGATAAGGGATAGTTAGGGTTAATGAGGGAGTACTTAGAGATCTTGAGGGAGTGATTAGAGATGACTAGGGATAGTGAGGGTCAATAAAGGACTGATTAAGGATAATGAATAATGATGAGAGAGTGATTATGGGTTTTGATGCATGTGTAGAAAGTGATTAAGGATGAGGGAGAGATGATAAACAAGTGAAATTAACACAAAGTAGTCATTTGATGTATACATGTCATAAATGTGAACTATGTTACCCTAATCACCCCACTTTTCATTAATTTCAAAGTCAGTGGTTTGAAAACTTCAATTTTGACAAACCTAAGACTCTTATAAATTCTAAGAATTAATCTGGAAGGCACAAAAACCTAAAAAATGACTATACATTTAGCAAACTTAGAGATCAATTGAAAATAATATCCTAAAATCCCTAGGTTTAATATTTAGACCCTAAAAATGTTTAATTACTAACCAAATTGGATTTTGAAAAACTATTTTCCACAATGTAAGGCATGTAGTTGTGAGACCAAATCTATCAGATATTGAGTGACACTAATTTGTTATATTTAATAAAATAAATTTAAGGTATAATAGCATAAATTTAAACTTATACTTAGCATTTAGAGTAGTAAATATAAGGTTCTGGCCAAAGTTTCTTTCATGTGCAACTCCAACATGCTTCTAGAGATGCTTTTAGTCTTATTTCAAAGTACATATTATATGATGCATATATGTTATATGATGCATATGCATTATATGATGCATGTGTGTTATATAATACATACAAATTATATTATGCATACACATTATATGATGCATACATGTTATATAATTCATACTTGTTATTTGAATTTTAATTCAAAACAAAGACTTTAGGCTTGTAAATGGATTTAATTTTTGATCCAAAGGCTTTTGATTGTGAATCTATAGTCGAGACTAAGATTTTTGACAAAAAATAACAAATTTTAACTTCAATCACCAAATAAGTTATGGATTTAAACATAAAAATTCAAAAAATTATTAAGGTCATGATAATCATGTTTTCCTCTTTATAAATATATGATTTTTATAATTTTTGGGCTATTTTAAGTGTTCAACTTATATTTATTTCTAAATACACCTTTTTAGGCCACTACATGTGGCACCTATACATGGCTGTTCATTTTTATGTAATTTTTATTTCATTAATTCAAATGAAAAAAAATATATATGGTAACAAACTAGGCCTATTATACACACATTCAAATAATAATTTCATTTTGTTTGAGGTAGTTAGGGTGGGTCACATGGCCGACTATCCCTTTTCTATCATTTTTAAAGATATACTTAATTTCAAAATTATTAAAAAAATATTCACTAAAAATTATTAAAAAATTTCATAACACATAAAATATCTTATATAAATATTCACTAAAGGGTTTCAAACAATATTTAATGATGCTAAAAAATGGTGGGCCGCAAGACCATCTATCTACTATGTTTTCTTATAATAATAGGAGGTCCTGTTCAAATTTTAGATGTTTGACCTATTTATACTTAATTTTTAAAAAACAAAACATAGTTTTTTGGAAGCTAGACTTGAAATGGTACAGTTCATATTTTTATACCATCTTCAAATTTTGAGTGTAGCCATCTCAAATTATCTATATAATTTCAAATTTTTGAAATTTTAGAAAAATCATGTCCATGAGTAGGCCCTTTTTGTCACCCGATTTTGGGTACTTACCCTCTACTCAGATAATATTATGCATTTAATAATGTTTTTGAAGGATAATAAATAGGTTGTATTAAAAATTTAAAATATTACTAGTTTTTCTTATACTATTTTTTTTCAAAAATTTAGGTTTGCATATGTGCCTTAGATTATTGGATGGATATTATAGTTTGTATTTGGGATGATTGATAAATCGGTCTAATTTACTATTTGAGGATGATTTGTTTTTATATATTTTCAATTATTTATGGTGAACTTAGAGTTGATGGAATGATGTAATTAAATTCTTAGGGTTTCATAATAATTTGTAATGTGCATAAGGTTGGATTTTGATGTTTGAATCAACCTAGTTAGAAACTCAAGGTTATTTATAAGCCTTTATATTGCATATAATTTTAGTTTTTTCTCTTACTATGGTCTATTACATTATTTTAAAATTAATATTTCAATTTTTTATATGTTTTTAGTTGTAAAAAGGGGTGAAGAATGTGAAATCTTGTATATTTTCAAAATATGTGCTAATTTCATAATGATTAATGAGTGTAATGATTGTATTTTTCTGATTTGTATGAATAATTTTAGTTGATATAGTGGTTAGATCATTTTTTATAATTTCATTCTAAATTTGAAATATTTTAAAGTATTATAAATTTTCCTTTATATTTATTTAAAAATAGAACAATATTAGGTTAGAGTCAAAACTCATAAAATTTAGATAGGAATATATAACTTAAAGTAAATATGAGATATAATAGTGGAACTCTTTCAAGAGGAAATCACCATGATATATATTTTCAAGGTGGTAGGGATGTTAATGTGTTTTCTCAACCCTTTCATCACAGAAACTGAATTTATACATAATTTGATCTCAATGACCCAAATTTATAGATGATTTCAGATGATATTTTAGCTACATCATTGAATATGTGAGGAAATATTTTTTTTAGGGGTCAAATATGAAACAATTTTTGATATAATCCATTCAGATGAGGTAAACAATGTGAATCTTTTCAAGAGAAGAATATAGCTCATTATGTTTTCCATAATTTTAATCTTGTTTTATATCCTTTTTAGCTCTTTATGAAACTTAATCCTAATATTTCTAATTCTACCCTTGTTTTTTCCTAATCCTATTACATATACTCTTGGTAATTTTGCTTCTTCTATTAGGAAACACATTAGTTGTGATTTATCTTCACAAGTAGTCACTAATGTAATGAATAAGATTAAGCTTGAGATATATGGTGACTATGGTGGCACTAATTATGTTGAGTTACATATTTCACCTCTTGAGGATACTGATTATGAAATAGAAAAAGGAGCCCCAATAATTAATTTTGTTTTAGAGGAGGGAGATTCAAATAAGGAACATTTATGATTATGTATATTTTGTTTGATTCAATTATTTTCATGTTGTTGGATTTATATTTTTTTGAGGTGCTTACCATGTTATATATTTTAGTACTTTCAGTTTATTCATAATTTCTATATTGGATATGTTTAGTTTAATTGTTTAATTATAGTTTTTATAATATGTTTAGTTTAATAGATTATCATTTTGATCATATGGTCATTTAAAATATTTAGATGATGTTATATTTTCCTTTATGGATTATGATTAGTTATCAGTTATTTAAATCATTAAGTATAATATTATTGATCATTTATTTATATGTAAACATGTTAAAGGACTTGTTATTTATTTGTTAAAGTAGGTTGTTAAGGTCTTCCACTCATTAGAGATATTTATGTTGGTCTATATTCTAATTTATTTTCAAGTCTTATGAATTGTATTAATATTATTCAAGTTATAAAGTTAAGTTATAACCTTTATAGTTTATAAAGTGATAAAATTTATTTTAAATTTAATTACACTTTATTACTATAACTAAGAGTTATTTGTAACTTCAAAACACAACTACCTCTAATGAAGATTTTTTATAAGGAGACATGACAGACATAACAAGAGATAAAACATACACATGTACAATATATTTTTGATTTCAATATTTCATATTATTCTTATTTACATGAAAGTATATTTTAGATTGATAATCACTTGTGAGCAGACCAAAAAACACCTTCTCTGATGGTAAATTAATTTTTTTGAATAACATAGGTATATCCAGATTTCTTGTTGATTTATAGTTGATTATCCAAAAAATTTATGTATTAATTCATTTGATGATTACAAATACACATTCATGTGTGAAAATAATTGTAATTTACCCCAAAGATGATGAATACATTGTGGTTTATGGCATATATTTGGATTATCGATTGTATAGAGATTGTTGTTTTTAAGATTTGATTAAAATAATTTTCATGACATAGTTTTCTCACTAAATTACTTATTCTATTTGTATTTTTTATAGATTCAACTCTTTTTTATTATCTTTCCTTATTATATCTAGTTAGTTTTTTTTTTTTTGTTTATTTTACACCCTTACATAGTTTAGTTTAGTTTATTAGTCTTATATTTCTCTTTCTCCACATTTCATTGAGTCTTTAGACTTAGTTCTTTAATATTTGATTTTGATTAACATCTTACTTGTAGCTATAATAAATAAATTTATAATTACTAATAATTATATTGTAATGCTTAATATGGGCTTAATTTTTTTAATCTAACATTAACCTTCGCTTATTATTTTTTATAAGTTGGTTATTTTATTTAATATTTAGTTATTGAAGTTTAGACTAATGTTGATCCTAAGTAGTGTTTATTTATTTGGATTTCATGTTTGTTTCTTATATATATATATATATATATATATATATATATATATATATATATATATATATTAGTTTTTTATGTTAATTTTATTTATGTTTGATTTAGTTCTAATATAGCATTGAGAGAATTTGATGTTAGAATATTTATATTACTGATTTGAAACTTTTTAATGAATTATAATTCTTTTATTCAAGAGATTTACTCTTTCATTACCTCTTATTTAATTGATAGGTTAGATCATATATTTATATATGATTTAAAAATTATATATATACTAGATTAATTAAATTTATTATCTAAATAATGAATTTTCATCCACTATTTTATTAAACTAATTTATTCCCAGAATACCAAAACCCCCTTTGCATGCCTTAGTACAAATTATTGGCCCATATGTCCCATATGACTAAATTGTTATGATTCTATCCTAAGCTTAATAATAGGTGAAATGGTTAATTCATTGACACGAATATTTTCATCATCAAATTAATCAGTGACTCCAATAGGGAGTTTATAAATAAAATTATTTTCTTTTTTAAACAAATTATTTTTTATTCTCCATGAACATTACAAGTCTTCATTCTATTATCCACCTTTGATTGATATTTCCAAAGACTAACTTTATATATCTTTTGATCTCATTTATTTTGTGTGGTATAATAGACCTTTGGATATTCATCATATTGTTTAGGTTATAAATTTTAAATAATATTAAGCATTTGAGATAAATAAATATGCCTTATTTTGACTATAAAATCAATTTCAAATTGAAAAATTAAATTATCACATTAAATGAGAAAGGGATCAAATCATGGATGTTAACACTTATCCTAGAATCAAGTCTCTCCTAAAAAAATTACTTTTGGTGATTTCATGAACATGTTGAGCATAATAATATTATAAAGTCTATTAAATATTATAATGGTAGATCAACCTAAAGATATAATCAAGAACATCATCCATGGTCTACAAAATGATAGATACCAAGAAGAAAAAACTTATAATGAAGTTGAAACTAATCTAGAAAATGAATAATGAGTAAATCTATAGATTCATAGAAATCTAATTAATATTAGTAATAAACCTAGTAAGTTACCTTCCTTTAAATTACATCATGTTCCTAAGTTCTATGAAAACTCTGGTGAATCTTGGGAAGATGACTTATATGCCTTTAAGTTGATTTATTCAACCCTTAGAATAACTAATGACATGGTTTATTTTGGGTATTTTCATGAAATTTATAAGGTAAAGCATATGAAGATTTTATTAGTCTCCCTATTAAGACCATTAATACATGGAAATATTTTGAAGACTAGCTCAAACATTATTTTGGTAAACCTAAAAAAGATATAAACTTAGTCAATGAGCTTGTAAATATCACTATTGACCCAGGCAAGACTATTTATCATTTTATTACCAAACTTACTAAGTTGTGTTAAAATATACTATGTGATGTAATAACATCTAAAATTTTATCAATAATATATTTTTATAATTCATTAGCATTAAATTATGAAATAGATTTATAATAAAAGGATATTAAAAAATATGATGCTACAACTAATTTTTGTACTGAATATTAAAAGAAGCTAAAATGTATTAGTTATTAAGAATTAATTTATATAGGTTTAACATTTGAAAATGCATAAATATTAAAATCCAAACATAATATTGGCATAGAGATGGCCACCATCAAATAATAGTTGAATGATAAACCATTATCATCAAGAAAAATTAACAATCCTCAAAAAGTTAAGAGTGAATAAAAACATGTGAAATACATCATGATTCAAATAAATTTATTATTTATAAAAATTTAAACATTTTATCTAATGGAAAAATATTATTATTTAATTATATGATAATATAAATATGTGTAGCTATGATGAGTCTTTGGATGAAATAAAAACCATTAATGTTTATGTTGTTCAAGGATAAAAATATCATAAATATAGCCCAATATATAATTCAAGCAAAACTAATAATAAATCATCTACTTATAAACCTTATTCAAAAAATAAATGTAAATCCACTATGCATAATAATTATATTATAGATATCTCTACTTCAAATTCTCAACAAGTAGATCATTTACCTATTAGATTCAATAATAATCAATGTCAACTTCCATGTGATTCCAATAATTATAATCATATTCATTATCTTAATGTTGTATTATAAAATGTTATTGATGATTTAAAACTATAAAATTAGGTTTCTCTTTGATCTACTAGTTTAGTTGGCCAACTTGAAAATATTAATGGTGTTATCTAAAATCCAATTAGAAATAATTCAACATGATTTCAAGAAACCACTATTAATTCATATAAATATATTTTTTGTCAATATAATGATTCTCATTAAAATTATATTACTAATTTTTATCTATCTATTGAAATATTTTATATTTTAATGCATAATTTTATTATTAACATAGAGGTCTCAAATAATATTATGCCTAAAAGTTAACATTAAAAAATAGACATATTTTATGAAACATATAATAATAAACATAATGGTTTTGATTCTCATAACACCAAAATTTATGCTACATTTTGTGATATTATAATAAAAATAGCACGAGATGAAATAATCAAGTGCATTACTAGTGTACAATTTTTATATGTCTCTCTGAATTATGTTATGTTATTAAGTAAAGTTTAGTATAAATCAACTAGTGGTTTAATAGGTAAATATACTACTTGGGTCCCTATTAGTAAATAAATAACATTTATACATAAATAATTATTGAATAGAAATTATTGTCAGAAAATATTTCACCCTAGAAGAGGTTTTTCAAGCCTAATTTAAGATTTGGACAACATTGGAATACCTCTAGGCTTGTGGGTTGGATATAGTAGAGGTATATCTCTAGGTTTAAGGACTAGCTCCCTAGATTAACCTTTAAGTGATTATCACCTACACTAACTAAATTATTGTGTGAAAATGGGTAGAAATAAATATGAAAATGAACTAATATAACCAAGTGATAATTAAAAATGATATCCACTAGACTACCTTGATCTGCACTATGAAAGATTACTCTCACTATTGGCTTCAAACTTCTATGGCTCCAACATAAGTATTTCAGATGTGCAAGTGGTATATACTACACTTCCCAAAGTAAAAGAGGAAAGAGGTATAATATTATAAAATATTAAAACTTTATACATTTATAGATAGGTAAGGACATTTGTTAAGTATGCGATATACTAAGAGGGGGGTGAATCAGTATATCATATATCTTATAAAACTTTCCCTTAATCAAATTATACTTAATCAAACATTCAAGATATGTAATAAAACTAAAACAATAAACACCACACAAGAGAGAGACACTAGATATAATGTGGAAACCCAATGTGGGAAAAAGCATAGAGAACAATCTCAAGTATATGAATGAGCACCAACAATATTCACAAGCACCAACTCGTAGGAACACCAACCCCTTTGTTGAGCACCAACCCAACAACTATTTGTGAGCACCAAACCATAGGAGCACCAACCACTTTTCCAAGCACCAAACCAACAATAATTCATGAGCACTAACCCATTTACCAAGCACCAACCCAAAACCAATTTGTGAGCACCAAACCACAAGAGCACCAACCCCTTTGTTCAACACCAACCCAATAATTATTCTTGAGCACCAACCCATAGGAGTACCAACCCCTTTGTGTATACCACACAACTATCTCTCAATGGTTTTATCTCAACAAATGATTGTTCATTACAACGTCTCTTTCCTCACTCTCACATTTGCTCTTCTAAGCTAGATATAACAAATATAAATCATATTCATCTCTCACAATTGCTCTTCTAAGCTAGATATTACAATATCAAATCAACCTCTATCACTCATATTACTAATGGCTTCTCAAGCCTTTATTTATAGCTTTCTAAATGACCTTTGGCCTTCCCCATTTGTGACCCTTCAATACTCATGGAAAATGGTGCCAAAATTTTATGACCCTTCATATCCTTGCCTTTAAAAATTCATGTGGTGACCCTTCATGAGCAAAAACCATCCTTCCCTCTTTTTTCCTTATCTTGGTGACTTTTCGTATTCCTTAAAGTGTCCCTTCATGAGAAATTGCACCCTTCCTCTTTTGTATTCACTTGGTGACTCTTGGAATTCCCCAAGATGAATCTTCATGGAAAAATGCATCCCATCCTTCTTCTGTCTTTACCCTGTGACTCTTTGACTTCTCCATGGGCCTTTATTTTGTCTTATATGCAACCAAAAATGTATTCGTTAATATTAAATAAATATTAACTCACATTAGCCAAGATATATCTATTACAAATATCATTAAATGTATTGGGGCCTTTATCACAAAAAATTCTAGACCTTTGACATAAATGACAATATTTCCAACAACATTGACTATACTCCATGTGACATGTTGGAGAATGAATTACTTGCACATACTATGAGAGAGAAAGATGAATGTAAGGCTAGGTGATTAACACTTATCATTCATCTTATTACTACTATATAAACTTAGGTAATGAATTATAGAACCATTACCAACTTAAATTCTTTATTCATAGGTAAATCTTAAAATTAAAACCAATATGGCTTCACCATACTAGGCATGGACCAAACTACAAGAGTCAAAATGGCTTATATTTAAAAAATGTGAGAGAGGAGAGAGAGAAGTGGAGATTGAGGGTCATAATGAAAATTGTAAAATCATGAAAAATATTTAAATTTAAAAGTAGTTAAGTATTAAATAGACCATGTAAGGTAACTTTTGACAAATTTATCTCCAAAGTATGGAAATTCTTCAAAACTAGAATAAGACTCTTCAATTACCTTCTTGGAAACTGCCTTCATCATTAGGCTTCTATTAAGCATTCCAAAGTAGACTAGGAATAGTTACCACACATGAAATGTGAATGGGTGGTTATAAAAAATATTCATCATTAATTATATGTGTCCCTAACCATTGGTATCTTTTTAGACAAGTGTTCTCATCATCTGTAGTCATAATCACTAGTTATATAGGTCTATCTTTACATATGGTACCAAGGTGGTCTTCAATTTCCAAATCCAATCTATGTAAGTGGTGTTATAACACCTATAAAGATTATTATTACTTCCAAATCCATCAGTAAGACCTTAAAAGGCCTCCCAATTTGAATTATCACTTTCTTACTTAGTGATCACCTTCTACTGAGATTGTCTTTCACAGACTGCCTGAAGTGAGAGACTTAGAAGAGATGTTTGTGATATTATCTAATGTAATATATGAATATGAGGATTTATATTAGGTCTCTATTAACATTACCAATATATTCTCATCCATCAACCCACCTCTTAACCTATAAAGCCATCAAAATTTGTTTATAAAACCTATTTCGTACCCTGTCCATATAAATAGGGTACAATCCAATATAATGGGAAGGATAATAAATGAGTTATATAAAATTACAAATCACTTTCCTAACCAAATTACTCATCTTGAATAGTTTTATATCCATTTATTTCCTATCGGCTCAAGATCGAGGTTTTTGGAGGGTTTTAGGTGGTTTTGACTCTTAAAGATTATTCATATAATCCTAATGTTGAAAACTTAGACAAATTGTACAAAAGGAAAGGTTAGGACCATTTTAAATAATTCATATCCCCTTGGTTATCCATGAAATTCATATATACTAGTGTGAGCATATAAACTTAGCCTCTCGAGCTTGGGAATGTATTCTATGTACCCTATCATATGTTTTAACTATAATTGACCTCTCTATGGGACCACTCTACAAAAAAAAGGATTTTAATCACCTTATATCTCATATTTAAAGTTTTAAAGTACATTTAAAGGCTCATCTAGACCTATAAGTGGTATTGTGACCTCATTAGGTATTTAGGGCTAGTACGTCTTATTGTGTCTTTATAGGCTTAGGCCATCCTATTTGATTTTTGGCACTTATAGGTTATTATCAATGTTGTTTCATGTTAACAAAAACTCCATACACCTCCTTTAAATTATATAACACCCCAATCTCATCTCTTTGTCACTAAATTACCCCTACCTATAATTTTGCATCCCTAGGAGTACCCTCTATCTAAGATAAAATAAAGGGCACTTCCCCTATTGAATCAATTAAATTAAATTTATTATAAGATAAAATATATATTTAGGACCTTTAGTACTAATTTTAAGATCTATATCACACCAATAGGTTCTTTAATTCTTTAAACACCCTCAAAACCAACTTTTTAAACCCATGAACAATGCATAAGATTTTTGTATTGACTATAAGTTATGTGTTCAAACCATATTTATTATGTTTTATTATGTTTAAAATCATGTGGTATATTCACCATCATTTTTAATGTGTTATCAACATGTCTAACACTCCCAAAATTTTCCAACTCCTCAAATTTATCCAATTATAGGCTTAGCTAGCAGACTTAATGACTATACTATTACATAAAAAATGGCATGATTATAGATGAAAATTTAATGTTAGAGCTTATATCACATGTTAAAAGATATATTTTAAGTCATCAAGTTTTTTGTTTCAATTTTTTTGAGTCACTTCATATCATGTATTAAGTTTTATGTTCAAACATTTCTAGCATACTAGTCTGGGTTGGTTTCTTCACTGTATGAGGTTTTAGTTGACTATACTTAGGCCATAAATACCATTATAATTAGTATTTAACCCTTTATATTTATGTCTCATAGCTAAATATCCCATGAAGATAATTTTATCACACTCACTTCAAGTGGAAATTCATGTTTGCAAGGTTTTTGAACTTTAGTCTCATATCACCAATTCCATATGTGCCTACAGTCAGCCCATAGGTGTTTCTTTTAAGATAAAAGGTAGCATTTTAGGTAGTCCTTGTGAGTCAAATCTTATGTCTTAACTCCCTTGATTGTTATTTTATATCATAGTATCCTTCTTATCTCAAAAGAGTCCCTTGATTTTAGGTTTACCTATATTACGTTTCATTGTGATAAAATACCATTTCAACTTAGACTACTATAGAAAATATTGTCATTCTATAGTGGGACAATGTTCAATATGGAAGACTTTTTGTATTACCTTCACCTACCCAAACAACCATCTTATCATGTAAAATCATTACCCTTATACCTGGGTTGTATAATGACTAAAATTAGACTAATTTATACCTCAAGTTATTCCTATTATCACTTGAGATTTCAACCTTTGATAATATGACAAGTCTCTCCTCATTAAAGTGGAAAATGGAACCACCTTAGGGTTGCGGATGACCCAAAGTTGAAGTGGATCTCTAGATTAGGGCTTGTTCCCTTGATGTATCATTATAGCTCAAACCTATTATTAACTTTTGGGGGTGAAAAGAGAGAAGGATAATTGAAAATGAATCTAATATATGGGATTTGATACACTAAATATATGGTCTACTCACATCACTTACAATGCACTTGGAACTAAGGATAATCCCACACATACACTTCATCCAATTTAACACTCCTCTTTTACATCAATGTTTCAAGCATGGGGTGTTAAAGAGAGCTAAGGATTTGAGGACTTAAACAATAGTTCTAGAAACACTAATGAATTAGCTACTCACTATACCTACAATCCACATTATAAACTTATTGTTGACCTACAAAAGAGATCTTTCAATTCACACAAGGCACTAAGAAGAGTAACATGTGAAGGTAAACAAAATAAAATTGCACAAGACCAACACAAAATATGAAATTAGTGAAATCTTGAATGATTTAAAACCACATTATTCATTGATTGAAGGAAAAAAATTGTATAGATTCTTCATACCTAGCTGGATAGATCTGTACAACAACCAAAAAGACTAACATTGATATCAATTATGAGAGGAAAGAGAGAAAGGGAAGCTCAAGAGCCACTAAGACACTTTTAAATCAAGGAGAATGAGTTAAAACATAAATGGAATGTGTAATGAGATATGTCCTAAAAGGAAAATAAGGAAAAATGTCTCCCAATTCATCTAACTCCTCCATATGTGGTGTAGATTCTCCCTTGCTTGCATAATAAACTATCCTCATGATTTTCCTTCAAAAAACTCCTCCACTAAATAGGATCATATCTGATGATTTATTTAAATGGGAGGGGTTACTAAAAATCCCTCAAATGAATTTTATTGGTCCTCAATCATTCATATTCCTATGACCATGAGTAATCATCTCAAATAGTTAAAAAATGACTCATTTTCGTGCACCTCTCACACTTGGCACCCAAAACATTTCCGATTGTAAAATATGATATATGCACAAGGAGGGGTGAAACTTTTCAAGAGTATCCATATCATCAAGTTCATGAAAAAAATCTCAAAAAGATTCCCAATTGGAGTCTTCACCATTTTCACTATGTGTTCACTATCTACCCACTAGACTAGCTAAGATGATGAAGGTGGTAGGTACACTTGGGATATTAGATAAATAAATATATGAAAATGAGGACTTATAAAAAGTCCTGATATCTCTCTAAAATGTGGTTTAATATTTTTAAACTCCCCCACACCTATAAAACAAACAAATCTATCAAATAAAACTCTATTATACCTCATTTGTACAGGTAGGGTACAACTTGGTCATAAGGAATAGGGGCCTGCAGAGTCTTATATAAATCCAAGTTGGTTTCACATTCACCTTATCTCATTTGATGCTCATTTTTCCTTCTTTTCCCAATTGGATCCTTAAGGAGCGGTTTTAATATTTTTAGAGCCACTTCTTGTCTTATCCTTTGTTCATAAAGGCTACACATCCAACCCCTTGCTAAATACTTATAAGATAATCCTAAGAAACTCCTATAATATTTCTAATCACCTCAACTTTCCATATAAAGTATTATGACATTTCTGAGCATTTAAACTAGCCATTCATGTCCTTCTCCAAGCATTCTACAAGGTTTAGGTGCCTTTTAGCCAATAAAATGGCTTTTGATGGATAAATATACTTCTTTAAGGATCCAAAATACTTGGGATGATCCCAAAAATATTTTTCCATATGATCTATTTCCTATCTTGTGTGAAAATGTAAAAGACCCCCCACTTTGGCATTAGCTCTAATGTTTCCTAGTAGGGCTTCCCTGTATTCTTGAGCTAAATGACCCCTTTTGACACTTTCCATGCATTTATATATTTTTAAAACATCATTTCCACCACCATGAACATGATTCAAATAATTATAATGCTTTTCAAATTCTAGGACTAGAAGTGACTCCCTACTCTGACATTAGGCTTGTACCTTTCTCACTAGGTCTACCTACAAACTTAGTTACCCAGACCACCTTGTCTTGTTTAAAACCTTCCTACCTAGTTACCCATGTTTTATTGAATATAATTCAACTCCTCAAGCTTTGTTTAGAAGCTATCAAACCTCTTGGTTCATGTTCCTACCCATTTCCAATGTTGTAGGGTTTTGTTGTAAGGGGAAAGTGCCCCATGTCTAAGATAAAATATGGGAAATTCTGCTATTTTATCCTCAAAAAAAATATTTTGAGGGATTATAAATCTACAAAAGATTATTGGTAAAATTTTTTATCACTTAATTCCAAGTATATGGCCTTTAACTTTTCCATCCTTGATTGTGACTGTATGACCCTCACAGTCACACTTGTAGGTGTACGTGACATGATTTGAGGCCTAATCCTAGTGTTAAAAACTCCATTTTTAATATTATAAGCTTATACATCCATCATTGAAGTTTCCTATTGTGTTTATGCCTTTTTATTCACCTTTCATGCTCTAAAATCATAAGATCATGGTTTTGTTTGATTGTGTTAAGCATAGACTATGTTTCTCACTTTAGGGACTATACATGTACATTAATATTTCCTTTCTAGATATCATGAAGCTCATATCATGATATTAGACCCCATTAAGTCCTTATAATGTCATTAAATTCCTTATTCTATTGGCAGCTCGCTTAAGAATGTCATAGTCTTTATTATATTTCATGTTAGTTCAAGACTAACACTCATTTTGACCCCTACCTATAGGGTATCATGGTATTTATTATGGAAATCATGGTACCTTAAGGACATATTGACACATTATGGAATTCAAATAATGAATACTCTAATTTCACCTAAATTTATTGTTCAATGAAACTCCAACTATGTCTTTTCCTAACTGAGACCAATTCCTTCAAAACCCTACCTGTAGATGCATGTTTTGTAGCTTGTGCTATATCTCATTGACTTTATCATGGAAAATTAAGGTATATTTTGATGGATTCCATTTTCATTTGAAAACTTTCCATTTACTATCATTATTATCTTGATGATTTGTTACCTAAAATCCTCTTTTGCAAGACATGGAAAATAGGTCTTGGTTGTAGGTGTATGTCAAACTTGTATTGATAAGGAGTGAGTAAAGGAAGTCACCACATCAAGTTCCATATTCATTTATGATTTATTATTCCATGAGTAGCACTTGAACCATTTAGAATCACTTTTATATTAAAAACAATCTTAATTTGAAAACCTAGTTGAAGGAATCCATCTTTTGGTCTTAAACCTATAGATGACATTATTGTAATTCAGTGGTTTCAAGAGTAATTTTGGACATGACATCATTAGGGGACCTAGAGTATTCTTAATATGATATGTAGGTAAGGGCATAGAAAGAGCATGAATATGGAAGGGCAAAGCATTCAAACCATTTCAAATACATTGTCAATACTCAAAACATTAGAGATAACCTTCCATTACTTCATCTTAACATGGAAAACCTACTTCAAGGAACTTGTAGATGCATATTTTAAGAAAAAGGTATCAAGGATGATCTATGACCAAGAACAATCTTAAAAGAGGCTTATGAGTTCATGAAACCTCTAAAATCAAGAATATGATGGGAAAACCTATGTAAAATCCTTAAGACACATATTAAATCATCAAATCCATCAAATGAAAGCAAAAAAAATTAAAACTATCTCAAATAGTGACCCCTCTTGGATGAAGAAGAATAGAAATCTACCTAGCTTCTTAGTGAGGGTTCATAAAGGACAAGCCATGAAAATGAAACTTCTTTCCATGAAAATGAATTTGACTCATATTAATTTCCACCGCCAAGAGCATTCCTCCCAAATATAACTACAAGGATTGCACCAAGCATTTTAGATTCACCTCTCTTGGCTTGTAAAGGTAAAAAATATGAAATAAAAGCCAAAAAACTAAAACTTTTGATATTTTATTAGCACACCAAGCATAGAAATTGCTTTAGGGAGTTGAATAGACACTATCTCATATTTTTTACTTAAGGTGGACTTCCCAAGTATGTACAAGTGCCATTAAGGGGTAGTTTTGATGAGTTTCTCATATTTTCAATCATGAAACTACTTATTGAACTAAATATGATCACTTATTAATCTCCTCCACATTTAAATTCACCTATGTCACAAATATAATTCCTTTGAAATTTTGTAAAAGTCATATAATAAGCCAAAATATGACCAAAAAGGAATTTTTATGTATGAGACATGATAAAGGACCAATTTATGACCTAGAAACAACTTAGAACATATAAATGATCATATTAGGACATTTTAAAGATAATTTGAACCTTTGACCATGTTTTAATAGAGTTTACTTTGGTTGACTAGACTAGTACAAGGAAGCTAGGCTTAAACCAAGGCTAAAGTAGGGATGGGTGAGATGTTTAAACCAACATGATACCTCTATAAGACATATATGAACCTTTTAAAAAGTTTAACTATGTATGGGTTGACCCAATTTGACAAAAAGTCAAATTTGGTCAATAGTTCCATCACGGAAAGGTTAAATGAAAGGCAAAGTCCCTATTTAGAGACTTTAAGGTAAATTTTCCCTTAAGTCATTTCCTCCTCGTATCAATATGATTCTCAAATCTATCTACAATCATGTGACCTTTATACTATATCAATGGCACTTTCTAATTATTTATACCCTAAAGAGGCTTCAATGTAGTTTCAAACACCTACATTTAACTCTTCATTCCTCTATTAGGACTACATATGGGTGTATATGTAGAACGTCTATTTTTGAAGTAATGACATGTGACTATGTGAAAAAAGTTAATATCTACTACCAACTATTTAGCATCTTAATTTCATTACTATTTCCACCTTATGATGCTTCTCTCACTTTTAAATCTACTCATTACATTGTCATTGTGGTGTAAATCTACTTTCACATACCTGTGGGTGGATACTTATAGGAAAGTTTGACTATTTATTGTATATGATTACATTCTTCACATGAAACACAATTAAAAATCATATTTGGGAAGAAGGATGGTCATCATATCATGAAAATCATGAAACATAACATGTCACCCTAATTAAATACCACTATAGGAATAAGAACTCTCTATAAATCATAAAACTTGTTTGTAACCTAGTAATGGGTCTCTCACTAGAAAAATGAAGTTCTTTTAATTTTTTCCTTCATCCCACACATGTAAACTAAGTTTAATACCATGTGAGGAGGATATCTACACTATTTTTAAGCACTTTCATTAATTGATTTCTACTGACAAATGCAAATAGAAGATAAACATGTAGGGTATGTGGATAAGCAAGTAGAAAGAAGTAGTAAACTTCTTAGCATTGGCTCATAAAGCATAAGAAATCAATATTCTAATTCCTGTCATGGATTTGAAGTAGATAAGGATTAATATCTCTCACCAAAATCATTTTACCTTAATTATCCCCTATTGTTTTTACTAAACCAAAATAAATTTACCCTTATGATGTGAAAATAAGATCAATGGAAGAATGAAACATGTTTTTTCCAATTTTAGGACTTCCAAATATGATCAAGTGTATAAGTGAACTCAAGGAAGCTAAGGAGTCACAACCTTCCACATCTACCAAAACACTTTTATAAGCCATACATATACCAAAATATCTTCATTTTTCAACTATTTTCTTGCTCTATGGTATAAACCTATAATTTTTTAGTTAGGATTGACATGTATAATAATAAAATGACATATAGGACATTCATAAACACTTGGACACCTTTTATTACATGGAAAACCATAAAAACCTTTATAAATGACTCAAAATAACCTTTATCATTAGATAGGCCTAAGGATGAATATGACCAAGGTAGTGACACATTAAATAACCTTGATAAGAGTATGGTACACCTTATAAGACCCATATAAGACCCTTATAGAATTTTTAAACTATAGAGATTAACTTATTTTGACTTGTGGCTAAAATAGTCAACATTCTTGGTGGTTTACTAGGGGTGACAAGCCATCTATGCCAAGACCAGTATCATATTCCCATCCATTAGGCTAAAAAGTCACCTATTCACAAGTTAGACACTTACCTTTGAAAATGCACAAAACAAAAAGAGAAGACACAAAACCATACATCTAAGCAAACACATGTGTTCTCAAGAACACTTAGGGAACACTCACACAATAAAAACAAACTCTAGTTTTTATAGGACTAACAATCATATCATCAATAGTAGGGATTTAAATGGATCCCATTTATAGGTATAGGAAACTCTTCTCCACTCATTATTTATAATTTAAAGGAGTTATTGTGTTTGAATTTGATGATAATATATGACCCCTTCCATAAGGTGTCAAATTTGGTATGCCTTCCCAAATTTTCTCTATCTTCATCCCAGTTTAATACTATGTCACCTTCTTGGAATAATGTTGGAGTTGTCTTCATATAAAAAGATATCTTCATTATCATTTGGTGATATTCTATAGCTTTGTGAGAATTTTCTCTAGTATCTTGATTCTCCATCAACTTTGTCTACCTCAGCTTCATTGGAGTGTTTTGAAACAACTCTAAATGATGTGCTAGCTCTAAGGTAGGTAACTCTTGGGATATAGATAACCTATATTTTAGCTCATAGACAAGAATAAAGGAAATTTCCCTATTAAACTTTTGGGAGTTATTTTATCAGTCCATAGGGTTATTTCAATTTAGTGTACTAAGCTCTTTGATTGTCCTCCAATATTTTCTTGATATTTTTCATAAATTTCTTAGTAGTAGCCTCAACCAACCCATTACCTTGAGGGTAACAAATGGATGATGTACTCAAGTATATACCATTGATATTTTCCCAATAAGCCATTTTAATACCCATGAAAGTAAGAGAATTATCTTAAATGATGGTGTAATGAGTTCCAAACCTTGTTATAACATTCTCATAGAACTCCAAGATAACATTTTCATTGGCTTCCTTCAATGCCACTACCTCAACCCACCTTTTGAAGTAATCATTTGATATGAGTATCCATTTATGACTAGCAGTTGATGGGGGATTTATCATGCTAATGAATTTAAGACCCTATTGTAAGAAGGGTTGATCTACTTGAATATGCCTCAAAGGGAGAGATGAAAGCTTCTATTTTCCTTTAAAAAATCACACTATACACAACTTCTCACAAAATCATAATAATATTTTAAGATGCTAAGACAATAATATCTCATGATCTCGGTAGTTGTAGCTCTTTGGGGTAAATGACCTCCTATCATTCCATTATGAAACTTTTCAAGCAACATTCTAAATTGGTCATGGCCAATGCATCTCAAAATTACACGATTAATATCTCTTTTAAAATCACACCATATACAAGATAATAAGGGATACCTTGAAATCTAAAATACCTCCTTTTTGGTATACTCAAACCATTAGGTTACTCACCACTTTGAATAAATATGATGACATTTTATTTCCATCTTTGTAGAGGCATGTAATCAGCTGGTTAGGAGCAATCAGATTGAATAAAGATTCTTCTTTTGAGTCATGAAGGTCTGAAGTGAGGTGTTCACAAAGACATTTACATTTTATTAAATTTGTCGTTTTGATGTCAAAATCATATTATATTACTTTTTTAATCCACCCTGCCCTATTTTCACTAAGGTCCTTGCTCAAAAGGAACTCCTTGGTACTAGGATCAGATACCATGATATGAATCCTATTATTTGAAACCATATTCCTAAAATTATTTATCCCTCTTAAAATATAAATGAATTATTTATCCATAAATGTATACTTAACCTCATAATATTACAAACCTTTACTAAATAATGTAAGTGGTAGTTATATACCATCATTTTTTTACATTAGCATAGTTGAGATAGTATTAAGGTTAGAAAATGAATACAACATGAAATATTTAGAAAAAATAGGGTTTACAAGAGTGGGAGATTGTGAAATTACTTGTTTAAAAGCTTTGAAGCTACTCTTACCCTCATTATTCTAGGAGAAAACTTGGTTCTTATTAAGCATGGATGTGATAGGTTTTATCAAAGATGCAAAACAAGGTATGAAACTTATCACAAATTTTATCTTCCCTAGGAATATTTGGATTCATTTATTATTTAAGGGAAATGATAGGCCTATAATATCCTCTATCCTTTAAAAATCAATAACTATACCATCTTTGGAAATAATATGTACTAAGATCTTACCTTAATGGACAATAAATATGCAATTTTTGGGATTGAGAGATAATCCATACTACCTCCACCTTTCAAACACTTACCTTAGGTGTTTCATATGATCATTTTCATCCTTGGAGAAGATTTTTATGTCATATAGATATTATAAAATCATCTCATTCGTTAGGCCTTTGAAAGACATCTCTATTTCCCTTTGGAAGATAGAACTAACATTTGACAAACCAAAGGGCATCTTCTTATAAGAAAAAGTACCCCATTTTGTAGTGAATGCTATCTTGAACTGATCATCTTCATTCACTATAATCTGATTATAAATAGAATAACCATCTAGAAGAGAGAAATGTTACGAACCTAAAATAACTTGTAAAATTTTCTCCAATGGAGGTAAAAGATAATGATCTTTGAGTGACACCCTATCAAGATCTCTAAAATTCACACAAAGTCATATATCCCCATTCTTCTTTCTAATAGACACAAGGTTAGATATCCACATTGAATGCTCGATATGAAATACTATCTTAGATTCAAGGAGTTTGGTAAACTCTATCCTCATGAGTTGTTTACCCTTGGGGTTGATAAGTCCTTTTTCTACCTAAATAGTTTAATGATCTAGGTGGATCTCTCCATTTGTTAAAAAATTAAGTCTCAATATTCTAATAAAAATTATTGTACAACATAGAGCTCATTGAGATATTTCTAACAATTTTCGTGGTTTACAAAATGGACACTGTATGAAAAAGATATGGTCTATTGAAGTTTTCTTGCAACAGGGAAAAATGTGATGACGTGGTGCAATGTGGACATTCCAAGTGGAACAATCATTTGCTGACACATGGCATTCAATGGGAGTTCATAGATTTTAAATCTCATTGTATTTGTTGATTCTATAGAAATGTCATTGTAGTCCGTAGAAAAGCACATTGCAAAGTCCTTAGAAATTTTAAAATTGCCAAGTCCATAAAATTTTTTAAAGGATTTGTAATTACAAGTCCATAGAAATGATTTTTAATGCTTTGTACCCATGTGGAGGAGCCATGTAACACCAAGGACTGAGCACCTCACCCAAACCATTAGACATGGAACATGCCTTAGCCAAAAGGCATCGACGATTATCATGGTGGAGACAAGGCTATAAAAAGCCTTTTTATCTTACTATCTCCACAAATGTGGGATATTTGATAAAGTTTCAAACTAAAACCTAGGTCGATGACTTAAAACCATTTCCCAATGTGGGAATGATTTGGATAAGCTAAGAGCCCACCAATAGGGCCATCGACATCATTCAAGGTGGCCGCTCATCTTTAAAAAGCATGCAATCCATTTTCAAAAAACAAATGTGGGATAAATGGATAAGCTTGAGCACCCATAAAGGAGGCTGATGGGATTGGAACCCCTGACCTGCCATGTAAAATGATAAGATCCTAACCAACTTGCCCATGGGAGATAAGATAGAAATAAACCCATGAATTTGTATTTAAACAAGGTCATTTAGCCAACTGTGTAAAGAATATAATACACCAGTTTGTTGTATTTCCTTTGAGCCCTTAGAGGCCAAATCAGAGCTCAGAGTAAACTACAAAGTTGTTTAGAATTTCAATATTCTATGTGCAGTATATTCATTTGATAATTTTAGAGAATTGGTGATGCCATTTTGAGCTATGAAAGTTGCCATTTTTATTTGGAGAAGCCTTTGCTTGTGCTTCAAGAAGGTGAAAGACGTGCTGAGTTAGCCAAGGTCTTTCGAAGATCTAAAACACTATTTTTGTAGAGAGAAATGATCTATTGTTTATTTTAAGTATGTTTTGACTTGAAAATTTGAGCAACATTAATTGATCAGTTCGATAAGAACCTGGGGACGTAGGAATTCTGAACCACGTAAACTATTTTTGTGTTTTGATCTTTGATTTCAATTTTGCATTTCAGTTTTCAATTAGTTTGTAGATATAATTTAGATTTTAATCAAGAATGCAAAATTTAATCATTTGATCATTTACGGGAAATTAAGTAAATTGAGATTTTGAAAAATTTGATGGTTTTAATGGATAACTGAAGTAATCTTTCAATTCACTTTATTTCAATTTTGAAACTTGATTTGGATCAAATTTTAATTAGATTTAATCATTACAACATATTAAAAGTTGAGAAATTTCCACTTCCAATTCAGTATAAATTATGGAATTGAGAATTTAAAAGATCCATTTAAATAGTTTTATAAAAGTAGTGAAGTTCTTACTAGTGTTGACAGATGAAATTTTGGTATCAGAGCAGTTGATCAACGAGATTTAACAGTTGGTTGTTATTTTTGATTCTATTTAGGCATTTTTTTTAATTTTTGTGATTCAACAGGTGTAATGAGAAAATTTTCAAATAAAGCCAAGCTTGATGAGCTTGCAGCATATAACCAACAGATCTAGGAAGAGAATGCTTTTCTTGAGAGCAAGATTAAACTCCTTGGATGAGGAGATTACCCATTTGAAAATTGAGTTACAATCCAAGGATGAGGTCATGGAAAAATTACAGAATGGTGTACAGGTGAAGGATTTGCCTTGCACTAAATATGGAGGCACTATGATGGATGAAAACATTGTAAGTGCATGTAAGTCATCAATTGATTTTCCTTCCCATGAAGAATCTAGTGTAATGTCCCTTACTTAGGGTCTCTTTTTCTGCCTACAAAAGCTCTGATACCACTATAATGTCCCTTACTTAGGGGCTCCTTTATCTACACAATAAGCTATGATACCACTGTGATGTCCCTTACTTAGGGCCTCTTTTTGTCTCTACACAACTCTAATACATAGCAAATAAAGATCTGATACCACTGTGATGTCCCCTTCTAATAGGGATATATGAAAGACACAAAACTCTGATACCAAAGACAAAAGCTCTGATACCACCGTAATATCCCCTCCAAATAGTAAATATAGCAACACAAAAAACTCTGAACAAGATATAACTTCTATTGAATAAATTCAGAATGATCATAATAATATAGTCTCTTAATAGCAAATTACAGATTGTATCACTTGTCCTTCTAAACTATTACAATTGTAGTCCTTTATTATGCATATAAATATGAAATACGGTCTTAAAAACCCTGACTTAGCAAAACTGGAAGTGAAAATTGGATTCTGGACGGTCTCGGCCTGCTGTGTCAAATACACAGTCGCCGGCGTCGGTCGATAAACTGCCGACATCGGTCACTGCAGGTCCACTTTCTGCCAACGTCGGTCTTTAGTCGACCGATGTCAGTCACTGGAAACCCTTTGTCTGCCGAGGTCGGTTCCTGAGCTGATCTGTACAGTCCTGTACGGACTTTGTATGGCCGCCAATTAGCACAACTTCCCTATTTCAACCCCTAATCTGGAAATATACTTTCTAGCACAGAAGATCTCTAGCTGTATAATTTATTGAATCAAAACAAGAATAAAGAAATACCTAGAATATCTGTAATAACTTCTATGTGAAGTTATCTCTCAACCCTGTAAATTCTGTGATAACTTCTGGATGAAGCTATCTCTCAATTTGGCAATAGATTGGCTGATCTTTCACAACCTCTAAATCGCACACAATGAAGAGTTGACGTTCTCCACTGCAAATGGAATCCTGGAACCCTTGGCTCAGTCTTCACAGAAAAATTTCTCCAATTTCAATAATTAATTCATACCTAATTAATGGCCTCCATGTGAAACCCTTATACCCTCAAAAGATATGCTTGCCCTAATTAGGGTTTCTTAAATTAGCATTAGGGTTTCTAATTTAAAATTAGACCAAATAATTAATAATTAATAATTAATTATTAATGAGACCAAATAATTAATATTTGATTAAATCAATCAAATATTAATATCTCCCTCAATATACGTCGGATCCTCAAACCGATTGAAGCAGGTGAATCAGGGAGTGATTCTGCACATGACCATACCAAAATAAAGGTGCTCCGCTACATATCAAATATCCCTAAAAGGTATGAGCTCAGGCCCAATGCATCTGAAATAACTTGAATGAAAACCAAATGTAGAAATTTTGTGAATCAAAGTCAAGCCAAGCTCCATTATGACCCTCTATCCATCCTAATTAGCCTACGAAGGTCATATAATAGGCTAACCATCAAGTCTTTCAATGTCCATGAAAAAGGGGACATGACAATCCACCCCTCTTGACCATAATTGACAATCCGCCTCGTCTGAGGACCAACGTCGGTAGATAAGGACCTACAGAGACCGACATCGGTAGTATATCGACCGACGCCGGCGTCTGTGTGTTTGACACAGCAGGCCGAGACTTCTAAAATTGCAAGTTTATTCCTAGTTTGCATAATTTTAGGGTTTTAAGACCATATCTGTAATATTCTTTGATTTGCATAAGAAAGGACATCTATTGTAATCAGCTGGATGAATGATAAGATCTGTGATTTATTATTGAAAAAACTATATTATTGTTATCATTCTGAATTTATTCAACAGAGATTATATCTTATTCAGAGCTTTATGTGTTTATATATTCCCTATTTGAAAGGGGATATTACAGTTGTTTAGAGCTTTTTGTGTAGATAAGAGAGCCCCTAAGTAAGGGACATCAAAGTGGTATCAGAGCCAAATTCTTGCCATCCTGTTGGGCACATCAGAGCTAATGTCTTACCATTCTGTTGGGTAGCTTGGGTATCAGTATGGCTTTAACAGATGTCAAAGATTTGGAAGGAAGAATGCACAATGTGAAGAAGAAGCTAGATAATCCATTCCAGCAAGCAGATGACATTCTAAAAACATTGGAGGAGTTAGAAACTTATTTGAGCCAGGTGGAGCAATCCAATACTTATGATATGCAAAGAGCGTTATCTCCAGCATTTAATTCATTGGTGAAGCCCCGATTCTTGAGACATCATGATGAGGTGGTAAGACTTGCAGCCCTCTCTTGCATTAGTGAAATCATGAGGATCATAGCTGGTTTTGATTTTTATGATGATCAGATTATGAGAGAGGTACTTTATGTCATGGTAAAAAGCTTCGAAAAGTTGGATAACATTAGAGACCCTCATTTCTCAAGGAGGGCAAGATTACTTGAAACATTTGCAAGGTATGGGTTTGAAAACATTATGATGTTAATAGGTTGTATTGGTGAAATTCACATGATGTTTAAAATATTTTGGAATATTTTAGATGAGTTTCATTCTAGCAATATATTGGCATCAATGCACTCTATTATGTTCACAATCTTGTTTGAGGAGGAGGATAAAATTTCCAAACTTTTGGCAGAAGATTTATGGTATGTCTGGACAAAAGGGAGAAATGTCTCACCTAGAGCTTGCATGTGGTTAAAGAATTTAATTAATAGGCCCAAGGATTGTAGTGCTTTCCCTATGACATGCAGCCACTTGCATGATGAGTTTGACAGTCATGCTGATCTAGTACAGGGAGATATTAACACATCTTCAGGTAATGATTTATCCGCATTATCTTCACAGGCAGGAGTAGTTGAGGATGTTGTGGATGAGCTTTGTCGTAAGGTGAGTCTAACTCAGGAGTTAGACAGTGAGGATGAGTCGGATGCTTGCATTCAGAGTGTGGAGGTGTACTCATATGTTAGTACACTGAGTGTGGGTGATGAGTATGTTTCTATAGCTGCTTATGAGGAGCATGTCGTTGAGGCTCACACACATATTAAGGACTTGGGAGTACCTGATTCTAAGGAGTTTGGGATACCAGTGGAGTCGAGTCTCCAGATTGATTCTTCTCACACATTTGACAGTAAGGTATAGTTGGTTGTGCCACCGTTACAGAGGGATCAGTTTTGGGATGGATTAACACCATCTTTTGTAGATGGAATTTGCAGTTGCCAAGTACACAGTCTATAGTATCGACACATCCAGGGCAGTTGTGATTTCAGAGATTGGTTGAGTTGTGTTCACCAATTTGATTATGGGTTCCTCTTTGTTTTACTTTTGATGATATTTCAGGTACTCACATTGATTCACAGCAGTGCAGAGCATAACTACATTTGGGATCCAGGTGGATCGAGTAGTTCATTGTTCCGAGATTGCTTGGGGACAAGCAATTTCTGGAGGGGTGGATTGTCATGTCCCCTTTTTTGTGGACATTGACAGACTTGATGGTTAGCCTATTATACGACCTTCGTAGGCTAATTAGGATGGATAGAGGGTCATAATGGAGCTTGGCTTGACTTTGATTTGCAGAATTTCTACATTTGGTTTTCATTCAGGTTATTTCAAATGCATTGGGCCTGAGCTCCTACCTTTTAGGGATATTTGATATGCAGCGGAGCACCTTTATTTTGGTATGGTCATGTGCAAAATCACTCCCTGATTCACCTACTTTGATCGGTTTGAGGATCTGACGTATATTGAGGGAGATATTAATATTTGATTGATTTAATCAAATATTAATTATTTGGTCTCATTAATAAATAATTATTAATTATTAATTATTTGGTCTAATTTTAAATTAGAAACCCTAATGCTAATTTAAGAAACCCTAATTAGGGCAAGCATATCTTTTGAGGGTATAAGGGTTTCACATGGAGGCCATTGATTAGGTATGAATTAATTATTGAAATTGGAGAAATTTTTCTGTGAAGACTGAGCCAAGGGTTCTAGGATTCCATTTGCAGTGGAGAACGTCAACTCTTCATTGTGTGTGATTCAAAGGTTGTGAAAGATCAGCCGATCTATTGCCAAATTAAGAGATAGCTTCATCCAGAAGTTATCACAGAGGTATAGATTTGAGAGATCGCTTCATCCAGAAGTTATCACAGAATTTACAGGGTTGAGAGATAACTTCACACAGAAGTTATTATATATATTCTAGGTATTTCTTTATTCTTGTTTTGATTCAATAAATTATACAGCTAGAGATCTTCTGTGCTAGAAAGTATATTTCTAGATCAGGGGTTGAAACAGGGAAGTTGTGCTAATTGGCGGCCGTACAAAGTCCGTACAGGACCGTACAGATCAGCTCAAGAACCAACCTCGGTAGACAGAGGGTTTCCAGTGACTGACATCAGTCGACTAAAGACCGACGTTGGCAGAAAGTTGACCTGCAGTGACCAATGTCGGTAGTTTATCGACCGCCGCCGGCGATTGTGTGTTTGACACAGCAGGCTGAGACTGTCCAGAATCCAATTTTCACTTCTAGTTTTGCTAAGTCAGGGTTTTTAAGACTGTATTTCATATTTATATGCATAAGAAAGGACTACAATTGTAATAGTTTAGAAGGACAAGTGATACGATCTGTAATTTGCTATTAAGAGACTATATTATTGTGATCATTCTAAATTTATTCAACAGAAGTTATATCTTGTTCAGAGTTTTTTGTGTTGCTATATTTCCTGTTTGGAGGGGATATTACAGTGGTATCAGAGCTTTTGTCTTTGGTATCAGAGTTTTGTGTCTTTCATATATCCCTAATTAGAAGGGGACATCACATCTAGTAACAATGATTTTGGTAAATTTGAACAATTTACAAAAGGTATAGGTTTAAAATTACTTTTTAAAATGGGATTTAATGGAAAAGGCCTAGGAAAATATGTTCAAGGTGATACTAACCCCATTTAGGTAGAGAATAAGCCTAATCATGCAGGGTTAGGATACAATTCTGGTATTCAAAATGAAACAAGTGAATGCTCTAAGAAAGTAGAAGCAAGGTGTGCTATGGAGAAGTATAAACCATCTTGGATGGAAGGTAAAACACATTCTTTTCATCACACTTGAAATCATGTTGATTCTAATTCTACTAGACAACATAAATGTTCCAACGTTCCTTTTGATTATGGTACACCAAATTTGTGGTAGATTTATCCATGCAGTTTTTGTGGATTGTCTAATCATTGTGTAGCCAAATGTTGGAAACATAAATATTTGTTAGGAAATATTTTGAAAGACTATTCTCCTAGATAGAGTTCTAAGAGTTGCAATAAGAATATGTTTTCTAAAAGAGTGGACAAAAGGTTATGTACTCATTATAACAGAAGTGGACATCAGGTTGAAAAGTGTTGGAGACTTCAGCCATCACACCATCCTAGAAATGATAAAATTAAGATGGTCTATAAACCTATCAACATGGTAATTAATGAACTTAAATCATCCCATACAAATTTTATTAAATCCACTAAAGAAATATCGCAAACTAATCAGGAAAATTTGATTAAGAGGGTTGGTAAACAATTATTGACTTTCATGTTGCCATGATTAGTGGATTGATAATGCATTCATGTTGAAAAGAAATTTTGGGATCCTTGTTGTATGTAAAAAGGACATTTACCATGCTTTGAATGATGATATGGTTTATTAGAGTGGCCCGTAGAGAAAAATGAAAGAATAGGTTTAACATACTTGGAATATTTTCTCATGTTTGGGATTTTGAAACTTCATTTTTAAACCTTAACAATAGTATATGTAGTTTATATGGGCATGAGCAGTATGTCTATTTTGAGAAATTATTAAATGCAATTTATATGTTGTCTTTTATATTTTGCAAATAGATGCTTATAAGACCCTTTATGGGCACAATTTGTAATTTTACTAATTATACAAACTACTTGTAGCCATGCATGATATTTTCACATGCTATAAGACCCTTATTCATTTTTGGGCATTTTATTGTAACTGTCAATTATGGTTACAAATAGCATGTAAAATTATTACACTAACATATTGTTTTGTATTTTCACTTGGTGAATAATTTATAGTGATTGGCAGATGCACCATTATTGAGATGTGACATTTGTGCAAGCAATGTGTTTCTATCCACAATGTCGTAGTGGATAGATGTTTGTTTTTCACTGAGATTTCAAGGATTCAATTTTAATTTTGAATCGATACTATGATATGTTGCAATGATGTTTTTGTAGAAGCATTTGTAATGGAGACCATGATTTTGGGGTCCAAAATCACTTAGTGGGGAGGTTTGATCCAGGTGGATCTCTCCATTTGTTAAAAAATTAATTCTCTATATTCTAATAAAAATGATTACACAGTGTAGATATCATCAAGATATTTTTGATGCTTTTTATGGTTTGAAAAATGGACATAGTATGCAAAAGATATGGTCTATTGAAGTTTTTTTTCAATAGGGAAAAATGTGATGATGTGGCACAATGTGAACATGCCAAGTGGGCCAATCAGGTGGTGACATGTGGCAGTCAATGGGAGTATATAGATTTGAAATCTCATTGTATTTGTTGAGTCTATAGAAATGTGCATTGCAATCTGTAGAAATGTGCATTTTAGTCTATATAAATGCACATTACAAAGTCCATAGAAATTTTAAAATTGCCAATTCCGTAGAAAATTTTAAAGGCTTTGTAATGCCAAGTCCATAGAAATTGTAAAATTGCAAGTCCATAGAAATGATTTGTAATGATTTTTACCCATGTGGAGGAGCCACGTAACACTAAGGGCCGAGCACCTTGCCCAAACCATTGGAGGTGGCAAATTCCTTAGCCAAAATTCATCGGCGACTATCATGGTGGAGACAAGGCTATAAAAAGCCTTTTTAGCTTACTATCCCCACAAATGTGGGAAATTTGATAAAGATTCAAACTAAAACCTAGGATGATGACTTGAAACTATTTCCCAATGTTGGAATGATTTTTATAAGCTAAGCACCCACCAATAGGGCCGTCGGCATCATTCAAGGTGGCCACTCATCTTTAAAAAGCATGCAATCCATTTTCAAACAATAAATGTAGGATAAATGGATAAGCTTGATCACCCGCAAAGGAGGTTGATGGGATTGGAATACCTAACCTACCATGTAAATTGATAAGATCCTGACCAACTCACCCATGAGAGAGAATATATAAATAAACCCATGAATTTGTATTTAAACAGGGTCATTCAACCGACTGTGTAAAGAACATAATAGACTAGTTTGATATATTTCCTCATTTGGAGGCCTTAGAAGCCAAATCAAAGCTCAGAGTAAACTAAAAAGTTTTTTAGAATTTTGATATTCTAGATGAAGTATATTCATTTTCCCATTTTAGAGAATTGGTGATGCCATTTTGAGCTATGGAAGTTGCCAATTTCAGTTTGGAGAAGCCTTTGCTTGTGATTCAGGAAGGTGAAGGACGTGCTGAATTAGCCAAGGTCTTTCAAAGGTCTAAAACACTATTTTTTCAGAGAGAAATGATCTATTGTTGATTTTAAGTATATTTCAACTTACAAATTTGAGCAACAATAATGGATCGGTTCGATAAGAACCCGGGGACGTAGGAATTCTGAACCACATAAACTATTTTTGTGTTTTGATCTTTGATTTCAATTTTGAATTTCAGTTTCAATTAATTTGTAGATTATAATTCAGATTTTAATCAAGAATTCAAAATTTAATGATTTGATCATTTACGGGAAATTGAGTAAATTGAGAATTTGAAAATTTTGAGTGTTTCAATGGAAAACTGAAGTGATCTTTAAATTCACTTTATTTCAGTTTTGAAACTTGATTTAGATCAGATTTTCATCAAATTTAATCATTCCCACATTTTAAAAGTTGAGAAATTTCCACTTCAAATTTAATATAAATTATGGAATTGAGAATTTGAAAGATCCATTTAAATAGTTTTATAAAAGTAGTGATGTTCCTACTAGTGTTTACGGATCATTTAATTTCAAGTTTCAATTCAATGGTATGGTGTTATAGGATAGGATCAAACCCTCTTAGGTATTTATATTCCCAAGAAATATGTCAAGGAACTCTCTACAAAAATAAATTAATGCTTGTTTTTTTAATGTAGAACATACCTTGCCTAGTTTGAGGAGTTTGCATTTGAAGATCAAGACCCTTTCATAATTATCCTCTTTTGTATACATACTCAGCTTTTCCTTCTTCCTTTTACCATATTCATTAAATATGATTTTTAAGGTCACCAAAAATTTAGTTATATTTTTATTATTAGTTATATAATTTTATTATAAAACTATTCTTGGAGTCTTTTCTAGTTTTTTTAGGAGAACTCAACATCATTTTTCATGAAATGTGCAATGTGTTTGTCACTATCAAACACTTTACAAGACACTTCATTATTTTTTATGAATGGTTTGATAATGACCTTGATGTGGGATTGATTTGCTTATTCATTTATGGTAGTAGGTGTATCAAATTATGCTCCTATATCAGTTAATATATCATCATGATTATTCTTCTCCCTTGGGGCTGATTATATGTTGAATGCATTGAAGTCTTCAATAAAATCCCATACCTTATGCTTATATGACTTAAGAAATACATTCTTATCAGCAACCACAATCCTCACTTTATGCACAATAAATTAACTATCTCCATATACCTATAGATTCTTGATTCCTTTTCTCCTTTCCCATTGAAGGCAATGAATCAGACCTTCATTCAAGTGCAACAAAAATGGAACCTATATGAATAGTAGTACTATTATTTGCATGGGGAAACTAACATAACTCTAACTCCTACACCAATCTTACTTTTTGAGCCATCAAAAAATAGTTTTCACATTCTATCATTCTCATTTTCTTATTTGGTGAGAGAAGGTATTGTCATTTCTTCCTCATGTAATCAATATACTCCCAAATTACTTTACTCCATGATGGAAAAAGGATCACATTCATATGTGTTTGTACTATACTCATCTATAAAAAAATCATAAATTCCCTCAAGCTTAGAATAAGCACCATCATCCATAATAGACTCCTCTTTATCATTGATAACACAATTTAAATTGTAACTTGCTTCAACATAGGGTTCAATGTGAAATTTAGAAAGTTGTTGATTCCTAATGGTTACCTTTGATCCATACCTTATCTTAAAGGCCAAGAAGGACCAATAATCTAAGAGGTAGCCTCCTATCTTATCTATGAAATCCCTTAAGAGGTAGATAGTAAAGTGGGTAGGAAAGTCAACAAGAATAATATCATGTATAATGGGGAAACTAAGATAATCATGCAAAAATTTGTCAACCCTTTGATTAATAATAATGACTTGGTAGGTGTACCATCCAATTTAAGTATCCCCTTACTATGTGGTTCATACTTTAGACCTAATTTGTTAGCTGTATCCTTAGGCATCACTGATGTGCTAGATCCACTATCAACTATACACTTATGAACAAGATTATCCCCCACATTAAAAGTGAAGTGGAAGGGTGGAGGATTCTTATATTTAGTAGAGGGTTAAATAATGTTAGTAGAAGCATTGGTAAGATAAACATTGTTATTACCATGGCTTGGTGATGTATGACTAACATGGATAGTGGAGAACTATTTTTGAAAGAGCTCTTTTTGGCCAGACATATGAAGGAAATCCAAAAGAGAACTAGATGCCTTAGAATTATTCAATGAGTCCATAATGTTTAGAGTATAAATAATTAATTTTTATTGATTCCTTAGAGGCAAGGAAGTGTTTGTAACTTGATTTAATGAAGCACCTTGAGTAGACTTTCCAAAATTCTAACATGAAAGAGATGTAAGATTTATATGGACTACCATGCTTGTATTCATGATTTATTGCCTTGTATGAGGGTTATTTTCACTTGTAGGCACACCATTAGCAACTCCTAGAGCCTTTTTATTTTATCTAGTGTTGTCTATGATATAATTTACTTGATTAAGCACATATATGTCTTCAATTAGGAAGTTGTTGAAACTTACTCCTCAAGGCTACAAACTTTAATTTGATTGTATGAGGACTTCATCATCTACTTATAGCTAAGGAAGGACTCCACATTGACTAATTATAGCTTGCTTTCCACCTTAACTTTCATCCAATAACTAAAATTATTTTCACTTTTCTCCTTGGATCAAATTACTATGCACCAATACCATTGCTCTTATGTTATAGGTTGAAGTAGGATTGTATGCATTGGCATGCATATTAAAATTAGGCTGCCTTTGACGTCTCCCTTACTCATATTTTTTACTATATTGATAATGATAGTAGTAATGTTTTTGATTTACACCATGTTTTAATATTTCTTTTCTAAGCTAATATTTTTATAACTAAATTATTGCATCTTTATCCATGGCATCATTTACCTTCTTAGGATCAAATCTTGACCTGGTATTAGCATTAGGAACTTGGTAAACACTTGGAGTAAAAACAAAAGTATTTGGTAGTAGAGGCATGGAAAATTTTGGAGGAAACTTTATAGCTTGTATCAAATTATTATTATCTTTAATTTAAAGGTCACATGCTTTGGGTAGAGTGAAAACTCCCATGGATTATATCATGATGGCTATGTTTGTGCCAAAGGCCCTTAAGTATGTAGGAAACACAAAGCTAATAGGTGGTCTCATAGGAGAAGTCAACCTATGCCAAGTCCTTTGGAACCTCTCAATAAAATAATGAATTATCTCCTTAGGGGATATTTAGATTACATTGAGGTGTTGAATGAGTGAATTATGGTCACTCTTGTATTCAAATATTGATGTTAGAAGCTCTCTAAAATCATCCCAATTTGTGATATAACCACCAAGAAAAGTCATATACCAATCAAGTGCTTTTCCTCTAAGGGATATGGAAAGGAGTATAATATCAGTGTTAACCTTAGTAACATTATAAAAGATACAAAATTTTAATATATCCCTAATGTGATCACTAGGAGTGACATGGCTTTTACTATTGAATGTAGGAACACTCTTTGTAGCATTAGGGGGGATGTCATCATAGGCACCATGATGAATTGGATTTTCATTGTTAAAGATTAGGAAGGCATACTACCTAGCCATTTTATCTTCAATTTATCACTCACTTTATTAGTATTATTGGATAGCAAAGTCCTCAGGCTCTTCAAAACACATAATAGGCTGAGGATATTGAAATTCAAGAGGAATTTCTCATTAAAGAGGTGGATTAATGGGATTGAAAACTCTAATATGAGATGACCTAGTAAGTACCATCAAGTATGAGCCTAATAATATGAAAAAAATGGTATAAATTAATATTTTTACTTGAGTGGAGTTAACAAATTTTGAGTAGTACACCATATGCAGTTGTGATGTTGTCAAGACCAACATTTACCTTAACAAGTTGTCTTTAGGATAATGGTCCCACTGGGCATGTAAGAAATGTTGTCACCAAATATTTCACCCTATAGCAGGTTTTTAAATCTTACTCTAATATTTGGAAACATTGGAATACCTTTAGGCCTATGGTTTTCCTATAGTAGAGGTAAACCTCTAGGTTTAAAGGCTAACTCCCAAGATTGACCTTTAAGTACTTATCACCTAAACTAATTGATTACTTATGTGAAAATGGGTAGAAAGAAACATGAAAATGACCTATAAGAACTAGCTAATACACCAAAATTGTATCAACTAGACTACCTTGATCTGTACTATGAAATATTAATCATAAGATTGGCTTCAAACTTATATGGGACTCCAACATAAGTATTTCAAACATGTAGGTGATATTTACTACACTTACCAAAGTGAAAAGGGTAATAGGTCTAATATTAAACACTATTACAACTTTAAAAACTTATGGATAGGAAAGGACATTGACTACACTCCATGTAACCTTTTGGAGAACTAATCACTTGCCATACTATGAGAGAGAAAGATGAATGTAAGTCTAGGTGATGAACACTTATCATTCTGCTTGTTACTATTCTACACAAGTAGGTAAGGAATTATAAAAATAAAAATAGATTTAATTCTTTATTAAAAGGAAAATATCATTATTCAAACTAGTAGGGATTCACCATACTAGACATCAACCAAACTACAAGAGTCAAAATGGCTTGTATTCATAGAATGTGAGAGAGGAGACATAGAAGTGGAGCTCAAGGGCCATAATTCCACTTGTAAAATCATGAGAACAAGTTAAATTTTATAGGAATGAATTATTATTTAAACCATGGAATGTCTCTTTGGACAAATTTCTCTCCAAAATATGGAAACTCTTCAAAACTAGCATATGACTCTTTAGCTACCTTCTTGAAAATTACCTTCATTATTAGGATTTTCTTGAGAATTTCAAAGTAGACTAAGAATATTTGAAACACATACACTATGAAGGGGGGTTGAAATAAGCTTAAAAATTAATAATATGCGTCCCTAATCACTTGTCTATTTTTGGACAAGTGTTCTCATCATTTATAGTCACCATCACTAGTTATATAGGTTTATATTTACATTTGGCACTAGGGTAGTATTTAGTTTCATAATAAAATATATGTAATGGGTGTTATGAAAATTTTAAAGATTCACATTAATTCCAAATAAATTATTAATACCTTAATATTCCTCCTAATTATACATATCACTTTCTCACTTGGTGATCACCCTCCATTCCCATTGTATTTCACAGACTACCTAAAGTACGAGACTTAACAAAGACATTTTTTAGATTGTGTGAATCAATAAATTAACATGAGGAGTTATATTAGGTACAAATTGACCTTAAAAATTTATCACCATACTTCTAATTTCCTCTTAACCTATAAAAAATCAAAATATGTCAAGAAAATGTATGTTGTACCCTGTACATACAAATAGGGTACAAGCCAATATTATGGGAAGGATATTGAGGGATTTTGATGCAAGTAAAAATAAATTTCATAACAAAAATAGTCCTCTTAAATGATTTTTTATCTACTTATTTAGCATTAGGTCAAGAGCAAGGGTTTTGGAAGGTCTTAGGTAGGTTGGATTCTTAAGGATTTTTCATACAATCCTAACATGGAAACCTCAGAAACATTTCACAAAAGTCAAGTTTAGGAGCATATTAAATCATGTATATCTCCCTATATATCCATTAAATGTGTTCATACTAGTGTGAGCATCTAAACTTAGCATCTTAAACTTGGGAATGCATTCTGCATACCCTATCATAGGTTTTAGCCAAAATTGAGCTCTTTATGGGACCTCTCTACAAAAAAAACATATTTAACTCACATTATAACCCTTAAAAGTTTTTAATTTCATTACAAGTCTCACCTAGCCCTAGAAGTGGTATTGATACCCCATTAGGAATTAGGCCTAGTCTAGGCCTATAAGGTATGACTATGTATTTATAGTTTCTGGCCATCTTGTTTGATTTATGGAGATTATAGGTTATTATCCATGTTGGTTCATGTTAACCACAACTCCATACATATAATTTTAGTTATATAACACCCCAATGCCTTCTCTTTATCACTTACTTACCACTACCTATAGTTTTGTATCCCTAGGAGTGCCCTCTATCTAAGATAAAATAGAGTGCACTTCCCATATTGCCTCATTTAAAATGAGTATATTATAGGATAAAATAGGTATTTATGACATTATTTACCAATTTTTAGAGCTACATCACACCAATACTTCCTTCAATTATTCAAACACCCTCAAGACAAGCCATTTAAACCCATTGACTATGCACAAGGTATGTGTATTGACTGTAGGATATGTGTTGAAACCATATTTTATATGTTGTATTGTGATGAGAATAATGTGATATAGTAACCATAATTTTTAATGTTTTCTCAACATGTCTATCACTCTCAACTTTTGCCAATGCCTCAATTTTCTCCAAACCCAGGCTTAGCTAGCAAATTGAGTGACTGTACTATTAATCTAAAAAATGACATGCCTATAGGTAAAAATTTCATGTTAGACATTATATTTAATGTTACAATAAATATTTTAAATCATAAATTTCCTTTGATAAATTATTTGGAAACACTTCATATCATGTATTATGTTGTGTGTTCAAACCTTTCTAGCATACTAGCCTGGGTTGGTTTCTCCAATATAGCAAGCTATGGGTGACTATACTTAGCACATAGAGAACCTTATAGGTAGTATTTAACCCTTTAAATTTGAGTCTTAAATATAAATATCCCATAGATATAATTATATCACTCTCACTTCAATTCAACATTCATATTTATAAGGTTTTAGACATTAGTCTCATATCACCAATTTTGTAGGTGCCTATAGTAAAACTATAGGTGACCTTTTTAAGATCAAAGGGAGACCTATATGTAGTGATTATGAGTAAAAAATTATTTCTTAAATCCCTTGACTATAATTTTATATCATAGTGTCCTTATTATATTAAAAAATCCCATTATTTTCAATTTTACCTCTATTAGGTTTCATATTGATATAAGACATTTCAAATCAAAATATTGTAGATAATATTGTCATTCTACAGTGGGAGAATGTTCAAGATGGAAGACTTTATGTATTACCTTCACCTACCCAACTAATTATCCTCTCATTTCAACTCACTTCCCTTATACCTATGTTGTATAATGAATACTATTAGACCAATTAAAACCTCAAGATTTTCCATCATGGAAAAGTCAAAAGAGAGGTAGAGTCCCTATTCAGAGACTTTAAGGTAATTTGTCCCTTAGGTCATTTCCTCCTCATATGAATTGATTCTCAAGTATGCCTATAGTCATGTAACATTTATACTATACCAATATAAATTTTAATGCTTTATACCTCAAAAAAGCTTCAAAATAATTTCAAATGCCAACATTTAAATCCTCACTCCTCTATTGGGAATACCTGTGGGTGCATATATAGAAGTTTTGTATGTGAGGATATGAAATGTGACTATGTGAAAAGAGTTATGATATACTAAAAACTATTTGAATTCTCAATTTAACTATTATATACACATTATTATTATTCTCACACTTTTAAATCTCCTCATTACATCACTGTTGTGGTGAAAATCTCCATTCACTTGCCTATGGGTGGATACTTGTAGGAAAGTGTAACTATGTACTATACATGATTACGTTCTTCACATGAAAAAAATTTTAATCTTAAATTTTGGGATAGGGATATCCATAATATCATGAAAATCATAAAAAAAAACATGTCACCCTGATTCAAGACCACTAGAAGAATAATAACTCTCTACAAATGGTAAAACTTGTCTACAAGCTAGAAATGGAACTTTCACTAGTATAATGAAGTGATTGTAATTGTATTTTTCATCCCAAATGTGTAAAATGAGTTAATTACCATGTTATGAGGACGTACACACTATCTAAAAACACTTTCATCAATTATTTTGTATGTACCATTGAAAATAGAAGAGAAACTAGTAGGGTATGAAGATGAGCAAGCAAATAAGTATAAGTAAAATTCATAGAATTTGTTAATAAAGAAAAAGAAACCAAGTTTATAAATCCTACCATGGATTTTAAGTAGATAATGAGTAATATCTCTCATAAATTTAATTTTACCTAAGTCAACCTTTACTATCTATACTAAACCAAAACCAAACAACCCTTCTAGTGTGCAAAGAAGAGTGATGGAAGAATGAAATGGTTTTTTGCTAATTTTGGGACTCACAAAGATGATATACTGTATAAATGAACCCATGAAAGTTTTATAGTCACCACATAACCTTATACATGTGCTAAAATAGTTTCATAAGTAGTACAACTACCCAAATCTCTTCTTTTTTCAGCTATTTTCTTATTTTGACATATAAACCTACATTTTTTTAGTTAAGACAAAAAAGTATTATAATACAATAACACATAAGATGTTCAGAAATACTTGGACACCTTATATTACATGAAAAACCATACAAACCTTTATAAATGACTCAAAAATGACCCCTATCATGACATAATATTAGAGAGTTATCATGATGATGTCATGGTGTTGTCATGGAGGTGTATTATTAAATGGATGAAGTGATTTGATAACTTAAATGATAATGAAAAAGTGTGCAATGTTATTATTCTAGTGTGCTTTGCGTACGGTTGGTTGATATTCAGTATTGACATGGTAAGAGAGGATCAGGGATGAGTATGGTGATATGAGCATGAATAAGGGGTCATATCAGAATTCAAAAATGATTTGAGTGCTTTTGTACATGAGTATATTTAATTTAGTTGATCATTGTTTTCATCTAGACACTTTGGGTCTAGTAGAATTTTTTTGAGTAAGTAGTTTTATGACATCACCACTAGTACATGAGAATGAGTCAAGGGGAGTTGGTTATATGGTTGTGATCACATTAGTACATAGTTTTTATACACTAGATATTAATTCATGCATAGAAGTATGATTAATTATATGAGGTTTCAAAGTTGGCTTCTTAGTAATAATTCATTATTTTCCCATAGCCAAATTTTCAATTTGTCTAGAAAGAGCTGAGTAATTAGTTTGATGACATAATATCTCACACATGTGGTTGTTTCTTGAAAAGGTGATCATATGGGTTTGTTTAGTTTTTTACCTAGATTATTTTTTATAAAATTTAGATTATAAGACAAAGCATGTAAAAATATATGCATATGAAAAGTTGGGATCCCAAGTAGTTTGACTTCATTTTTCCATACTTTACCAAATTTGCTTAAGGCAAGAAATCGCTAAATGAGAATTTTGATAATGTGAAATATTGCACATGTAAAGGTTTAAATAGAAAGTGATCTTATGCGTTTGTTTAGTTTCTAGCTTAGTTTTTTTTCCTAAACTATAGATCATGAAATGAATCATGACAAAAGTTATATATACTCAAAGTTGGCCTCTTAGGTAGATTTTGACATAGTTGGCTCTATGACAAGATTTTGAGAAGGGTTTTTAAAGGAATTATATCTTGCATGCATGAGGGTTCTAAGAGTAGTGTGTCATATAATTAGATTATCCTATGTGAGGATATAATCTGGTATAAATTTGAGATCTTGCATCAAAGCATAGAATAAGTTATTAAGGATAAAAAATGGATACTCAATCATATTGAAAGGGTCCCAATATTTAGTCCATTTGGAAAGAGTTAAAGTTTGAGCAAGATCAAAGGTGCATGTTATTATAAGAAGTTAGGATGTGTTGAGATGAGGATAGGAGTATGATTTTTAAAAATAGAAAAAAGGTATAGGTTAAATATCCAATGGCGAGTGAGTGTTCATATAGTTTGGTTGAATGGTGAGTGTTGAGTCAAAGCTACTATATTGCATGAGATGAGGTCAACATGACTATGGTTTAACATCAAAGAATTATCACTTATAAATTAACTATCAAACAAGATAAATGGTGCATAATTTTTTTCAGCTAAGAGTTTAAAATATGTAAGCATTGTGTTTGAAGGTTAACTATGATCATTACAATTCAAATATTTGAATTTAATATAGGCAAAAATTAGAGCTATGTATTTTGACCATATCTTTCTATATAAGTAAAATTTTATAATGATGTAAAAATAATTGATGAAGAGGACTCCATGGAACATATAATAAACCTTATTTTAAGATTTTAAAGTGTGTATAGTCAAAGATATTAATGTTCAAAGTTGACTATGTGTTCCTAATTATTTTGTAAGTGACCCAAGAAGGATATTTGATCTTGTATTGATGTATCATGATGTTTTAGCTATTTTTTTAATGTTTTAGACTCCATAAGGATGATATTTATGTATTTTTTATGTGTGATCAATCTATATTGAGTATGAAAAATGATTAATAAGTTGATTATATGTTGGATAATGGTGTTTCTATATATAAGCTATGTGTTTAAGTTGTTTAAGCATACACAGAGGTGAGCTAAGATGAATATGATCATTTAAGGATGTTTAAGGGGACATAAGAAGTGTACCCAAGTATTCTAATGTGATCATAATTTTTTTCTCAAGGGTGAGATAAATGGTTAAATAGGCCTTTATGAGATCTATTAGAGCTACAAGGGCCTTATTAAAAGGTGTAGCTACTTAAGGATGACCCATATATGTTAATGACCATCCTATGAAGATTATTTTGAGCCATGTATTCATATAATAGATGAATTAAGGTCTAAGGCATGCCTAATTACCAACCAAGGTAGTGATTATCAATATTACTCTATAGATAGTTGAATCAAAGATGATGATTTCTAGACTTTATATGATAGACTAAGGATCAATTAGAAAGGTGTGTGTGTGTGTGTGTGTGTGTGTGTGTGTGTGTGTGTGTGTGTGTGTGTGTGTGTGTGTGTGTGTGTGTGTGTGTGTGTGTTTATGGATTAAAGGAGGGGTAGAGTGACCTAAGTAGAATTTTATGATGAGAATAGATGGATCACTATTGATATGACCTATTGGTCATAATTTTGTTAGTAGACTAGTGCATTTATTGTTTGAGTATGAGCAAAGGTGAAGTATGATAAGCATAGGTCCATCATCAGGTGTTAATTATATCATTTCAAAGGTGTATGTGTTCATATATGTTATTTTTTGAGCTTATAATATAAGTTGTTTTTAGCCTCATTTCAAGATATAACTTGCTAAAAGGTTTGGTTATTATTATAGCTCAACTACATAGGTGTAACAACACCTTATGGGATTGTAGTCTCCATGAATAGGGATTGTAGTTCCTTGATCATTTATAGATGGTCTAAATTAGATATTGTTATTATAGAATAGTAATATAATTTTAGGTTCTAGTTTTTTTAACTACCCAAGAGGGTCTTCCATGTATGTCATGTGTTGTGTGATGGATCTTGCATTATCTCTCTTGTTTATTGCTATGAATGATATGTATGATTCATGAATGTTTTTCATAAATGGTTAATTCTATATAAAGATCATAATTTAATTTGGATTATTTGGGCTCAATAATTCACCCCTCCCTCCTAGTGTTTGTACATTTGAAAATTGGTATCAAAATAGGTTATTTGGTAAAGGCTTTATAGCTTGAAGGTGATCCAAGGTATAATATGGATAGTCATCAAGGAGGTTTATCTACTAAGAAAGAATTGATGTTCAATGGATCTAATTATGATTTTTGGAGAGTAAAGATGAGGACATATAATATGTCCCTAGGATTTGATGTATGGTAATCTATTATGGATGGTTATATTGATCCTATTATTCTTCTATCTAGTGTTGTAGACAAGAAGTTGTTTGAGAATAATTTCAAGGTGATGAATGCTATCACTTGTGGTTTTTCATATATTGAATACACCAAGGTAGTCCATTTCACATCTACCAAAGAGATATGGGACAAAATTAAGATCATTTTTAAAGGAGATTAAAATGTTAATCTTGATAATTTTCAAACTCATAGAAGGCAATTTGAAAGTCTCAAGATGAAGGAAGAAGATTTTGTAGCATCATTTCTGTATAGAGTTGATGAGACTGTGAATATCATCAAAGGTCTTGGAGAGAATATTTAAGAGGATACTATAGTAAAAAAGGTATTAAGGTTTATTTATCTTAATTTTGATACAAAATTATTTTGTATTAAAGAGATTCATGATCTTACTCAGCTGAAGATGGATCAATTACATGGCACCCTTGATGCATATGAGATGAGAATAAATGATGATACACCAACAAAGAAGGAAGCTAGATTTAAGATAGAGGTAAATCCAAAGAATAATTTCCAAGGTAAGAAATAAAAAGAGGATGAAATATCTTACATTGATGAGGATGAACTAATTTCTTTGATTATTAAGAAATTGAACACTGACTCATGGAAGTATAAGGGTAAACTACCCTTAAAATGTTTCAACTACAGAGAGATAAGACATTTTGATCAAAAGTGCCATTAAAAGCATGAAAATAATGATGATGAAGAGTATGTTTAAGATAAATATGAAGACAAGAAGACATAAAGGAAGAAAGGGTTTAGAAAGTATGAAAATAAGAAGAGGTCTTTTAAGAACAAGAAGAGTCTCTACACCAAAGAAGATTATAGCTCATAAGATTTGAGTCAAGAAAGTGACTCAAAATATTATCATGAAGATGATGGTCATACTAAATATAAATCCCTATTCATGGTTGAGGAAGGAATTTGTTCACATCAGGAGTCTACTTGGAGTGATTCAAATAATGATGAAGATGAGGTGGAATATGAGACTATTTTGATGAATGATCTTGAAAAACTAAAGATTGATAAGAAGATAAATAATAAGATGAAATCAAAGCTCAAGAAATATGAGGAGAAATTTAGTGTGTATGAGGCAAGATTGAATGAATATACCAAAGAGCATGAAGATATTATCAAGCATCTTAGTTTTCAATTGTAAATTCTATCTACAAGCCTAAAATATAAAGAAGATGAATGTTCAAGGTATCTTTCTAAAAATGAATCTTTAAAATCTAAGAAAGAAAAGAAAACTAGTAAGGTGAATACATTTTTGAGATGTGAAAAGAGTTCATGTGATCTAGACAACATTTTAAGTGGTCAAAATAATGCTAGTGATATAACTGGTCTTAGATATGAAGACAAGAAGACATAAAGGAAGAGAGGGTTTATAAAGTATAACAACAAGAAGTGGTATTTCAAGAAGAAGAAGAGTCTCTACACCAAAGAAGATTATATCTCATTAGATTTGAGTGAAGACAATGACTTAAAATATGATCATGAAGATGATGGCCCTACTAAAGATGAATCCTTATTCATGGTTGAGGAAGGAAGTTGCTCACATCGAAAGGAGTCTACTTGGAGTGATTCAGATAATGATGAAGATGAGATGGACTATGAGACTATTTTTATGAATGATATTGAAAAACTAAAGATTGATAAAAGGATCAAATAGAAGATGAAATCTAATCTTAAGGAATATGAGGAGAAATTTAGTGTGTATGAGGAAAGATTGAATGAAGATGCTAAGGAGCATGAAGATATTATCAAGCATCTTAGTTGTCAATTGGAAATTCTATCTACAAGTGTAAAATCTAAATAAGATGAATGTTTAAAGTATCTTTATAAAAATGAATCTTTAAAATCTAAGAAATAAAAGACAAATAGTAAGGTGAATACATTTATGAGATTTAAAAAGAGCTAATGTGATCTAGAAAACATTTTGAGTGGTCAAACTAATGCTAGTGATATAACTGGTCTTGGATATGAAGAAGAACAAAAGAATGTTACTCAAGACAAGATGGAGACTAATGTGATCCAAGATAGTCATACTTTGAAGATAAATCATTACATAAGGAATTAAGGTGTTGGTAGAGTAAAGACAAATCAGATTAGATAGGTAAATGTCATGAGGTATGCAAGATTCAATTATTTATATTATACATGTAATCAATTTGGTCATATAGCTAGAGAGTGAAAGAGACCTATTATAAATGAATTTGTATAGGACAATAATGGGGTTCATCAATAAAAAGGTGTGAATAGAATCAATTATTTTAACCATATTGATGTGGGACACTTTGTAAAGCATTGTCCACATAAGATTATTCAAGGTGAGTACTCTTCAAAAAGGGGTGGTTATTTCATTTGTCATGACATAGGACACATTGAAAATGTTTGTCAAAATAAGTTAAGGTAATATACTTTTCTTTAAAAAGGTATGATGTGCTACAATTGTGAATAGAGAGGTCACGTTGCTAGGTTCTATAATTAAAGGTCTATAAGTTAGAATATATTCAATCTAGATCCTAGAGTTCAAAAAAGAAGGCAAGTTAACACATGGAAGCCAAATGTGATAATTGTGAGTCATGATGAGACTAGAGTTCTATGTAATATATTTGCTATGGTGGAGAATGCTTTAGAAGTTGAAGGGTACCAAGAGGTCTCATTGTCTACTCATGTTTAGAATGAAGAGTTTGATCTCAAGGAGAAGACTAAGATATTGGTTAAGGCTAGTCCTAGTATGTATTGATATAAGTGAACATCCTACTACTTATAAGCATGTATCATGTAAATAACATTGATTGTCTATTACTAGTGATGAGGTTCCAAGTTGTAATGAAGATTATTTAGATAAAGAGGTATTCCATGTATCTATGTGGTCTCCATGTATTGTAAATCTAATCATAGAAGAAAAGAAAAAAACGTTAGTGGTTGAGGAAGCTATTTCTCTTAAGATTAAGAATAATAAGAATAAATATAAGTATCAGATAACTAAAGAAGAGAAGAAATACGAGGAATTGTTTTTTTTCTAGAGCATTGAGGTATATAGGGTATCTTTATCTGTGTTTTTTAAGAGGTTTCTTTTATTAGATAAGCATGTTTATGTGATTAGGATGATAATGCCAATCAAAAAAGGTCTTTGGTTAAGTGGGAATAATAATTTCTTGAGCCTATTTCATAGGTTTGTGAAGGAGGTATAATATAGAGTCATAATGGGTGGTTTTAGGTGGCTTAATGAGATTTCTAAAAATGTCAAGAAGTGTTTTGTGCTTAGAAAGGTTTTTGTATTTCTATATGGTAAGCTCTAGGTGTTTTTAAGGTTTGAAGCATGCATGTGCTAATTGAATATTTTTTAATACTCTTAGTTTTTTTAGTTTTTTGGCCTAAAGGCAAGCATGCCTAAAATGGGTTATAGGATATATGGGTTCTCAAAGGTATAAAAGCTCAAATATTTGTCTATAAGTGTGTATCAAGTGTCTTCAGGTGTGCAAGTAGTTTTAAAGATGTGTGTTCACCAAAAGGAGGTTTGTTGACCTTACTTATTTTTGAGATTCTTGGGTTTTAGGCTATGCTATAAAAGTGGTTTGCATTCTACATTGAGGTTTAAGGATTATTAATATGTTTAATGGTTAAAATGGGTGAAAAGATAAAGATCATAGAGAATTGAAGGTTTGTGGTTCTCAAGATATTCATGCTTTTATCAATATGGAGGGTTAATTGGATAGTAGGTTTGTGAAGGAAGTATGTTGTAAATAATGAGATTGGTGATACAAATTGGTGTTATTGAGAGGGAATATAAGAGTGATCTAAATATAAATTTTTAGGTCTTGAAGATGTGTCTACTAAAAATTGTGGAGACTACAAGTTACAAGTAGGGCTACAAGAAGGCTAAATAGGCCTAGTTTGAAGAAGAGTACCTTTTTTTCAGTTTATCCAAAATATAAAGGTATGTGTATTTCAAGGTGTTATCTAAATCTAGTTTAGTGCATGTTTCCTATTTTTTGAGTGACATGTAGTTCTATAGGTGGTCCTTATGATATCTTGAGAGAGAAGGCTAGTAAGCATATGTGGTGATTCTTCACGGTGTATAGAGATATAAAGATGCTCATAAGGTAAAATTCATTATAGTTACTAAGGGAAGTCACTCTATATTTTTTCATGGTGAGTTACATCATATTTAAATGGTTTAATTTTTTCTTTCTTCATTGGTTGCAATGCTTGGTTGAAGAGAGTGTTGGATTGGAGAAAGAGGAAGTTGTCAAGATAAGAAGAGGTGGGTTCAAGGTAGGGGGGAGTTTGTATCATCATTATAAGATGGTCCTTCCATATTTGATAGTATTTTTATGTCCTTAAGATCAGTTGGTTCCCACTTTGTCATTCTATCAAAGGGGGAGAAAGTTGTTATTGTAGAATGTTCTTTTTTTGAGAGTGCATTGAAGAGATAGAAGGTGATCTATAGATTTCTATATTGATGGGTGTTGACATCAATGACAAATATTTATGGATGTTCACATCAATGATAAAGGGGGATGTTATTAGAGATTTATAAATATGATGTCATGGTGTTTTTATGGAGGTATATTGTTGATTGGATGATGTTCTTTGATAACTTAAGTGATAATGACAAATTGTGTAATGTGCTTTTTTTAGTGTGCTTTATATATGGTTGGTTGATTTTCAGTATAGAAATGATGAGAGGATCAGGGATGAGTATGGTGATTTAATAATAATAAAGGGGTCCTATTATAATTAAATAATGCTTTGAGTGTTTGTGTGAATGAGTATATTTCATCTAGTTCATCATATTTTTCATCTAGACACTTTGGGTCTAGTAGTAGAAAATTTGAGTAAGTAGTTTGATGATGTCACCATTGGCACATGGTAATGAGTCAAGGGTAATTGGTCATATGGTTTTAATCACATTATTCCCTAATAATTATGTGACATATCTCAAGTCATGCATTGAAGTGTGGTTAAATATATAAGATTAAAAAATTGGCTTCTCAATTAGAATTCATTATTTTCCCATACTTAGCCAAATTTACAATGTGGCCAAAAAGAGTTGACTAATCAATTTGATGATGCAATATATCACACATGTGGAAATTTAAAGAGAAGGTGAGCATATGGGTTTACTCATTTTTTTACCTAGCCTATTTAACCTAAAATTTAGATCATGTGATAAAGTGCATCAAAAGATATCCAAATTTACATAAGGCAAGAAAGAGTCGAGGGAGCATTTTGATGGTGTGAAATATTACATGTGTAAAGGTGTCAAGAGAAATTGATCATATGGGTTTATTCAATTTTGAGCAAAGTTATTTTTCACTAAATTTTAGATCATGCACAAAACCACAAAAAAGGTTATGGATGCTCAAAGTTGGCCTCTCACTTAGGTTTTTACATAGTTGGCTCTATGACAAAATATTTTTGAGAAGTCCTTTTAATGGAATTATATCTTGTACACATGACGATTCTAAGAGTAGTGTGTCACATGGTTGGATTCTCTAATGTGAGGAGATCATCTGGTCTAAATTTTAGATCCTACATTAAAGAATAGAAGAAGTTATTAAGGATCGAAAATGTCTACTCATGCATATTTAAAAGATCCCCATAGTCATTTTTGAAAGAGTTAAATCTTAAACAAGATCAATAGTGCACATTGCTCCAAGAAGTTAGGAAGCATCAAGATGAGGACAAGTGCATGATGTTTAATGACTAAGAAGAGGTAAAATATAAGGAACCAATGGTGATCAAGTGTTCATTTAGTTTGATCTAATGGTAAGCATTGATCACTAAAGACCTAGTTGATCCATAGAAATCGATGCAGTGCATTGAGTTAAAGTCCCTAGATTGCACAAGATGAGGTTAACATGACTATGGTTTAATATTTGAGTATTGGAACCTATGTATTAAATAAGAAATTAGATCAATGGTACATAATTGATTAGAGATAATATTTACTAAGATGTGAGCATTGTGTTTGAAGGTTAATTGTGGTCATTACAATTCAAATATTTGAATTTGACATAGGGAAAAACTAGAGCTTTGCATTTTAACCATATATTTTAATAAACTTCAAATTTGTTAAGATGAAGAGGAATCCATGGTTAATCTAATGAATCTAGTTTGAAGATATAGAAGTATGTATAGTCAAAGATATTAATGTTCAAAGTTGAATGTGTGTTCAATCTTATTCTGCAAGTAACCTGAGAAGGATATTTGAGTATGTATTGAGGTTGTCTCAATGTCTCATGATGTATTAGTTATTTGGTAGTGTTTTAAACTCTATGAGGATGGTATATATGCATTTTGGAGGTTTGATCAATCTATCTTGAGTATAAACAATGCTTAAGAAGATTATTGTATGTTATATAATGGTGTTTATATATATAAGGTCTATGTTTGAGTTATTTAATCATAGGTAGATGTGAGATAATATGATTGTGGTCATTTGAGAAATTATAAGGGGACATAAAGAGTGGAACCATGTATTTTAAAGTGGTAATGTGTTCTTATTTTACTGGAGGGTGAGCTACATGGGTGAATAGGTCTCCATGAGACTTGTAAGAGCTCAAGGGCCTTATTAAAAAGTGTAACTACTTAAGGGTGACCCATAGATGCTCATGGCCAATTTATGAAGATTATTTTGAGACATTTCTTTATGTGATATATGAATTAAGAGATAAGGAATGCCTAATGTTTGACCAAGGTAGTGATTATCAAGATTGATATATAAATAGTGAAATCAAATATGGTGATTTCTAGACTTGTATGAGAGACTAATGAGGGATTAAAAAGAGGCCTGTGTGTGTTCTATGGAGTGAAGGAGGGGTAGAGTGCCTAGAGGATAAGTTTAAGAGTATAATAGATTGAAGATTATTTGTATGATCTGTTGGTCAAATTTTTTTTGTTATAATAGTATGCTTGTTATTTGAGTGTGAGTGAAGGTGAAGTGTGATAAGAAGAGGTCCATCATCAGGTGTTATTGACATAAGCTTAGAGGTGTATGTGTTCATACATGTTATTGTGGTATCTCAACATCTAAGGTTGTTTTATCCTCCTTAAAAGGTATAACTTGCTAAAAGTTCTAGTTGTTGTTGTAACTCAACTAGATAGGTATGGTAACACCTTGTGGGATTGTAGTCTCACTAAATATGGATTGTAGTTCATTGATAATTTATAGATGTCCTAAATTAGATCTTATTATTATAGGATAGTATTCCAATTGTAGGTGCTAGTGGGTTTGATTACCCAAGAGGGTTTCCCACATATGTCATTTGTCATGTGATTTATCTTGTATTGTCTCTCTTACTTATTTCTTTGAATGATATGTATAATTCATGAATGATTGTTGTAACTAGTTAAGTATTTGTGAATATCATAATTGAATTTGGATTATTTGGGCTCATAAATTCACGCGACCCTTAATTATTATATGTCTAACACATAGGCCTAAGGGTGAATATGACAAAGGTAGTGATACATTAAATGACCTTGATAAGACTATGGAAAAACTTATAAGGCCCCTATATTATCCATATAAAAGTTTATAAATATAGGGATTTAACTTATTTTGACTTGTGGTCAAAAATATTTAAGAGTAATCTTATTGAATTTGTACCAAATATAATTGCATATGTTGAAACTAGAATTAGTACTTATGATTTGACAACTTTCGATGAGCTTGATAAGAAAAAATAAGAACCATATCTAAAGATACCATCTAGTATTTTTATTTTTTTGGAGCATGCCCACAACATATAAGTGGTGTTGGAATCATCATAATTTATCACATAGATAAGGTTTTCATATATGATTGTAAATTATATTTTAATAATAATAATAATAATAATAATAATAATAATAATAATAATAAATTAACTAAATTTAAATCTCTATGTTTAGGTATTTCAAGTGTAATTGAATTTAAATAAAAAAATTATAATTATTTTGATATTATAAATTAATTATAAGAAAATTTAGAATAATATACAAAACTAATTAGAATCATCTTCATAGGTACACATAATAAGTTTGGTCATTAATTGAAAACTTTGAATCACTCAAAATCACACATATTATTAGGTATTTAAATTCTCATGATGATAATCTTGTTTTTTTCATTATAACCCCACTTTAAGTTACCTTAAAACTTATATTGATGATTCTTTATAAGAAACATTTATACTAAAATTTCATGATATTAACAATAACTAACATGTTTTCGAGTCTGATGAACATATTTATGTTTCATGAAAGGTAATTTTTTTGATCATGATGATTATGTGACCAATTGTGGTGATTATTTGAATTTAAACACTAATAGGATACCTATTAATTTAGTCATCTTGGAATAAATCTTTACACCACATGATCAACCCAAAATATGATGAACCATGGAGCCATCTAGGAGAATTATAGGTGAGATTATTCCTATTGATATTAGTACTAAGGAAGATAATAAAATTACTTATTTAAAACTTTATTATATTTCTTAGGATAATTTACAATTTATTATGATTGATTAATTATGGCATGTACCATATAAGATAATTCATGTTCTTGTTTGAAATAATTTCCACTTAAATGATCTTGATGGAAATGGGCTACATGTCATTAAGTCAATTATCAATATCTGAATGCTTTCTTTAATTAGTTTCATTTTCCTTTTTCTTTTTTAGTTTGTTTCATTTTTGTTCTTTTTTATTTAATTTTTGTTTATTTTGGGTGTTCTATCTATTTTTCTCCTTTTTTTGTGTTTTGGTTTATGTTCATCTCTCTTGTTAACAGTGCAATATATTAATGTTTATGAAGAATAAGGAAATATATTTTTGGCATATATTGTAAGTATTTATTATAAATAGTATAAATATCATTTTTAACATAAAATTAATATTTTATAAAAGAATAACTAATAAAATACTACTATTATAAGTATTTATTGCTTATAGAATTGATGTTCTATGCTAGTGTAATGATAATTATCTAGCCCAAAATTCCTTGTTAAATATTTCATATTCTTCTTGCCATGCTATCCTAAAAATCCATCCGTTATATGCAAAATTTCATTTGAATGGGGTTGTGTTTAGTTTATTAGGAAAAAATGGTCTATATTTCACTCTTATGTTCTAAAAACAATATTTTATTAGAATAATTAGTTATATAATCTTAATTTACTTATTGATATTATTGTTTTTGGTTATCTTGTTATAACCAATCTGGTTTAGTTGTTTCATGGGTAAGTTTATGCTTACTTCCTATTAGCTTGTTTTTCTAATTACCTCTTTTGATATAGGTGATTATTGTTGGCATATTTAATAAGTTATCTTTTGGTAATTTAATAACACATTTACTATGATTTCTTATCATTCTTTGGTTATTAAAAATTTCATGGTTTCAGAGCTCATGGTTGAGGGATCTTGGGAGAGAATCCTATGAGGAGGTAAGAGAAAAAAAATCTTGTCAAGAAAGGACTTGGTGGATATTTTCTTAAAGTGTGATGATGTGTTCAGGTGAAAGCAAAAAGATGAATTCTTTTATGGTTGCAGGCCTTGTGTGAGGGAATTTTGGTGAAAGTGAGTCACATTTTAGAATGTTAAAGAATTTCAAGGTGTTTTATCTATTGAAATATTCTCTAGGGAGGTGAGTTTTTCCAATAAGGAGAGGTGTTTCATCCCTAAGAAGGTTTTTTAAGACTCTTGGAGTGGCGCTAGAGAGGGAGGTGGGTGTCTGAAATAGAGATTTCATGCTCCAAAATAGAGGTATGTATTGTTATTTCATTCTTTGAATAAAAATATTTAAATTAGACTTATATTTATAGTCACATTTACTAAATTTACCACATGTAAAAATGTTTATTTACTATAAAAGAGGTATTTTGAGCACAAGGAAGTGTAATAGGAGATTTGGTGCTCTACGAAGACACAAAATTAGTCAACAACCACTACATGTGATGTTATTTTTCCATTAAAAGAGAATATGATATGATAATACCTAATTTATACTATTTTTAATTTAAAAAGTAGGATTTTTTAGTAGGATTACACCCAAGCTAAACTAGGTCACCATTTTTCTTGCCATGTTCTTGAGGATACAAAGGTTCCATTTCATTGGAAAATTTTATTGTAAAATTTTTATCCTAGGTTTTAAATCACCCAATCATAGGTGAATTTATTTAATTAAAAAAATGGAGGATAGAAATAATTTGTTCCAACCTTAGAAACATTTATTTTTCCTAAAACCTTGCCTAAAAATCCATAATTAATTCTATTTATGGAAAATCGTAAGCCCAAAAAACATGAAATTTGGAAATTTTATTTATTTTTATATCTTTTTCCATAAGCAAAATAAATTTTTTTAATGGATTTATAATTCATATTTAATTATTTTTGTAAATTTTAGGTAATTTTATTGAAAATAATTATTTTAATTTCTCTCAAATGATAAATAATGTTTTGCTAAAAATTGGCACCATTGTCCAATTTTAGGATAAAATCAGTATAAAAAAGGAATTTTTGTTAAATTAATATAATTTTTTTGATTTAATTATTTTCATGAAAAACTAGGTAAAAATGACTAGTTTGCAACATCTATTATTTCTAAATTCTTAGAAATTAAACAAAAAAACTTTAGTTTTTGGGATCATATGATACTTATAGTTAGTGATCATTCAAAGAAATAAGTAAGAGAGATAATAGAAGATAAATCACATGAGGCCTTAATGCTTTTAAAACTTTATGTAGATGATAATTTAATACCAAAATTTATAAATTCTACTATTGCACCTCAATCATGGAAACATATTAGCACCAAATACATGCTTTTAAATCCAACATGATATTTTATTTGAAGAATATTCAATATTCCGCAAAGATATAGGAAGGTGGATCTATTTATATTTTTTTAATAGTTTAAATATATTTGTGATCAATTAAATCTAGTGGAAAATCCCATAAATGATAAAGATCTTATTGATCTTGTTATTCAAAACTTACCACCTTTAAATGATTCTTTTGTGGATACATTACACATGCTTGTTGAGACACATATATTAGATTTTGAGAAATTTTTCACACTTATCATAGAGAAGGAAATTTTAGTCTCACTAAATAGGGATTATAGTTTCTTGATAATTTGTAGATGGTCTAAATTAGATCTTCTTATTATAGTATAGTAGTCTAGTTACATGTTCTAGTCGGTTTTATTACCCAAGAGGGTTTCCCATATATGTCATGTGTCATGTGATTTATCTTCTATTATCTCTCTTACTTATTTCTTTGAATGATATGTGTGATTCATGAATGCTTGTGGTAACTAGTTAAGTATTTGTGAAGATCAGAATTGAAGATGGATTATTTGGGCTCATAGATTCACCCCCCCTCAATTATTATATGTCTAACACATAGGCCTAAGGGTGAATATGACCAAGGTAGTGATACATAAAATGACCTTGATAAGACTATGTAAAAACTTATAAGGCCCCTATATTATCTATATATAGGTTTTAAACTATAGGGATTTAACATATTTTTACTTGAAATTAAAATATTTAAGAGTAATCTTATTGAATTTGTACCAACTTGAATTGCATATGTTGAAATTAGAATTAGTACTTATGATTTGAAAACTTTAGATGAGCATGATAAGAAAAAATAAGAACTATATCTAAAGATACCATCTAGTTTTTTTATCTTTTTTAGCATGCCCACAACATAGAAGTGGTGTTGGAATCATCATAATTTATAACATAGAAAAGGTTTTCATATATGATTATGAATTATATTTTAGTAATAATAATAATAATAATAATAATAATAATAATAATAATAATAATAATAATAAATTAGCTAAATTTAAATATCTATGTTTACGTCTTTCAAGTGCAATTGAATTTAAATAAAAAAATTATAATTATTTTGATATTATAAATTAATTGTAATAAAATTTAGAAGAATATACAAAAATAATTAGACCCATCTTCATAGGTACACATAATAAGTTTGGTCATTAATTGAAAACTTTGAATCACTCAAAATCACACATATTATTAGGTATTTAAATTTTCATGACGATAATACTATTTTTTTCATTATAACCCAAATTTAAGTTACCTTAAAACTTATATTGATGATTCTTTTTAAGAAAAGTTTATACTAAAAGTTCATGATATTAACAATAACTAACATGTTTTCAAGTGTGATGAACATATCTATGTTTCATGAAAGGTACTTATTTTGATCATGATGATTATGTGATCAATTGTGGTGATTATTTGAATTTAAATGCTAATAGGATACATGTTAATTTATTCAACCTAAAATCAATCTTTAAACCACATGGTCAATCCAAAATATGATGAACCATGGATCCATGTAGGAGAATTATAGGTGAGATTATTCCTATTGAAATTAGTACTAAGATAATAAATTTACTTATTTAGAAATTTATTATATTTTTTAGGATAATTTACAATTTATTATGATTGATTCATAATGGCTTAGACCATATAAGATAATTCATGTTCTTGTTTGAAATACTTTCAACTTATATGGTCTTGATGAAAATGGGTTACATGTCATTAAGTCAATTATCAGTATCTGAATGCTTTCTTTAATTCGTTTCATTTTCCTTTTTCTTTTTTGGTTTGTTTCATTTTTGTTCATTTTTATTTCATTTTTGTTTATTTTGGGTTTTATATCCATTTTTTTCTCCTTTTTTGTGTTTTGGTTTATGTTCATCTCTCTTGTTAATGGTGCAAGATATTAATGATTATGAAGAATAAGGAAATATATTTTTGGCATATATTGTAAGTATTTATTATAAATAATATAAATATCATTTTGAACTTAAAATTAATATTTTATAAATGAATAAGTAATAAAATAATACTATTATAAGTATTTCTTGCTTATAGAATTGATGTTCTAGGCTAGTAGAATGATAATCATCTAGCCCAAAATTCCCTATTAAATATTTCCTATTATTCTTGCCATTTTATCCTAAAAATCCATCCATTAAATTAAAAAATTTATTTTAATGGGTTTGTGTTTAGTTTATTAGGAAAAAATGGTCTATATTTCACTCTTATGTTCTAAAAACCATATTTTAATAGAATAATTATTTATATAATCTTAATTAAGTTATTGATATTATTGTTTTAGGTTATATTGTTATAACCAATTTGGTTTAGTTGTTTCATGGGTAAGTTTATTCTTACTTCATATTAGCTTGTTTTTTCAATTACCTCCTTTGATATAAGTGATTATTATTGGCCTATTTAATAGGCTATCTTTTGGTAATTTAATAACACATATACTATGATTTATTATCATTCTTTAGTTATTAAAAATTTCATGGTTTCAGAGCTCATGGTTGAGGGATCTTGGGAGAGGATCATAGTGGAAATTTTCTTATAATGTGAGGATGTGTTTAGGTGAAAGTGAAAAGATGAATTCTTTTATGGTTACAAGCCTTGTGTGAGGACATTTTGGTGAAAGTGAGTCATGTTTTAGAATGTTAAATAATTTCAAGGTGTATTATCTATTGAAAGATTCTATAGGGAGGTGAGGTTTTCGAATAAGGAGAGGTATTTCAGTCCTGAGAAGGTTATTTAAGACTCTTGGAGTGGTGCTAGATAGGGAGGTAGGTCTCTAAAATAGAGATTTCATGCTCCAAAATAGAGGTATGTATTGTTATTTTATTCTTTGAAGAAAAATATTAAGATAAAACTTATATTTATAGTTACATGTTCTAAATTTACCACATGGAAAAAGGTGTCTTTACTATAAACGAGGCATTTTGAGCACAAGGAGGTGTAATACAGGATGTGGTGCTCTACGAAGACATAAAATAAGTCAATAACCACTACATTTGATGTTGTTTTTCCCTTAAAAGAGAATATGATATGATAATACCTAATTTATACTATTTTTAATTAAAAAACAAAGAGTTTTGAGTAGGATTTCACCTAAGCCAAACTAGGTCACCATTTTCCTTGCCATGTTCTTGAGCATACAAAGGTTCCATTTCATTAGATAGTTTTATTATGAAAATATTATCCTAGGTTTTAATTCACCCAATTATAGGTGAATTTATTTAATTAAAAAAATGGAGAAAAATCATTTTTTCCAACCTTAGAAACATTTATTTTTCTTGAACCTTGGTTAAAAATCCATAATTAATTCTATTATGGAAAATCATAAGCCTTAAAAACATGAAATTTGGAAAATTTATTTATTTTTCTATCTTTATCCATATGCAAAATGAATTTTTTTAAGAGATTTATACTTCATATTTAATTATTTTTGTAAATTTTAGGTAATTTTATTGAAAATAATTATTTTAATTTCTCTCAAATGATAAATAATGTTTTGCTAATAGCATTGTCCAATTTTAGGATAGAATAAATATAAAAAATGAATTTTTCTTAAATTAATATAATTTTTTTTAATTTAATTATTTTCATGAAAAAATAGAAAAAAATGACTAGTTTGCAACATCTATTATTTCTAAATTCTTAGAAATTGAACAAAAAAACTGTAGTTTATGGGATCATATGATACTTATAGTTAGTGATTATCATAGTATTAACCAAATGATCAATTAGATGAATGTGATAAATGTCATAATGAGGCCTTATTGCTTTTAAAACTTTATGTAGATGATAATTTAATACCAAAAGTTAGAAATTCTATTATTGCACCTCAATCATTGAAACATATTAACACCAAATACAAGCTTCTAAATCCAACATGATATTTTATCTAAAGAATCTTAAATTTTTTGCTAAGATATAGGAAGGTGGATCTATTTCTAAGTTTTATTATAGTTTAAGTATATTTGTGATCAATTAAAATTGGTGGAAAATCCCATAGATGATAAAGACCTCATTTCTCTTGTTATTCAAAACATACCACCTTTATATTATTCTTTTATGGAGTCATTACACATGCTTTCTAAGACACATATATTGGATTTTGAGAAATTGTTCACACTTATCATAGAGAAGGAAAGATGATAAGAACAATCCATTACATCAACATTAGAGTCTATATAAAGTGCACTCATGGCACAGTCATAAGACAAACGTACTTACAAGTCTCAATGGAAGTGTTTTTATTGTAATAAAATTTGTCATTAGAAGAAAGTTTCTCATAAATGAAAATATGATTTGGAAAATAAGATAAAGAAGTGAAAATTTAAAAATATGGATAAAGTATTTGAATAAAGTTTAGTAGGTGAATTTGTATTTGTGGTATCACCAAATCAATACCTAAATTCAATAATATGGTATTTTGGCTTAGGTGCATTAAGGCACTACATAGGTCATAAAGACTAGTGTGTACACTTTGTATAAGATGATAAATTTAATGAATCAGTTTCCTCAGGTGATGGTTTGGTTCACTATATCAAAGGATATGGAGATGTTTGTATTTCATTGAATTATGTTAGTTACACTTTTTAGAATGTTTGGTTTGTTCCTAAAATTAACACAAATATTCTTTCCATATGTTAAATAACTATGAATCCTAACATTTGTGTGGAGTTTATAATAAATATATGCATGGTAAGTAATATTAATACAAATCAAGTCATTTTTATTGGTATTAGTAACAAGCGGTTGTATAAATTAGTTGATTCCAAAAAATAAAAAGAGCATGCACTGGCAATGATTGAAATCACTAGTGAACTATGGCATAAGAGTTATGGCCACCTCAACAATGAGCATTTTCATACATTAAGTTTAAAATAACTAGAATGTATGTTTAGGATGTCAAATAGATAATCAAATTTCAAAATCATTTAACATTGGTAAGGAATATAGAACTAACAATGCATTGTGTTTAGTACATGTGGGTTTTCATCACCCAATGCAGATATATTCAATAATTGAATCTATGTATTACTTGTTGATTATAAATGACTTTTATAAGTAAATGTGGGTTTGTTTTCTATATAAAATGTTATTATTTTTTTATAACATTGTTACTTGTAAATCTATAGTATAGAAACATGTAAAAGCATATATATTAGTTAATGGGAATGTATTTATCTCTAATAAATTCATGTAATTATGCAAAAAATAAGGTATGCATAAGAAATATTATACACAGTAGAATGACATCATGTAAAGATATAATAAGATAGTGATGGATATGACACAGTGTATGGTGGATAGCTAGAATGTATAACATAAGTACTAGGTAGAATATGTGAATACATTTTTCTAAAATCTCAAAAGAATTCTCACACAAGCCTTGGAGTATAAAACAATAGAATAATCATGGTTAGGTAAAACACTATATGTAAGTAATTTTTGTGTTTTTGGATCTACTATTATATTGATCAAGGTATTCATTTTTTTTGGTTATTATGAGTAAAAAGATGCATACCAATTAATATATGTCTCTACATATATAATTTTGGTTAGTAAATATATTGATGTATATGAGAAGGTACCTTTATTTTTAAATAATGATCAATATACTAATAGTAATGTATTTTTACCTAATAGTGATGTTTATATAACAAGTTTTAATACTAAATTTGAATAGGTTTCAAAAATGAAAATACTAAAAGTGTCAAGTTGTAGTGGTGAAAAGAATGTTTCTCACTGTTGACAATCAAATCAAGAATACCAACACAAAAGTCCTAAGTGGTAAAATACCATAATTAAATCTATAAGGAAAGATGAATTGCCTTAATTTTTTATAAGGTTAATCTGGAACATTAGGAAAACAAGATGTGCAAGGTGAAGAGTAGGTAAATTTTGTTATTACTATTGTTACATAGGTATTGACATCAAGCACAAGTTTGAAGACCAAAGTCAAACCAAAATGGAATTTTTCCATGAAGGTTGGTGAAAGTGGAAGGGGTTTATATAAAAGTCATAATAGTATTGCGAATATTAAATGTCCCAAAATCATTCATCATTGGAAAGTAGTAGGTGTTGATTTTTTGAAAAAATCAATATAAAATATCTCTTAGGTGATATGTTATGATTTTTACTCTTTATGTGTATTCTAAATTTTTTTGTTAGACTTGATCACTCTAACAAATAGGTATAACATGACACATACAAGACATGACAAAAATTCAAAAAATAATATAATCCAATGAACCAAAATTTTAGTACCATTTTATACTTTAAGTGGTGGTTGTAGTGGCTCATTACCCATGTACTTTGGTAAGATGGATTGGCAACAATAGGGAAATCGAGATACATTTTTGAAGTGGCATCAGATCTACCTTTTGTTAGCTTCATGTATGGAATTAATCGTATTATTCTTATATTGACTAAAATTAGTCATTAAGGGAGGGTATCATAATTAACTTATTATTATTATGTTGGTTATATTTTTATAACCATATTGATTTATTTATTTCATGGGTAAGTTTATTCTTAAATCTTGGTAGCCTATTTATTTCAACTAATTCCTTTGATATAAGAGCTTGTTGTTGGCTTATATAATAGGCTATATTTTGGTAATATACTATCACTTACACTATGATTTCTTATGATTCTTAGGTTATTAAAATTTTCATAATTTTGATTACCACCAAATTCCACATTTGAACTTGGCTAGCAAGGTTTCTAGTGTAATGAAAACCTAAAAATGCATTGGTGAGGATAACTTGTTTAAAAACATTTGACAACATTTTATTGTGTATATGTGGTGAAATGTGATATATCATTGGGATACTTGATCTAAAAGATTAATGATTGTAATTTAAGTAAATAAGAATATACATAATATTTCTATCAATTTGTGTTAAATTATATACTCTGTAGTAATGAAGTTGTAATTGATTTATTTGAATAACATAAATTGTAAGTATGTGTGTATCAATGAGATATACATAGTTTTAAGGTTAGTGACATTGGTTGATAATCATTGTTTCTCTTAATTTCTACTCATTTATTAATTTTGGAAGAAGATAAGAAACTAGTAATAAGGGTGTGGTAGAAATACTTGGTTGGTGATGCACATGTAATCTAGACAAAGATGGAGAACTCCTTTTTATCTTGAAGTGAATACATATAGATAAGAAATCACTAACAAAAGGGGTTGTTAGCAAGATAGTTAGGTGGATCGCCTAGCATGAGCTATATCCAAGAAGCATGAGATTTCTAGGAGGATATCAATCCAATTTTTGATAAAAATTTAGTTAAAAATTATATAAAAAAATACTTACATTAAAAAATAGAAAGTAATTGAAATGAAATACAAGAAGTAGATGAATTCTTAATAAATAAAATGACTAAATATAGCAAAAGTGGGTCAATACTAGTGCTAAAGTAGATCAAGTCATGTTCAAAAAATTAGGTAGGGGTTTGTGAGAAGGTAAGAACATAGAACATCGGATTTGGTTGGGGATAAGGGTTCAGAAATAACTTGTTATTTCATGCCATAGTGATAATCATCAATTAAGCTAACCATTGATGTTGGGTAACCATCGATGGTTAGGGGTGACTGTTGGTGGTTATGATAACTATCAATGGTTGCCTATAGATTTCTAGAAATACTCAAAAATATCTGTAGAATGGGTGATTAGTAAGATGAGGGTTTAGTTAAGGGTCTAGGTAAGGACAAGGAAGTCTAAAGGTAGGTGTAGTAGTTTTGATTCAAGTTTGACTGTCAGAATAGAAATAAAAATAAAACATAAAATTTACTTGTAGTTTTCTAAATGGTTTATGGTTGATGGTTGGAGTAATTTCAATAGAGTAATAGTAATTTTACCTTAATATAAATTTTGCTAGAGGTTTGGGTCTCTATTATTATTGCTAAATCATTAGAAGAAGCTGGCTGGCTAGTTGGAAGCTTGAATACCTTTGTCCAAGAATGGTTGTGGTGGTCCTAGATCCTTTTCACATCCTACTCCATTCCTTTTATAAGCAAAGAGAGATAAAGGATAAAAGGTTCTCAAGTAGGTTGGGTTTCTAATTTTAATGCTTGGAATTTCATTAGCACTGCATAAGGTGAACATATTTAATTGTACCTAATTAGATCGTACATAGTTTTTGATGTGTTTAGAAGGGTAAGAACCTAACTATTGATGGTTAAGCTAATCATAGACTATCAATGTGCCTAGTCAAAGATCTATTTTCCTTTAGTATGGGAGGAGGTATTTCCCCTCAAATTGAGAGTGATGAGGTGAAACCAAAATTGAGTCAGGGTTTGATAAGTAGTATATGGCGAGTCATGAGTTTGGTGACAAAAAAGTGGGGTTGGGAATTTGAGATGCAAACATGTGCATAAAATATGAATAAGTTTGATAGTTAAGATCTCACATAGAGTAAGGTTGCCAAAGTTGGTAAAAATAAGGCCAATTCTAGAAGTATAAGTGATAGGGTAACTAATGTATATTGTTGGTCATAGTTGACTAGGTCATTCCTATCAAGGATTATAGATAGGGTCAATGTTTTCATAGTTATTTGAGGTAGAAAGTGCTCCCTTGAAAAACACAAATGGTCTAGTCATGAACAAGGTGGTGAAAATTAAAATGTTTAACATGGAAAGGTTGGTCGGTGCCATAAAAAATACCAAGGTAGGTTCATCACAGAATATGTGAGTGTTTGGGTCAAAAAATGACCAACATCAAGGTGGACATGGTCTAATGGTTGGTCAGAGAAGGGTAATCTTCAAAAATTCATGTTTTTTTTAATTTGGTGGAGAAAGTTCATCTCCAAAAGTTCATGCTTAAAAATGTTTTAAATGTGCGTCCTCCTAATAGTCGATGGTCAGGGGTCCCAAGGGTCAACCATTGATAGTCAGGGGGAAACCCTAAAAATCTGAGGATAAAAAGTGAAAATGAAATTTCATTTTCACTTTCAACTTTTTGACTTCATTTTTTCCATGTGGTTTGGTGAGTAGTCAATTTGGTATTTTGTTGAGAGGGTTAACTAAGTGCTTGGTTGAATTGGTGAGTGTTTATTAGTTAAGCATGTGTTTGAGGTGATCCAACTCAAACCAAGATGTAGGGTAGATGATGACATGGTCAAGAAAATAGATATGGGCTCCATCCTTGATAATGATTGAAGAATGAGGTAGGATATGTTTTGAAATTATTAGTTTAGTTGATTTTGTTGTTTTATAGTTGAATATAGGTAATTTATGATTACTTTGGTAGGGTTTTGGGTGGTTTTTCCCTAGTTTAGGTTTTGGAAAAAATTAAGCAAATTAGTGGGTGACATTTAAATTTGAAGGAGGTTTTGGGTTGGGGATAGGTTATAGGGTATATTTAGGTAGTTTTATGGTTAAAATTATGTGTTTTGGTAATTTTTTTGAGGAATATAGGGTTAGGTATTTTTTCACCATTAGTCAAGTGTTGGAGGAAAGGTAGGTTGATAGAAAAGTTAGGGAAAGTGTGTGTGTTTTTATTTTATTTTTTAAATTGAATGGTTTTGGGGTAATGAAAAAACTAAGTGTTGATTAGGATAGGGTAATTTTTAGGTAGGATTAATGTGTGAAAATGGTTATAGTTTAGGGTTAGGTTTTGGAATTGTGTTTGAAGTTTATGCTAGGGGTTCCTTGATAAAAATTTTGTAGGTGTTAAATGTATGTTTTAAATGTTAGGTTTGATAGGTGTTAAAATTTTTGGGAGGGAAGGGTTGTTTGCTAGGGTAGAGGTAATGTTGTAGAGGTAATGGGTGCATTTTGGTGTGGAAATAGGTTGAGGTGGGTGGGAGTAGGAGGGTTTAATTTAATAATGAAGTGTATTTGGGTAGAATGAATGAAATAAATGAAAATAAGTAATGGGAATAGAAATAAGTGTGTGTGTTAACTTGATCTATCTATAGGCACAAAACCAGATCTAGATGATGGATCAGGTTCTAAGGATATTTACATAGATCCATGGAAGGATTACTCAAGATGATTAGACACATATGCAAGAGGTCAGTTTAGGATTTATGAGATACTATCAGTGCATTCCATGATATTTAATGCTAATCATGGCCCTCATCATGAGATGGGATTTGGCCACAAACACCTTCTTCTTACCAATAGGATAAATGACCATCCTACAAGAGGATGTTAATAAGATTACATAGCTACCTATTTAGGGGGAGTCGATATACCATATTGAGAGTAATGAGAGGGATGAATAGATGGAGCTTATATATGGTGAGGATTAGGCCCTTGCTAGTTGGCATGTAGGTGGTTTTGGTTACAAGCCACAATGGAGGAGTTGAGATATTATGAGGATATAGTGCTAGCACAGTGTCCACTAGAGCCTCAATGGGGTGAATATAGAGCTAGTTTAGAAGGAGGGGTAGCCATGGCAACTCCAAGTTAGTGGAACATGTCATTGATAAGATAGGTAGGTATCTAAGGAGGAATGACACTAGATGGTAGTGGAAGTGTAGGAGAAGGATCAAGGGGGGCTAGTGGTAGTGGTACCCCATGGGTATGATATGTCATATGTTATGTAGGTGTAGGTGTATATGTATATGATTTTGATACTGGATTGCATGCTAATGATTTAAAATGTACATGCCTTTAGAATGATATTTATACATTATTACATGTATTTATTTACTGTGATGGACATGATGTTTATGATGATGTTTATGATGATATATATGATGTTTATGTTCATGTTTCATGGTTTACATGTTTTATGTTTATGATGGTTTATGCCTTATTCTTATGAGATGTAAAATCAATAGATTTTAGGCATGTGATGATTATGGATGATGTTTTGTTTTGTTCATGTTCATGATTATGAATGGTTTGATTATGGTTTATGATATGATGTTATATTATGAATTGTTGTGATGTTATGATAAACAGATAGGATAATATTATAGATAGATGATGTATGATGTGGTTCATGATGTTTTGATCATAAATAGATATATGATGTGGTTCATGGTGTTTTGATCATTATTGATGTTTTTTTAATTTATGATCATGGATATGTGATGTGATTATGGTTAAGAATGTAATGAAAACACATAAAGTAATTTTGATAACAAAATAAATGTAGGAAAAGGAAATGAGAATCATGAGATGTATGTCTACATGAACCAATGGTAAGAGGGTAAGGAAAAATCATCATGCCTTTTCATTGGTAAGGACCTAAAAAATAAAATCTAGATTGGCTTAAGGAACATAATATTTTTAAATGCTTGTCATTAACATGATTTTGTGGAGAAAAAAGGTGTCTTGATCACATTCTGTCACATGAGCTCATAATCCCTTGATTTATAGATGGTATAAAGAAGAGGTATGTGGTAGGTGAAAGGTAGATGGTTTATAGGTAAGGTAACCTTATGTGGGTTAGTTTTACACTTTTATAAGTGACCTAAGAACCAAATTAGACAATTCCATGTTGTAATTCAAGGTGAAGAGTGATTGATGTAAGAAGTCTATCGATGATATAAATGAAAGCTAATTGCAGCTTCCTTGGGATAACTTGATCTAATTTTGATATAGGATATTTTGTTGTTTTAGTTTTGTTAGGTGGTGAATATAAATGATGTGGGAAGCTTCACATGATTTCTTTTATCCATTACCCATCCTTCAAGGGAGTGTTCTATATTTTGGATTTGTATATTTTGTATTAATCTTTCAAGGGAGTAGTCTATATTTTAAGAAATTTGTTTTTGTGTAGATGTCCTTCAAGGGAACAATCTGTTATGGTAGAGATATATGACCTAACTGATATTTTGGTATCCAAAATTGTTTTAAGGTTAAGTTTTAGACATGGACCTGTCTATATAGGCTTAGATGTTTAGCTTTATGAGGGAAAAACTTTTAGCACAAAAAGTTAGTGATAGGTAAAAGGGGTGGTTTTGAGAGACAAATGACTATGGGATTCCATCTAATTAGATATAAAAATTATCCATGATAACCATGCTATGGGTAGAGTTGTGGTACCCATATTTAGGATTAGGCTAAGACTATGATGGTTAATCACATGGTTCTATGTTGTAATCGATTATCCTCAAAGGGAGAGGGATAGGTAGCTGAAGGTGAAAATATCATAAATCAAGGGATGAGCGTAAGTTACACAAAAAGGTGAGTTTGATCATTATTTTAAAAAAAATGATGTATATGTGAAGCATTGAGAGGATCAAGTTCTAGTTTTCCTTTGGGAGAGGAAAAATGGTAAGATCTTGATCCATACTTATGGGTTATGATGCAGGGTCCAAGCCAATTGAAAGCAAACTTACCTCTTTTTATTTTCTCCATATTGGTTATATGTTGATTTTCCTTTAGGATGAGGTATTCTATATTGAATTATCATTATTTTAGGTGTTTTTTATAGGCATGATTGATTCACTCTTGATAGAAATCAAGATGGTTAAGCACTGCAAGGTGATGCTTGTCAAGTATCTCAAGTCATGCAAGACATTCTTGATGATAGTCAATCTTAGAGATGATGTCTTGGGAAGATATGTGAAGAGAAGGAATCTAGACTTTAAGAGGCAAGATTTCCTCTACTCGAAAGACTAGAGAAAAAGGGGTAGCACCCATAGAGGTTTGAATGCTAGTGTAGTAAGCCCATAAAGTGAAAGGGATATGCAAGTGTTAATCCTAATTTGAAGCACTAACCACTTTGGTTAACATTTTATTAAGGGTTTTGTTAGAGGCTTCTGCCTATCCATTTTATTGTGGATGGTAAGGTGAGGAAAATCTTAACTTGATGCCAAATGCATTGTAAACACCTTAGACTTGCCTATTTTTGAAATATTTTTCATTATCAGTGATGATCTTATGGGAAACACCAAAATGATAGATGATATGATGGTTGATGAAGTCAACTATCTTATCAGCTTTAATTATGATGAGAGGAATGGCTTCCATCCACATGGTGAAATAATTGATGGTAGTAATGATGGATTGATGTCATTTTGAATAATGAGGATTGATTTCTCTGATGAGATTGAGTCCCCATTATGAAAAGGGCCAATAGAATTTGGATACTTGAAGGCCATGGGTAGGTGCATGATGTAAATTATCATGTTTTTGATATTTAACACACTTATTTACATAATCATAGTAGTATTGGTTGAGGTTGGGCTAATAATATCTAAGGAAAAGGATATGTTTAGTGACTTTTAAACCACTAAACTATCCCCCATAGATTTTGTCATGTGTTTCATTGATAGCATGGGAAGATTCATGGCTATGTAGATAATGGTGAAGGATGTCATTAAAGCCATGCTTATAAAGGATTCCCCCTTGTATGGTATAATAAGAGCTAATCTAAACAAAGGCTCATCAAGAAATTCTGAAGAGATTGGGAGTAATGATGTCGAAGTTTAGGTAGTTAAATGTTTTTTCATACCATATGTCAGATGGAGATGCTTGTACATTACAAATGATAGGAAGGTTAGAATGGATATAAGAGGGTGTGATGAAATGGTGGATGTTAACAAATAGTTTATACTTAGTAGGTTGAGATAGGATTTGGGAAGCAAGGGAAGCCATTTTATCCATGAACTTGTTGGTAGATTGTGGAACATACTAGAGAAGGTAATGATCAAATTATTCTAAGAGTACATCTATGAGTTATTTGTACTTTTGTAAGACATTATTCTTACATTCATAAGATCCATTGACCTAGTTGACCATAATTTGGGAATCACCAAAGACACTAATGGTCTTAATTCATAAGTCTAGAGTAGTTTGGAGACCTATTACTAGGGATTAATATTTAGCTACATTATTGGTACTCTCAAAATCAAGTTTAAAGGAAAGGGGAAGAGGTTCACCATCATAGGGAATGAGAATAACTTTGGCACCCCCACCACATTATCATTTGGATCCATCTAAGAATATGGTTATTTGGTAGGTGGGGTCCTCTTGAGAAATAGTTGTGGTGGAATCATCTATAAATGTAAGAGGTAGTGATGGTTTGTCTAGTGTAGGAGCTTCAACTAATTGGTCAGTAATGACTAACCCTTTAATTAAGTTCTACTAGAGGAACTCAAGGTCAACCTCATCTAGGAGCATGAACCACTTAGACATATGTTGGTTTTTGTATGGTTTAGAGTGCATGTACCTGAGTGGGTCAATGTTAGTGATGACAAAAGTTTTGTGATTGAGGAGGTAATGATGAAGTTTGGAAGCCACAAAGACTAAAGTGAGGTAAAGCTTATCAGAATGGGTATATCAAGTCTTATAATCTATAAATGTTTGACTTATATAGTAGATAGCTTGATATTTTTTTATTCATCATGATGAATGATAATTACCCCTAAAGAATGGTTAGTGGCATAAATATAAAGGTAGGAGTGGTCCACTTTAGGAGGGGTCAAAATAGGTGGAGAAAGAAGGAACTATTTTAGTGAATAAAAATCTTTTTGGTAGTCCTTGGTCTACTTAAAAGATGTAACTTTATTGATAATATGATGAAAATGTTGACATCTATCTAATAACTAAGAGATAAAGTGATGGATGGATTAGAGCTTCCCTTATAGGCTATATAGTTGTTTTGAGTGGGTTGGAAGAGGCATCTCTAAAAATTATCTAGCTTTGGTAGGGTCCACTTTCATTCCTTTAAGAGAGATGATAAACCCATTAATATTCCTAGATAGGACCCCAAAAATACATTTATTGGGGTTATACCAAATGTGCAAATGAATTAGGCATTTGAAGATGATTAAGAGAATAACCAGGTAATGCTTATGATGTTTAAATATCTTAAGGAGATCATCTACATAGTCCTCTATGATTTTTTGGATTATATTATTGAAGATATAGGTCATTGAACACTGGTAGGTTATTCCAACATTCTTCAAACTAAATGGCATGAACCTATACCAAAAGGTTTCACATGGGGTGATGAAAGAATTTTTATACTAATCCTTGGGGTTAATCAAGATGTGATTATATCTTAGGAAACCATCCATGAGAGATAAAATCTTAGGGCCAATGGTAAGATCAACAAGTTGGTTAATGGTAGGCAAAGGGAAGTCATCCTTTTGGAAAGTGAGGTTTAGGTCATAAATTTTGATACAAAGGCAAAGTCCCATTATGGGTTTGGTAATGGGAATAATGTTAAAAACACATTTAGGATAATCTATGGGTTAGATTAAGTAAATATACAATAGATATTAAAGATCTTATTTAACTACAAGGGTGATGCAAGGGTACATCCTGTGAAGCTATTACCGAATAGACTTAGTGTCAAGATGGGTGACAATGTTTTGGAGGGATATAGAAGGGCAAATTCTAGGCATATCCTCATAAGACCAAGAAAATGTTATGCTTAGATCATGAATGAAATAAGGGTAATCCTTTTTCTCTATGGAATATAAGGATTGACCAATCGTGAAAATGTGAGGGTTATCCTAAGTACCCAAGTTGACATCGATAATGGATTCATTCAACATGGGTTGGTTATTAAGAGGAAGGGATTTATGGATTGAAGAATCCCCTAGACTGAGGTAGGTGAGAATGGAAAAATTATCCTAATGTTGGATGGTGTTGATGGTAGGATACTCATTTTCTACTATTATAGGATGGATAAAAGATATAATTTTAGGTTAGCCATCCTTTTGATAAGTCAGGGGGCCTAAACTAACAATATTGATACAAAAGAAAACTAGAAGGAATGATGTTAAAATCCTCAGACTTTAAAGGAGCTGTGGTTGGTAAGGATGGGATATCTTCCTCAATGATGGTAATAGGTTTAGGTGAATTGATGGGTTCTTCTAGTGGTACAAACCCAAGGCCAAATAACTAAAAAGGTTTTTGGGTTTTGATGATGGGTAAATTGTGAGGTACATATTCATAAAGGTTGAGGCTAAATCCCTTCTATGCACACATGTGAAGGTATAATTAGGAAATGATGGTTTTTCCAAGTAAGAGAAGTTAGAGGTAAATGGTCAGGTGTTAGAGGTATCAATGGAGGAAAGAAGTGGATGATCAAGTCCCTCATAGATTAAGTTGGTTTAATGGTTGAGAGGCCTGAAAGGAATGATGGTTCTAATGTTGGGGTTGTAACTAAGATCATGGTTGAGTTTCCTATACTCTAAAGAGTATGGAAAGCATCCAAAATTAAAAGATGATACTCCCTGAGTGTGATACAATTGAACCTTGGTTCTAAGGGGTCCTCTTTGAGGATATGAGAAGAAGGGATAGATGAGATATTTAAAGCTTTATTGATGGTATGGGTGGAGGTGTTATTGGTTTTAGTTGGTGAGGTAGTGTTTTTGTTGGTTGGTTTTGAGGTGGATGGAGGAAGAAGAATGTTTTTGGGTCAATATGTCATGTTTCATGATGCAAAAGGACTAAGGTCAGTTCTTATGGTAATAACTTGACCTTCATGTTCAAACTTGACACATTATGTAAAGAAGAAGGGACATAACTCATGGCATAGATCCAAGGGCATCAAATTAAAATGGTGTACTATAAATCACCCTTTACAATGTAAAATAATTTTGTAACGGTGTGAGGTGTTAAGCAGATGTAGAGGATGATTGTCCCCAAGGTAGTGGCCATAGTGTGATTAAAGGAGTAGAGGACCACTATAGTTTTTGACATGATGTTCTTAGGAAATTAAATTTAGTCATAATCATGGGAGGATATAATGTTAATTTTATCTCCTCCATTAATATTGATATATGTAGTGCTCAAGAGGGGAAGATTGGGATATTTTAAATATATAGAAGGTATTTTTGAATCATGAAAGGTGATGAAAGTAGAAAGTTGAAAGGATCTAACAAAGGATGTAATAGGTTTAGGATCTTCTAGTTGAACCTCTATAGATTACAAGGCCTCTATCAATGTTTGGGAGTGATGGGTTGAGGTGTTGATTAGTTCATAAAGGCTCATCCTCACTGATGTCTAGTGAAGTTGTTTTAGAACCACAAATTTAGAAGGGCTGGAGAGAGAGGCAACCAAAATGGATATTTTGTATTTTTGTAAAGGTGAGGGTGCTTGGATTAGGTTGGAAGGTTGAGGTGTGAAAGGGTATGTCCACGGTATGGACACTTTCTTTTTTTTTTTTGCCTTATCCTTTTTTGGGGCCTAAGATTAGGTAACCATATGGATAGTGTGGATTAAGGGAGGTTTTGGGCTAGATGGTTACTTTGGTTCCTCCTCACTTTTAAATGAGAGTGGAGGAGTAGGTAAATGTTTGATGGGTGGAGTTGGTGGTTGGGTTGGTAATGGGCTCAAGGGAGGTTCATTCAATAATAGATCATCCTCATCCCATAAGCTATAGATAAGTGTTTGGAGAGTTTTACAATTTTTTGTATCATGTCCAAGAGTCCTATGGTTTGATAAAATCAAATTATCATTGAACCATGATGGTTTAGGATGTGAAGGGTTGAAATGTTTGATGGGTGGTAGGGTTAAGTAATAGGTTTATAATATCCTTTATAAAATGATCAAATAAGATTTGATCAAAGGTGTTGAGGGTGTTGGGTTTTTTAATTTTATGAGTGTGAAGCTTCTTAGAAGTAAGCTTCACCATATAAATTTTTGTTGTTAGAAGGTTTTTGGTGGGTGGTTTTGGTTGGGATTTTTTGGTTATGGTTGGTTTAGAGTTTGAATATTTGGAGGTGGAGGGTGAAGGTTTGGTGATAGATGGGAAGGTAGTGGTAGATAGGTTTGTTAATAATAATGGGGAGTTTGATGATCTAGTGAATGTAGGTGTAGGTAAAGTAAAAAGAGAAGGTTTATTAAATGAGGACTAGGTAACTATGGGAGGGTTCACATTCTTGGTAGAAGGATAAGTTTGTGGAATGGTAGAAGGATGGGGTCCTAAGATATATGGTAAGTGTGAAGGAGGTGGTATAGGTATAATTATAGGTGGTGGTTTTGGTGGTTCCACCTTATTAGTTAGTTTGGTTAGGGAATTTCTTTGGTGGAATAGAATGGGTTAACTCCAACTTCAAAGATGGGTGAGTAAGGTTAGGTGTAGGAAGTATTCCTAGATTCTTGATTTTTTTGGTTAGATAAGTTTAAGGTGATTGGTAAATTTTAGATAGAGGTGGTTTGGATGGTTTCCCTATGCTTTTGGATAAATAAATGTTTGAGGATGGGGTTGAGTTAATGATAGGTTTGGTGGTGGATTCAAGTGAGGTTGAAAGTTTAGGTTTGTTTTGGTAAGGGATACCAAGATGATACCAAAAGGTAGACCTATCTAGGTTCGGTTGAGAAGTAAACTCTAGACTTTGGAATAATCTAGATAAAGGTTTGTAAATAGGTTTAATTCCTTGGTCATTGCTTTCAAAAATTATGCCCATAGGTGGAGGTGAGGGGATATTTTCTTTACATTTTTTGTTGATGGATGGTTTCAAGGTTTGTGAGGATGTATCCTCCATGGAAGATGTATTTAAGTTGATCTCTTCTTTTGGGATGGTTCCTAAAGAGATAATGGTTGTTTCTAGGAGAGAGGATGAAGGTGTGATAGCCTCAAGTGAAGGGATGGATATGATTATTTCCTTTATTTAGGTGTTCTAAGGTATGGAAGATAATTAAACAAATTTAATAGGTGGATTTAGTGAATAGGTGGTTGAATAAATGGTTTCATCCTTTGGTATTTATATCAAAGGAGATGTGGACAGGTTAATGGTGTCCTCAATTAAGGAAAGAGGGGTAGTTGCTTCCTCTATTTGGGTGTCTAAAGGAATAGATGGTGAATCCATCACTTTAATGAGTGGAATGAAGGAAGGGGTAGTTGAGGTAATTTTATCATTAATGATAGGTTCACTAATAATTAAATTAACCATATGGACCTCATGAATGTGAGATGATTCTAGTTTATTATCATCATAGTTGGTAGAAGGGGCATGATTGGGAAAACATTTTAAAAAGATGTCAAGGGATTAATTTGTGGGTACACTAGGATTATCAAATACACATTCTCCCTTATCTATCATGTTTTTTATAATGGTATTAAAGGTGTTTCACCTACTAACATCATTTATAATAACATGGTGGAAATCACAAAGATCATTCTCATTGGACCAACCAGGTGTACGGTAAAAAGCATCAAATTATTGGGGAGGTTTTACTAGAGGAAGTTTTATAATGTTTTCTTTGAGTAAATTATCCAAAACTAAATCATAATACTCCCTTATCAGATAATACTATTTTTGGGCAACTTGATTTTGGTTTTAGTTGTGTTAGTTGCAAGAGTTAGAAGAATTGGATGAGTTGGGTTGGTTGATAGTTGAAGGTGAAGTGGTTTTAAGGATATCCAAGTTGGTGTATTCCTTTTATTTGTTATTTTTAATCTTAGTTTTATTGGTGGTTTTGGTTTAGGAAGTGTCATTACATTTAAATATAGAATTTTTGTTCCACAATTTTAATTTCCCCTCATTAACAACTCAAATTTCTAATTTACGAGCCATGGTGAAATCCTCATCAAAAGTCTTGAAAGTTTGAACTTGAATAGTAGGGTAAATATGTTTGGCACATTCTTGACATAATATTTTTATAAATTTAGGTTAGGGTAAGGAAAAAAAAATTGGTTGATAAGACCTCTCCATCTAGTTACTAAATCAACAATTGATTCATCATCAAATTGCCTAGTATAATAGAAGTTGGTAATAGAAACCTTAGATATGTTGACTAAGAAATGATCTAAAAAGACTTGGGAAAGTTGAGAAAATGAAAATATGGAGTTTTTGGTAATACCAATATACCAATACAATGTTATTATAGAGAAATACATGGGGAAGCTATGAAGAAGAAGAGCATAATCATATCCAATCAAATAACAAGAATGGAAAAATGTCCTCAAGTGTTGTTAGGGTTCCTCCTTACTTTGAAACTTGGAAAATTTTGGTAGTTCCCATTGAGGAGGATAATATTAGATAGGGATGGATGGATAGGTTCATTTTATATTTTATCATAAGATTACAGGTTATGGGCCACATAGATAGATGATTATAGGTTGGTCATTTTGTCCATTAACATTTTGACAAAATCTGTTTGAGGTTGGGAAGATCTAAATTAGATGGTAAGTTTGGTTAAAGTTGGGTGGCATAAATATATGGATAAGAGGTAGAGGGTTGAGATGATACCACATAAGGGCTAGTGAGTACAAATGTTTGGGTAGAAGGTGTTATGTATCTTTGTGGATTATGAACATATTATTAGGATGTCATGGGTTTTTTTTTTTTTGTGATTTATAGGGGTTGATTTATAGGTATGTATGGGTTAGTGGATGGTTGGGGTTGAGTAGTAACTCTTGTGTTAATAGGTGTAAGGGTAGATGGATGGAAACTACCAAATTTTGAAGAGGGGTGCAAATTGGTGGATTGGTAGTAACAAGGGGAATGGTGGAAATAATGGTATAAGATACCCACATATTAGATGAGATATGGGTAATAAGAGGTGGGGTTGTTCCTGTGTTTGGGGTATTGGTTGGTGTAAGAGGTGTTTAGCTTTTGGTTGGGCTATTGGATTGGGTTTGGGTGGTGGTAGTGGATGGGATATTGTTAGAATTAGATGCTTGGGTGATAATAGGTTGGGTAGAGGTAATACAAACCATAAGAGGTAGAGGCATACCATAAGGTGGATCCATAGGAGAAACTAGAGAAATAGGGGTATGGTGAGCTAAGGTGCTGAGGTAATGTTAGAGTACCACATGGTTGTTGTCAAGGAAGGTAGTAAAATCTATGTCACCTTTGAAAGTTATCTAAGGCATGGTAGGAGGGGGAGAAAGATGAGGATAACTCTGAACATAATAATTATAATCCATGGAATAGGAGGAAGAGGAAAATGGTTTTTCTTGGTTGGTTTGATTCCTCAACTGTTGTCTAGTAGAGACCATATGAAGAATAGAAACAAAATAATGAAGAGATTAAAACTCAAACATAAAGTAAGCAAAAATAAAATAATCTCAAGGTAATATAAACATACACTAAACTAAATTTAAAACATATGATTCTTTTTAGATTGATTTTGACTTATGCCTTAGAAAGTGTGAAGAAAAAATTTGGTTTGTAGATCAAGTACTAAAGAGGTAATCTAAGGTTGGTTTCAGGTTATGTTTAGGTACTCAAAAATAAATATGTATTAAATGTCAATACATGTCTTGATAATAGGACCTACCCCTTCACTTCACACACTATAGTGATAAGGGTGTTAGGTGCTTAACTAAGATATACTAAATTTTAGAGTTTATACTCAACTAGAGAGCTGATTTGGTTCTCGCCTTGATAATGACCTCCAAGTAGGATTGCTAGGAAAAGGTAATGTTTACTACTAGGTGATGAAGTCCTAGTTAGGCCTTGTCTCAAGTTTGTTTTGATGTGTTTATTGATTGTGTGGTTTGGTAAAGTGTGTGATAACAAGAGTGAAACTATGATTAATTACTTTGATTTTTAAGTTATTAAATGAACTAAAACAAGCAAGCAATCAATGTATGTAAGATCTAATTTAATCCCAAAATAAATTTAATATTTTGTTGTATGCGCAAATAATAAAGGAAGAAATGGGCATCTAGATGATGTCAGGGTCCCACCAGGCATGCCAAAATTTTTTACTCAATTTTTTCTTTTTTCATAATTTTGGAAGAAGATAAAAAAACTAGTAATAAGGGTGTGGTAGATATACCTGGTTGGTGATGTGTACGTAATCAATAAAACTATGGAAAACTACTATTTATCTTAGAAGGAATACATGTAGATAATAAATCACTAAAGAGGGGGTTTTTAGCAAGATACATAGGTGGATTGCCTAGTGTGAGCTAGATCTAAGAAGAGTGAGCTTACTAAGAGGTTATCAATCCACTCTTTGATAACAATTAAGTTGAAAATTATAAAAGAAAGATACATTCATTAAATAATATAAAGAAAATTAAATTAAATATAGGAATTAAATGAATGATTGATAAATAAAATGACTAAATATAGCAAAAGTGGGTCAATATTAGTGCTAAAGTAGATCAGGTCATGTTCAAAAAATGAAACAAGGGTTTGTGAGTAGCTAGGAACACAAAAAGTTAGATTTGGTTGGGGGTAAGGGGCCAAAAATAACTTATAATTATTTCATGCCATAGTGACCATAAATGGTTAATTTGACCATCAATCATTAGGTAACTATCAATCGTTACATGTGACCATTGGTAGTTGTGCTAACCATCGGTAGTTACCTATGGATTTTTGAATGTACTAAAAAATAGTTGCATAATGGGTGATTCATCATATGGGTTTTGATCAAGGATCTTGTTAAGGATAGTAAATTATGAAGACAGTTTAATTAGATCTGATTCAGGCCTAGAATTTAAAAACCAAATAGAACTAAAACATAAATTGTACCTATAGTTTGACAAATGGTTGATGGTTGATGGCTGGAGCAATTTTGGTAGGTAATAGTACTTTTGCCTCAAGAGTAATTTTGGAAAAGGTTCAAGTCTCTATTGTTATTTTTAAATCAATGGAAGAAGACTAGCTAGCTGGTTAGAAGCTTGAATACCTATGTGCAAGAATTCTTATGGTGGTCTTGGATTATTTTCACCTCCTACTCCCTTCCTCTTATAGGCAAAGAGAGATGGAGGATATAAGGTTATATAGTAGGTTGGGTTGATGATTTCAATGCTTGGAAGTTTCTTAGCACTACATAAAGTGAACATATTTAATTTTACATCATTGTATCACACATATCTAGTGACATTTTTAGAAGGGTGAGAACATGAATATCAATGGTCAAGCTAACCATCGATGGTTAAGCTAACCATCGACAATAGAGTGTCTAGAGATAAATGGTCAAGGTAAGTTAAAAAGTGGTGGTTCAAAGTCTATTATTAAGTTATAGAGTTTAGTTATCTAAGTAGCTAACTAGTCCCAAGGTCTGATAGGTTAGTTAGTGGGTTTAGAAGGGTTAGGTGGTCCCTAAGGCATCTCAAGGAATTTTGACATCTAATATAAATTTGTAGTGCCTACAATCATATTATGGATTATAAGTTTTTTTTATCATCTAACAACATTTGGTTTATGTTTCATCTTAATTTAATAATGAATATTATAAATTCTCTAGTTATAATGTCCTAATATAGATATAATACTAAACATTATCTTAGATAGTTTATAAGAAACTTAAAAATTACTCATCTTAATATCCATACTCCATTTAAATGGCATAAATATTTTCTTAATGCTTATATTTTCAAACCCTCTATGGTTCTAGTTTTGAACTTGGGGTTTATAATATTAAAATTGTGTAAATTCATTTTTTATTTGATTAGGAAAATAATCAATTTTTATAAATATCCTAAAACATAAAGTTAATTTGTATTAAATAATACTAGAGAAATCCCCAAGGTCTGAAAAACATAGTATAGACAAAACAAAAACAACTAGCAGAAGCCTAGTACAAAAGATAAAATAGAAATAAACAAAAGAGAGAAATTACTTAGCGTGGTTTCATCTATGAGTACCTTTATGGAATATTTTACTCCACCTTATCCATAAATATGTTCTTGAGTCCTTTTACTCATTCCTTCCATGTCATCATTTGGTAGAATCATTCTTGGTTTATTTCAAAGCTCCTTATCTAAGATTTTGGTAAGGGTGTGCTCATGTCAAGGGGTTTGGAAGAAGGTTTTGGAGTGAGATGAACCTTTATCTTCTCATAATTTTGATTTTTTTGTGGGGGAGAGGCAACCTTTGTATCATTAAGTTGGGTGAAATTATCTAACATTTTTGTGTCTTCCTTATTAATAGAATTCCATCCCTTGAGCAGACTAGCTAGATCTATACCTGTTTCATGAAGTTTACCATTAAAGTCCTTTAATTATCTCTTATTTTTCATGAATAAGTCAAACATGAAGGACTTGAATTTTTTATAAGGTTATATTACATCATCTTCATAAAAAATAATAGGTTTAAATTTATTTATGATTAGCTAGAGAGGAAGTTCACCTGTCAGAATTTAGAATTGGGGATTTTAGCGGGAGGGTTGGGATGAGGCTAGGGGAGTCTATGGTTGGGTATTATTTATGGGAGTGATCCTCCATAGAATATTCTCTTATAGGTACTTATTTCATGCATAGTGTTTAACCATGCATCACAAGCAAGAAGATAAGCCCTTGGTGGATGATGGCATTAACTTCATTAATTTAAAAACTAAGGGTCTAAGGAATTTAACAAGTAATATGGTAAACTAATTTCAAATACTTAGAAATTGTTTAGGAGTATAAAATGGTGTGATAAAATTAGAGTAAATTTACCTTCCAAATTAAGGTATTTCATGATATGAAGGCACACATCTGGCGAGTACCTTGGTAAGTCCATTTGTGGAAAACCCTTTTTGTCTATTTTCAATGTCTCATTCATCATAAAATATATATAAATCAGATCCTTAGTGACATTAATTTTAATCCCTCTTATCTCCACAATTATTTTATTCCATGTTATAAAAAAATCCTTGGCAAAGTTTGCATCATTCCCTATGATTTTTTTCATGTATTCTATTAGATATCCCTTACATAGCTTCCACCAAACCTTTTTATTATAATTAACCTTTGTGTATGATGTTGAATTAATCATATCTCTATATCCCCCCATTTTATGATGTCTTGATATAATATTGTTTAAATGGTGGCCAACGTACACCCTAGTTGAGATTACAACTAATGATAATAAAGGTAATTAATGAGATATATTTCACCCAACTCAAAGTATTAATATCAAATGAATAATTATAATGATTTAACATTATTTTTGAAACATGCCAAACTAAATGTGAATTTTAAGCATATGACCAACACTATCGCACCCTAGGACATGATGGATTTATTTTGAATTACCTTGTTGATTAGTAGTGATATGTGTCTACTTTACTTATAGATAGGTAAAAGGGGAAAACTATTTCCATAATTGGCTATTAAATTAGCCACCCTATTTCCTTCTCAATAGGTATGAATTATGGGAGGGTTCCCTAGATCATTGATTTAAAACCCTAACATCATCTCTGAGAACTTTAATGGTGTGAGAGGGGATTGTATTAGCACCCATAACATCAAGGATATTGAGGGAATACAATTCTTGATTAACCTTTCCACTTTGAGCTATGTAGAAACATAAATACCCAAAGCACCACTTTAGCTTATGCCATATGGTTGGTTTGATTCCCCATGGGGATGCCATATGGAATAAACATCTTCCTATATGAGTTTATGATTACCTCTCCAACAAATCTAAGACCTAGGTTTCCTTTTAAAACACTATAAAAATTCAAATATAACCAATATCTTGGTGGTGGATTCCACTTGACTTGTTTCCTCATAAAACTTTTAGATGGAGAGATGACATTCTACTCCAAATTCCATTGTTTGAAAATAATATATTCATCCATAGAATTTGGATTTTTGTTCGTAGGGAGAATTACCTCCAAGTTTTATTAATGGATTGGAAAATTTGGGAGAAAAAAGCTTTCAGGTTGTGTTTTTTTTGGAGAAAATGCTAGTGTTGAGGGATTTCTAGATAGCTAAAAACTAATAGGGGAGGACCAAAAACTAGAGAAAAGAAAGAGAGGGGAGAAACCAAGGTGGATTATATTGGGTGATGAGGTCCAAGATGTTGTTATGTTTGACCCATGATAGATTTAATTTTTCCAATATCTAATATAAGATGCGTGAGCTAAAGGGATAGGATAAGAAAAGATGGTGGACCAAGTCTTGTGCTCCTTTGCATAGGGGACTTTGCTAAGTAGGATAAGCCCTCATTTGGATATATTATCCACTATGAGTATTTTTTATTAGGATTCCAACTAGAATAATAATTTGATCTTAGTATTAAGTTCCTTGATCTAGGGGGTCTTCCATTTCTCCCATTTTTTCACTAGTCCTAGATTAGAAAGGTGTCTAGATGTTACCAAGTATTTCCTAGTTTTTAGCCCCTCAAAGTAGGAAGTCCTCCTTAGGGAGGATTAGAATGCGTATTTGGATAATAAAATAATTTAGTTATTATATAAATTATATGTCTTCTATATTTTTAATATCAATGGATAATACTTTCTAGACTTTTAAACCATTGACCCATTCCAGTAGTCTTTCACCTTATTACCCCATCTCTCCTTGAAAGTCAAACAAAGATTATCCCACTTTCCATAGGATATGAGAGGAAGGTTAGATATCTAGGATCATACCAAAATTCAATTTTCTCCCCATTCCCTATTTTCCATTTGATTATTTTTTCTAAAATATCCTCATAGCTAGTAATAGCCTTCTAAAAAGTAGATCTTTCAACATGGCCTTATTCCCAAAGAAAGTAATCTTCCTCTTTTCCTTCCAAATATTTGGATTTGATAATTTTGATCCACTCTTTATACCTTTTCATGATTTTACTTCCCATTTTTGCTACAAATATTGATGATTATTTTTAATCCTTCTTAGACCAATTCCCATATTTACCTTAGGGAGGCATGCTTTTTACCACAAAACAAGGTCAAATTGGAAATTATGCTAAGCACTTTTACACAAATATTTTTTCATTTTATTAAATATTGTATACCACCTTATTAGGTAGATGAAAAATTGACATGAAATAAATAGAGATGCTTTGGATTGAATATTTGAGCAATTGGAATTTACCAGCCTCAGTGAGAAGGTGGCCTTTCCATCCAACTAGCTTCCATTGAATTCTATCAGTGAGTGAATTCCAAAAGGTGGTGATCATTCTACATTTAAAGAGAGGTATTAAAAGGTAGGTTTAGGAAAGATGATTCACCTAGCATTCTATATATTTTTTTAGTTTTTTTACAATAGAACTAGAGTGTTGATGAAGAAGACAGATCTCTTGCAAAAATTGATGCATTGATTGGAGACCATATCATAATTTTAGAGAATTAGATTAAGTTTCCAACCTTCTTCAACCAAGGATTCCCAAAGGAGGATCATTTCATCATCAAATTAGTCAAGTTTGATGGGTTTGGTGTTGAGTGCCACTTTAATGTCATTAATAGACTCTTGAGACTATGCTTTTTGTAAACTCCTTCCTAACATTTCTGCCATAATTATATAGGTAAAGAGATAGAGTATCCCCCTATCTAAACCATTTAAAAGGTGAAAAATATCCTTTAGCAACACCATTAATAAAAATGGAAAATTTTTGATTTGAAATGTAGCTCAGTATGGTTTTTTCAATCTTTTCATTGAACCCTAGTCTCTCAAGAATTTTCATGAGAAATCTATAGGAAACTAAATAATAAGATTTAATCATATCAATTTTGAAAAACATACCATATATCAATGATTTAGAGATGTAATGGATTGCTTTATGAACCGTGTTGATGCCATCAGTAATTTGTATTCCATAGACATGTGTTCCTTTTTGTTCACTGATCACTTTATCCAGAGGGGATTATATTATTTTCACTTGAAGGATTGAACATATCTTATAAATGGTATTTCAAAATATTATGGGTTGGAAATATTTATTATTTTTTCCCCCTATTTTTTTTGGTATGAGGACCAAGAAGGTAATATTCATTTTTCTTAGTATGGATTCTGAGTAGAATAATCCATTCATAGATGCTTCAAATTCTAGGTGAATGCTATCCCAAAAAATTTGAAACAAAAATGGAGGGAATCTATTGAGGTCAATGGCCTTGAATCCTTTCATAGTAAATACTTCCCCTTTAATGTTATCTGTAGATGGAGGTTTATGTAAGTTATCATTATCTCTTGAGCTAATTATTTCATTAAAATTACTCAAAGTACTTGCTTCAATTTTATCATTAAATGACCCATCTTCCATTAAAAAATTTATGAATAATTGGACTTTTTGATAGTTGATCTCATCTTATTCATTATAGAGGCTACCATTATCCATTTATAAATGGTTTATTTTGTTAACATTCTTATTTTTGGAAGTAAAATGGTGAATAATCATGTTTTATTTCTCCTTCATTTATCTAGACACATCTATACTTTTTTCACCAATATGCCATTTCCTTTTCCTCAAGATTAGGAAATTGGATCAAAATTTATTTTTATATGAAAATTATGCACTTGTTATTTCCTTGAATAAAAATTAATTATTATATATTTATTAGTTCCTCCTTCAATGCCTTCTTCTAGATGAAAATGTTCCTAAAAACTTCTTTGTTCCATTTTTTAGGCTCTTCTTCAAGAAGTTTAGTTTTTTGGCCAAAATATACATATCTAAGCATGATAAAGGTTATTTCCACCATTACTTTATGGAATCAGTTAGATCTAGGTGGTGTAACCACATACTTTATAATTGAAATGGGATGATATTTGGTTTAGATATCTTTTCCCCTTCAAAAATTGGAGGGTTGTGATTGGAGCCAATTTTAGGTAGGGATGAAAGAGAACCAAAAATTTGAAGATCATAATTGAGAGAGATAATAAAGGGATCAAGATGAACCTAAATCAAATTATCTCCCATAATTTTTTTTGTCCAGGTAAAAGGGTTTCCTTTCAGTTCCACATCACTGAGTCCATCGCTTGCAAGAAAGTCATTGAGTTTAGACATGTTTTTTGTGAAATCCAAGTGCCCTCCATTTTTCCCCCCAGGAGAGTGGAGCTTTAATATCTCCATAAATAACCTAATTCTAACTCTCATAAGTTGTTGGAATGATAAAATGTCCTCGCATAATTTTCTCCTTTTATTTTTGGAATTGGGGGCATAGATGTTAGACAAGATCCATTATTCCTTACTATCAATGTCTCTAAAAAAATATATAAATGATCATTAGGTTTAATTAACATGTCACCGTCTAAGGAATTTGGGTTTTAAAATACTTCTAGACCTCTCAATACACCCTTTGAACTAGAAGATGAAAATTCGTCCCTTGTATATATTCTATCATAGGACATTCCTAAGGCCTCCTCAAACATTCTGGTTTATTAAATTAGCATAATTATGGGATCAATTATTTTTCTTATATTTTTGAGGGTCTTCTAATTTTTGGGCTTATTTAACCCCTAACATTACATATAAGGAACTTCATTTCCTTATTATGGTGAAATGAATTTTAAGGATTTATTGAGAACTATTAGCTATTTCTTTTTTTATTTCAATTTTTGATGCTACCATACTAGGAGATTTGGCTTAAGGTTTTGGGGTAACCCCTACATCTATTTTCTTTCAACCTTTCTTGGTTTTGGACTGAGTTATGAATTTGTCATATTGGTTTGCCTCTGGGTAGGGTGATTTACTAGTGTATCATTATCCTTTGTCCTTGGGTATCACCATAAAATCATTTAGTGAGCTTAGAAATCCTTCCTCTAAATTAGGATGGTCCTTTTTGGTACTTATTTCAAAAAATAAAGGGCTCCTGCAAGAGAGGGCTTGTGTTGAGTCAATTACATTATCCTAGTTTGACTTCTAATCAAAGCCCTTTAGAATCTCAACATTTTATGGTGAGGAGTGAGTATAGGCCTACCTTGGGCCATTTTAAACAAGAGTTGAAAGTAGGGCCTCCACCAAAGTATCATCATTACCCAAAAATAAGCTCGATAAGGGAAAAATAATATTGAGGAGAGTGTTACCCTATTTGATTGGAGTGAAAAAATTGGGGGGAATAACTGCCATCATTTTGAGATTAGATGGAGAAGACCATAGGGAGGGGCCCTTCAGTTGAGTAACCTTGGGGAGCCTATTAACATTGGGGGTTATTTATTTAGTGCGATGGTTAAATCAATCTAAGGGAAATCATTACACCTAGGCTTGGCATAAAGAGGAATATCATTCATAGTGATCATAATAACTTTTAAGGGGCTCAAAGAGGATGATCTAAGAATAAAAGGGTTTAGAATTGGGCCATACAACTTTATAGATTTGTATTTGCACTCTAATTAAGGGGCTGATTTTTAATCTAATTTTGCTTGGGAGTGACTAGAACTTAAGTCTTATTAGGGTTGTATTTTTGCATATGACTTAGAAAATTACTTTTGGGACAAAAAATGGCATTAATTTTGTATTCAATATTTTGATAACGTTCACCATATTTAGATTTTATTTTAATTAAATACAATAATGGTTTATTGGCAAGTAATAAAACGTGGAATTGATTTTCCACCATCCTTCTTTGAGATAAGGTGACCAAGTTGATGATGATGGGTTATCGCAATACTCTAGTGATACCCATTATGACTTTTAGGTGTCAATAATCTAAAGGTAGTTTTAGAAGGAATACCCACATTAGGATATTATCCATAGTAAAAAGGGTTTAAAATTAAGTGGGGTAAAAAGGTAGGTTAGTGAGTTGGGATTAGCTAGTTAGCTAAATTGACTCAGAGTCATTGTCATAGGTTGGGTAATGGTCTAATCTCAGGGTGTTTTGACATATAAAACCATCATGCATGGCTTTATAGTGTCTACATTTTGTCCCTTTTTGTTATGTAGTTTGTGTTAGAAAGTTGTAAAATAAAAAAGGATTATGGGTCAAAGATTTGGTTACCCCAAGTATGGGAGGAGTTGTTACCCCTCAAACTAGGAATTGATGGGGTGAAACCAAATTGGGTGTGGGTTTGATAAGTAATTATGGTGATTAATGAGGTTGGTGATAAAAAGTTTGGGAATTTGAAGCACAAATATATGTATAGAATACGACTAAGTGTGATATTCAATGTCATTCATAGACTAAGTTCCCATAGTTGGTAAAAATAAAAGGTTAGTTATAAAAGGAGTGTTGATGGGGTAACTGGGCCATAGTATTAGGCATAGTTGATTAGGTTATTCCTATCAAGTCTCCTAGATAGGGTCAATGTTTTCATAAGTATTCAAGGTAGGAATTGCTCCCAAGAAAACATAAATGGTTTGGTGTTCACTAGGTGGTGAAAAATCAAATGTTCAACATGTTAGTGTTTGTTTATGTAGTCAAAAAGTACTAGGCAAGGTCATCTCAAATGTGTGACTGTTTGGACCAGAATGGCCAATGTCAAAGTGGACGTGGTTGGTAGGGTAGGTGGATAATGTGGTATCCAAAAGGTGGCACTAAGATGTTTGTGTCAGAAGTTTGAAAAGTGGACAACCTGACTGTCAGTGGTCAATGGTCCCAAGATTGACTGTTGGTGATCACCCTAACCATCGATGATCAAGGGGAAACCCTAAAAGTGTGGAGGATAAAAAGTGAAAAAATCAAGTCATTTTCATTTTTTTATTTTGACCTTCTTGACTCTTATGTGTTGATATCCTTGGATTATTGTATAAGAGTGTTAATGAGGTAGTTTGTGAGTGGTTGATGGTAAGATTTGTGTTGAGTTGACTAGTGTTTGATCAAGGATATAGGGCAGCTACGGGAATGGCTAGATAGAAGGACCCAAGAACCCTCCTCAAGTATGGTTGAGGAATGACGTAAGGGTTGTACTAAAATGATAGAATAGATTGTATTTGGTAGTTTAGAGTCAATTTTTGTTGATTTATGATTTTTTTGGGAGGGTTTTAGGTTTTCCCTATGTATTGAGGTAGGGTTTAGTGTTTTTTGTTGAATTTGTAGGTGAAAATGAATTTTGAAGGGTAGGTTAGGTTGATGGAGGGAAAGGTAGATATTAGGTAGGTTTTTGTAGGTTAAAATGAATTTTGAGTGGGTTTATGGGTAGGTAGGGTTGGGGATTTCTTGCTAGTGGTCAACCATCAGTGGTTGACCAAATGGCTAAAGTTGATGGAAAAAAGGTTAGGGCTAGTGTTTTTGATTAATGATTTAGGCTACTATAGTTGGGGTGGGAGGTTAGGTTTAAAAAAGAGGTTGATGTAGTTTATGTATGAGAAAATAGGTGTTATTAGGTAGGTGAGTGAGGGAAAAAGGTGAAAGTTCATGGGTAGAGTATTTTATTAAAAAAACTAAGTGTGTTTTCAAAAGAATATTATAGGCATGAGATTAGATCCAGATGTGGGATTATGCCCTTTAGATATTTCTAGAGATCCATCGAGGGATGGTGGATGATGATTGGGCACACAAGGAGGAGGTGGGTCTTGGAGTGATGATGCACTACCATCATGTGTCCCAAGATTTGGTGATGATCATGGTCCTCATTGAGAGATAGGATCTAGCTATGAACACCTTTCTTCTATTGATTGGCAATATGACTATCTTGCTAGAGGATATAGATAGGATTACACAATTGATGATTTGAGGGGAACCAATATATCATATTAATATAGAGGAGAGGGATGAATTAATGCATCAATTATATGGTGTTGATCATACATTTTCTAGGTGGCATATTAGTGGGTTTAGCTTCAAATCTTTATATGAGAGATGATAGAGATGAGCAAAGGTTGATGACCATGATGATGATGGAAGTCTTATGTTTTCTAGTGATAGGTATGAGTAGTAGGAGGTTTCCATATATTTTTTTGGGTGTATTGGTGAAGATGTTGCTAGGTCAAATAGTTTTTGGGTGGGTGCCTATTTTATTGGTTCAGATATATAGGGAGCTATGGGGGTTTAGAGCACATAGGAGGTATGGCATCAATGTAGCATTTGTGATACATGATTGGGCCTATGAGTACATCCAAGTTCTTTGTTTGATGAGGATACTATGGGAGGGATGTGCCTATATGGAATTTAAGGTAGGTTCTATGTAATGGAGGAGTGATTACACACTCACAAGAGCTAGAGGAGGTGTACGAGATATTGATTGGGTCATAGGGGCATTGGATGCCTTGGTGGTTGTACATGTGGTTTAGAGGAGGTATGTTGGATTTCTAAGGTGGGACTACTATACTTGGAATATTTTATTGATGCAGATCTATAGGTGGATTTTTGATAGGAGAGAGGGAAAGATTGATACCATCCCTATTAAAAGGGTTCATAGGTAGCTCATCTTAGTATATGGGAATCTAAGTCTATTTTTAATGTAAGGTGGGAAGATGATGACTTGTTTCTTCTAGAGCCACAACAAATAGAGATTGTAATTGATCATAAGGATCTACCCACTAGAGTATAGATTGATGACATAAGTTTTGTTGATGGCTATGTGATGTGGTATCAAGCCCTCTAGTAGTGGCAAATTTTGGATGGGATGATGGGGGAAGGCATCCAATAGATGTGGACCTAATTGTTAGGGGTCCATAGGTATAGGTATAATGAAGTGGCCTAAATGGATAGGTAGGAGTGGTGATAGCCACTACATAAGCATAGGTCACAATTTTATAGGGGTAGGTGGTTACATTATTCTACTAGGTTATTACTTTCTAGGGTTAACTAGCCACTATAATAAGTGAGAGGGACAAAGCTAGGACTTTGTTAGCCTTGGTGACCTAGGAGAGGGACTCCATAAGATAGAATGGAGGATGATACATATCACCAATAAGACCACCAAGTATCATCCCCATGGTATGTTACTTGGCTATAGTTGAAGATTTTCATTATTACAAGGCCATAGTTTTGACATATTATCTGAAGGAGCCCTGATGGAGTGAGTTTAGGGCCAACTTGATAGGTGGTGTAGGTACAGAAACTCTAGGTTAGTGGGCCACTTTGGTGGGTGGAAGGTATGCACTTTGTTGTCCCCCAAAAATATCACTCATTTTTAGGACAACATTTGAACTATTTTGGTCTTACAGACCAAAATTGTCTCTTTCCTTTCCAAAATTTATCCTGGGCATTCAAATTCCTCATTTATAAGCTTCTCAAGAATTTACAGACTATACAGGATAGAATATACAGACTCTGTAGGGTTGAATCTATGGAATCTATAGCCTTAAATCTATGGACTCTATAGGTCAATGTCCAACAGGCTTCAAAAGTTGATTTCTATGGAATATTTCAAGGTTAGAGAAAACTACGAACTTGGTTTCTATGAACTCTATAGGTAGTTTCATTTTTCTAGGTTCAAAGACTTCTACAGTTAGGTTCAAAAGTCTTCTATCAACAAATTCAACACATTTATTTCAATAGGTTTAAAATCTCTCAACACAACTACGAAGTTCAATTGGCAAAGTTCATCACTTTGGTTCAATCAAAGGGTTCATCAGTTGGTTCAAAGGCTTCATTTAAACCATTAAACCAAAGCTTGGTTCAACGGTTGGTTCAATGCTTTAGTTCATTTAATTGGTTCATTGGATTGAACCATCAGCTTGAACCATTTTGGTTCAAAGCTTGGTTCATCAGCTTGGTTCAACATTTGGTTCAACCAAGTGGTTCAATGCTTTTGATTCATCACTAGTTGGTTCATTACTTTGGTTCATTGACTTCGTTCAACATTTGTTTCAACCAAGTGGTTCAACACTTTGGTTTGTTCGCTTGGTTCAAAGACTTGGTTTAATCAAAGGGTTCATCAACTTGAACCATTTTGGTTCAACCAAGCGATTCAACATTTGGTTCAACCAAGCGGTTCAATGCTTTGGTTCAATCAAATGGTTTAATAGTTGGCTCATCACCTTGGTTCATTAACTCAGTTCAAAGGAGAAATTCAAATGCAAAAGTTCAAAGAAGCCTCCCAAAGGACAAGTGCCCTTGTAGAGGGCACATGATCGACAAAAGTACCCTTCAGAAGGGTCATTTTCAGAGAAGGCCTCAAAGGTAAAATTCATTTAGAATTTTTTTTAAGGTAGACAAAGGTATAATTATTTCAAACTTTTATCTGAAGGAATTCCTTTAGATAAAAAGTTTGAAAGAATTCAAACAGGCTGCGAGAAGAAAGCTTGAAGGAGTTTTTCAGAGCCGAAGAACAAAATGATAATTCTCGTGGATTTTTTGTCTATAAGAATTTGTCCACAGACTTTTTGTTTGTGGGAAAAGCCTGAGAAAAAATTCTTTAGGAATGTCCATGAAGACTCTAAGGAAAAGGCTACCAAAGGACCCTGAAGGGCAGGTGCCCTTGCGGGGGACTCTCAGCTGCCAAATTAAAGGACACTTCCCTAAACCTGAAGGGTCATCTTCCCTTTAGGAAGATGTAAAACAAGAATCTAAAAGAATAACTTAGTGACCCACTGGAATAAAGAAGCCTAAAGGCCATTCAAAGACCATCTGAAGGGTAGATACCCTTACGGGGGGTTCTTCTTGACCCAATGTGGATCATTTCTAAAGGCTCGAAAGGGCAGGTTATTTTTGGTAAAGTGCAAAATAGGAAAGCCATGGAAGGACTAAGGGGTGACGTGCCTGAAGACATCAAATTCAAGAGCAGCAAACTAGCCATTGAAGACATAGTGACGGTTGCATGAACGTCAATTTCAAAACTCATAAAATAGTTGTTGATCCTTGTAATCTACAGACTCGAATGCATTCAAAGGATTTAAACCCAAAACTGGTAAGAATGACTAAGGAAAAAAATAGAAAATTGAATCCAAGACCTGATTCAATTAACCAAAAAAGAAGGAATGATGAAGAAGGATCAGATCACCATGTGGACATTGAAAGTTGCAAACTTTCAATAGCACTACTTGTTTCTCTGCATTGAGAAAAACAAATGGGTAGATGCCCCTAAATTATAGCTTGTCTTCTTAATAGATTTCAATGCAACATGATGTGTTACTATTCTTGAGTCCTTCTTGAAGAGGCTATGTAAAGGAATCTTTTTTATTGTAAACATATCTATTTTTTTTTACAATCAAAAATGAAACTCTACCCAAATTGGAAGGCATTACTAAGACTTTGAGCTCAGATTGCTAATCATATTTTGTTATTGGAATAAGAAAGCAAGTGAATTTTTAGACTTTGTGCTATAATATCTTTGTTGTTGGGGAAACTATTCTTATGTCTTTTTCCTTGATATATTTTTTGTTCCTTTAATTCAACAAGCAAAATTAGTGAAAGTAGTCAGGAAGTTGTCTTGAAGAGTCAACTATGGAGAGACTTTATGCCCCCATAATTGCCTTTAGTGTGTTTTCTTTTCATTTCTATGTAAAGGACCTTGGGATGACTTTGTACCCTCATTATCCTTTATATCTTACTCTTGAGAAATATAGGTGGAGACTTTGTGTTGCATCTTGATTTGTTGGTTACTACATCTTTGGCTACATTTTGCATTTACTATCGGGAGTATTCTTATGGTTTGTTGAATAGTACTTCTAAAAGAAGAAGAGTGCTTTCTATCATTTCCCTTGAGTTTTTCCTTTGATTCACATGCATCATCTCTGAAAAAAGAGAGATGGATGGTTTGTCCTACCCTTGAGTATTATATATATATATATATATATATATATATATATATATATATATATATATATATATATATATATATATAACATATCTATAAGAAACCTCACCTTGATGAGGGGAGAGATTAGTCCCCTTTTGATGTGGTAAACCTACACATTTGGATGACCAATCTTCCTACTTTAGCTTATCAGACCCATTTTGTTTATCAGTATGATGATCGACAAAATATTCAACCAATAGTTTTTGGTGACTCCACTGGGGATATACATAATTTTGTGCAATTTGGAACCTCAAGTTTTAGATTGAAACATCACCTGTGTCTTACCCATTATCATTATAACCCTTATCCATTATAGAATTTGGTGACTTTGTTTCATGTCTTACCCGTTATCCATTTAGAGCCTTACCATCTTCCTCCACCTCTGTTATTTTATCTGGTCTGCAAAAACTAGAGTTACTGGGAAAGAGTGCATAGTTTAAAGCCTCATGCTTCAAACTAAAGCAGGGTCAATTCCTTTCCATTTTTATTTCATAATCTAGCAGATTCAAGGTATACATGAAGCCAAAGGGATAAAGGTATTATTGACCCTATATTTGAGTTGGTACAACAAAGTGATTTTGATCTATTCCCTTCACCATCTCATCTCCAATGAACCAAGAGCTTTCCTCCTACTAAAGTTAGATCTCCATTTCCAGACAAAGTATCCACTTTTGCTATTGATAAAGCTTTGCCAATAATTACCCCTTTGAGATTTTTTATTACTCCTTTTCATAATCCTATAATGGTGGTTCAAGGCCCCTAGGGTAATGCATTTGGTCCTCTTAATCTTACTCCACCTCTACATGAGCTTCCACATAGTTCAAGGAAGAATTTCCCCAAGTTCTATGGTGATGGGAAGGTTCATCTTGATTAACACATTACAGCTTTTAACATAGCCAGTGGAGCAATTGGAGTAGACTTTGAAGATGTAGTATTTAGGCTATTTGTAGAAACATTATAAGGTGTTGTTGTAGATTGGTTTTATCATCTACAGACTCAGTCAGTAACTAATTAGAATACCTTCAAAGATAAGTTGAAATCTAGATTGAAACCTATAGAAGATGCAAATGCACTTTTGGCTCAACTTACACAAATGAAAAAAGAGCCTCATGAACTAATGAGAGACTTCATAGCCAAATTTGACAAACTAAGGAACAAAATTCCTATAATTACTCGACCTACAACTGAGAATCTCAAATGCTTCTTCATTAATTCTTAGTTACCTGAAGTAAGTTTCCTATTGAGATGTGCTGGTCAAATAGATCTTGCTACAGCTCAACTTTTAGCCACTGATGTAGAAGATGATCTCATCTTAGCAAGGAAGATAAGAAGAGATTCAAACAAAAATAAACCTTCATCTTCTGAATATTCATTTACAGGCACCACTAATCCAATGGTGAAAAAGCTGGTAAATGAAGTGCTAGCCTTGAAAAGACAAATGGCACAAGGAATGTCTTCGACTCCTTCATACATAGATATGCCAAGAAGGAAATTTCCAAATCAATCATATCAAGGCAATGCTACTAGGAATCAAGGGCAGCCAGATTGTCTTCCTCCCCCACAAGGGAAACTTGCCATTGAAGTTCCTCCAACCAACTCAGCAGTTGGATATTTGGAAATAGAACATGCTTTCTCTTTCTAACCTGAGTTTGAGAAAGAAAATGATGTTGATCTCTTCACAGAGGATCAAGAATAATCAACTAGCAAATCCCACATTGGTTTCTTGAACTACTAGGATGAACCTAGAAGCAAAAGAGAAGCTATTGATGGATCATATACAGTGCTTACCAGGTTTAAGAACTAATCAATCTAGCAAGTTGATAAAGGGAAGATAAAAGAGCAACCTCAACCAACAATTACAATTTCTAAGCATGGAACCACTCTACCTTTTTAGTCAAAGGATCTGGTGATCACCAAAAATGTAAGTACATCAATTTCACCTTCACCTTCTACTCCCATTTTGCAAACTAGCCCTCCTCTCATCCCTCCTAAAACCCAAAAGGTTGAAATGCTTTCCTCTGTTCTTAGTCCAATTCAACTATTTGACATAATTGATCATGTCAAAAAGATAAAAAATACAAATGTCTGAATTTGATTATTTGTAGTCTAATCCTAATCAATTGGATAAGTTGGTCCAATGTGTCAAGAACCAAACCGTCCCTGCAAGACAAGAGGTTAAGAAAATAATTCTTGATTCTCTAAAGAACATGCCCATTTCAAATAATCTTGTCATTACTCCTCTAGCTACCCCTAGGAAAATAGAACCTTTCTATGTTTCCTTATTGATAAATGGTTATCAACTCAACAATTGCATCATTTATTTCAAGGCATCTGACAATGTCATGCCTGCTAAAGTAGCTGAGTCTCTGGGTCTCACACTAACCAAAACCTTTGGGAGATGTTTCTCCATGGAGAATAAGCAAGTACCATTTTTAGGGCAAATCAAAGATGCCCAATTTACATTGGTAACCTTTCCAGACAAGAGAATCAAGATGACTGTCTTGGTGGCTGATGTCCCAACATCCTATGGCATTTTGCTTAGATGAAATTTTTAAAAGGATGTGGGAGGAGAATTAAGCATGGACTTATCTGAGGCAAGGATCCCTATCCAAGGTGTAATTAAGAGATTTATCCCTGAAAAGGAAGCAAAATATGTGGTCACCCAAACATCAGCCCCTGTAGCACAAATTTTGTTTGAGTCTTCAGGCAAGGGTAATTATTTCTTGACCATAGAGGATGTTCATATTTCTATAGATCAAAGTCTTATAGCTAACAATCTAGGAATTGATCCAAACAAGACTTCAAGAGAATTGGTAGGGCACAATACATATAAGGAAGGATCTTCCATGTCTAATGGAGAGAAATCTGATAGAAGATCAACTTTTGATGATGCTTGGATCCTAAAATCCAATGGCAATAGTTATTCAACCAATGATGGAGTTAGGATTGTGTTGCTATCTCCTCAAGGAGATATTCTTCCTTCATGAAATTTGCAAGTCAGCAACACCAACAAGACAGCTAGATGTGAATCTCTATTGCTCAGATTGAAGATTGCTCAAGATGAAGAAATCAAACTCCTTTACATCAAAGGACATGCTAAGCTAATGCATTGTTAAGAGTTTGATGTAGACAATTTAATCATGTGCTAGACTAAACTAGAAGAACAACCAATTACGGTAATGGACCATGCTATTTTAAATAAAAAATAGGCAAAGGAAACCTTCACCAAGAAAGCAAGGAGTTATGGCTTTCAAATTGAAGGCCACATCCTACCATGGGGAAAGAAGAAGAAAAAGCCAAGAGGAAGACACATTAAATTGGTTTCCTGGTGGAGAGCTCCATTCACTCGTCACCATTTCTGAGGGAAAAATGGTTTGCTTCTGGTTTACCATGATAAAGCACTATTTTCACTATCTCTCAAGAAGCAGCATCTGAAACACTTCAACTCTTCAAGTATCAGATCATTGCATCTATATATATGTATATTTCTATAGTTTTTATTTCTATTTTATTTTGTTTGTTTCCATTTTTGATGCCTTCCATTTTTGGGTAGCATGACTCCATACCCCAATGGCATACTTCAAGGCACTGGAGATTCTCAATTCTACTCCCTTCAATTCTTTTTACAATTGATAGAAGTTCCCCAACTAGAGCTAGCTATTGTCCCCCAAAAATATCACTCATTTTTGGGACAACATTTGAACTATTTTGGTCCTATAGACCAAAATTGTCTCTTTCATTTTTGAAATTTGTCTTGGGCATTCAAATTCCTCATTTTTTAAGCTTCTCAAGAATCTACAGACTCTGCAAGCTAGAATCTATAGACTCTGCAAGCTAGAATCTACAGACTCTATAGGCTTAAATCTATGGACTCTATAGGTCAAGGTTGAATAGGCTTCACAAGTTGATTTATATCACCTATTTCAAGGTTAGATAAAACTATGAACTTGGTTTCTATAGACTCTATAGGTAGGTTCATTTTTCCAAGTTCAAAGACTTCTACAGTCAGGTTCAAAAGTCCTCTATCAACAAGTTTAATGCATTTGGTTCAACAAGTTTAAAAGCTCTCAACACAACTATGAAGTTCAATCGGCAAAGTTAATCACTTTGGTTCAATCAAATGGCTCATCAGTTGGTTCAAAGGCTTCGTTTGAACTGTTGAACCAAAGCTTGGTTCAATGTTTGGCTCAATGCTTCAGTTCATTCAATTGGTTCATCAGCTTGAACCATTTTAGTTCAAATCTTGGTTCATTAGCTTGGTTCAACATTTGGTTCAACCAAGCGGTTTAACACTTTGGTTCATTTGCTTGGTTCAAAGACTTGGTTCAATCAAAGGGTTCATCAGCTTGAACAATTTTGGTTTAACCAAGTGGTTCAACATTTGGCTCAACCAAGCAGTTCAACGTTTGGTTCAACCAATTGGTTCAATGCTTTGGTTCAATCAAACGGTTCAATAAAATAGTTTAATAGTTGGTTCATCACATTGGTTCATTGGCTCAATTCAAAGGAGCAGTTCAAATTCAAAAATTCAAAGAAGCCTCCTAAAGGACAAGTGCCCTTATAGAGGGCACTTGGTCTAAAAATGTACCCTTTAGAAGGGTCATTTTCAAAGAAGGCCTCAAAGGTAAAATTCTTTTATAATTTTGTTTAAGGTAGACAAAGGCATAATTCTTTCAAACTTTTGTCTAAAGGAATTCCTTCAGACAAAAAGTCTAAAAGAATTCAGACAGGCTACAGGAAGAAAGCCTGAAGGAGTTTTTCAAAGCTGAAGAACAAAATGATAATTTTCAAAGACTTTTTGTCCATGGGAATTTGTCCACAGACTTTTTGTCCATGGGAAAAACTCAGGAAAAATGTCCATGGGAATGTTCATGAAGACTCTAAGGAAAAGGCCGTTGAAGGACCTTGAAGGGTAGGCACCCTTACCGAGGACTCTCAACTGCCAAATTGAAGGACACTTCCCTGAAGCCAAAGGTTCATCTTCCCTTTGGGAAGATGTAAAACAATAAATCCAAAGGAAGAACTTAGTGACCTACTAGAAGAAAGAAGCCCGAAGGCCATTCAAAGACCATCCGAAGGGTAGATACACTTGTGAGGGGTTCTTCTCGACCCAAAGCAAATCATTTCTAAAGGCCTAAGAGGGTAGGTTATTTTTGAGAAAGTGAAAAATAGGAATGCCAAAGAAGGACTAAGGGGTGACATGCTCGAAGATGTCAAATTCAAGAGAAGTGAACTACCTATTGAAAAGGTAGTTATGGGTGTGTGAACATCAATTTAAAAGCTCATAAAATAGCCATTGATCCTTGTAATCTATAGACCTGAATGCATTCAATGGCTTTAAGGCCAAAACCAATAGGAAGTGACTAAGGAAAAGAATAGCAAATTGAATCCTAGACCCGATTCAATTAACCAAAAAAGGAGGAATGACGAAGAAGGATTAGATCATCAGGTGGACATTAAAAGTTGCAAACTTTCAATAGCATGACTTGTTTCTCTGCATTGAGAAAAACAAATTGGTAGATGCCCCTAAATTCCATCTTGTCTTCTTAACAGATTTCAATGCAGCATGATGTGTTACTATTCTCGAGTCTTTCTTGAAGAGGCTATATAAGGGAGTCTCTTTTATTGTAAACATATCTATTTTTTTTTACAATAAAAAATGAAACTCTACCCAAATTAGAAGGCATTATTGAGACTTTGAGATTAGATTATTGATCATATTTTGTTATTGGAATAAGAAAGCAAGTGACTTTTCAGACTTTGTGTTGTAATATCTTTGTTGTTGGGGAAACTATTCTTATGTCTTTTTCCTTGATATATTTTTTGTTCCTTTAATTCAACAAGTAGAATTAGTGAAAGTAGTTAGGAAGGTGTCCTAAAGAGTCAACTGTGGAGAGACTTTATGCCCCCATAATTGCCTTTACTATGTTTTCTTTTCATTTCTATGTAAAGGACCTTGGGATGACTTTATTCCCTCATTGTCCTTCATATCTTACTCTTGAGAAATTCAGGTGTAGACTTTGTGCTGCATCTCTATTTTTTGGTTACTACATCTTTGGCTACATTTTGCATTTACTATCAGGAGTATTATTATGGTTTGCTGAATAGTACTTCTAAAAGAAGAGGAGCACTTTTTGTCATTTCCCTTGAGTTTTTCCTTTGATCTGCATGCATCATCTCTAAAAAAAGAGAGATGGATGGTTTGTCTTACCCTTGAGTATTATTTTCTATTTATATATATATATATATATATATATATATCATATCTATAGGGAACCTCCCCTTGATGGGAGGAGAGATTAGTCCCCTTTTGATGTGGTAAACCTACATATTTGGATGACCAATCTTCCTACTTTGGCTAATAATACCTATTTTGTTTATCAGTATATTGATCGACAAAATATTCAACCAACACACCTTAGAGGGTAGACACTAGGTAGTAGTAGTACTCCAAGGGCATAGGTTATTATATGATATGTATAGGTGTAGATGATTTTGATACTCTCCTACGATCCAATATAGTGAGATGTATATATTTTTTGAGAGAGAGATGCACATTATTATATGTACTATTTAATTTTAATGAGACATAATGTATATGATGTGGTGATGATTTATAGATGTGATTTTATGGTTCATGGTTCATGGTTTTGATGTTTATATTTATTTTGATTATTCTTAAGAGATATAGAATCACTAACTTATGAATGTGATGATGTTTTTATTATGGTTATGATCATGGATATGTGATTTGGTTTATTTTTTTTATGATAACACATAAAGTAAGTTAGGTAACAAAACTAAATGTAGGAAAAGAGATGAAAAACATGAGACACGTGTCTAAATGAATACATGAACCCAGTATGAAAGGATATGAAAAATTCATAATGCTTATTTGTTGATAAGGAGTAGAAAAACCAATGTTAGATTGTCTTTAGGAACATAATCCCTTTGAATGCTTTGCATTATTATGCATTGGTTGGTGAAAAGGTGTCTTGATCACATCATGTCAAGTAAGCTATAAATCCCTTGATTTGTAGATAGTAAAAAGAGGAAATGGATGATAGGTGGTGTGTTGTGGATTGTAACCTTCATGAAGGTGGGTTTTTCCCTTCTATAGGTGACCTAGGAACCATGATAGGCAAGTCCAAATTTTAATGCAAGGTGTAGATTCATTGATGCAATAAGTGTACTAATGGTATATATGAAAGTTGATTGTATCTCTTTTGGGATAACCTTTCTAGATTTTGATATAGGGTCTTTTGATTTCTTTATTTTGATAGTTTCATGCAATTGATCGATGTGATAATCTTTAGATGATTCATTTTGATAAAATTGACTTAGCCATCCTTTAAAGGAGTGGTTTAAGATTTTATTTGTCATTTTGGTAGTTTTACTTCAAGGGAGCAATTGATATTTTTAATAAATTTGGATATTGAGTAGTTGTACTTAAATGGAGTAGTTTACATGCTAGAGATAGTGGGCCCAAACAACATTTTGGTATCACAAATTGATTTGATGTTAGGTTTTAGACATGGACAAGTCTATATAGGTTTAGAGGTTTAACTATATGAGGGAAAAACCTAGAGCATAAGAAGGTTATTGATAGGTTAAAGGAGTGTCTTTAAGAGAAAATGACCATGGGATTCTACCTGATTAGGGATAAAAAATATCCATGAGAACCATGTTATGGGTAGAGTCATGGTACGCATATTTATCACTAGGATATGACTATAATGATTGATCATATAGTTATATGTTGTAATTGGTTTTACTTAAAATAATGGGATGAAGGTGTGAGGAAGGTCAAATTTTCATAAATAAAGGGATGAACTTAATTTAGACAAAATGTAAGTTTGATCCTTGTTTAAAAAATGAAAGGACATAGGTGCAAAGAATTGAGAGGCTCAGGGTCTAGTTTGCCTTCAAGAGAAAATAAATGATAATCTCTTGATCCATACTTATGGGATATGATGTAGGGTCCAAGACAATTAAAATTAAACATACCTCATTTACTTTTCTCAATATTGGTCACATGTTGATTTTCCTTCAAGATTATCCCTTTAATGTTGAATTCTCCTTGTTTTAGATGTTTTCTATAGGCATGATTTATTCACTCTTGGTAGAAATGAATATGGTTGAGTGAAGCTAGGTAGTAATGGTTGAGTGAAGCTAGGTAGTAATCATCAAGTAGCTCAACTCATGATAGACACTCTTGATGATAGTCACTCTTAGAAATTATGTCTTGTAAGGAGATGAAAAGAAAGGGAATCTAGACTTCAAGAGGCAAGACCACCTCTACTCTAAAGACTAGAGAGAAAGGAGTAGTACCTATAGAGGTTTAAATGCTAGTGTGATAGGCTTGAAAAGTGAAGGGGATGTGTAAGATCCAATATTGACTAGAATCATTGACCATTTTAGTTAGCATATTATTAAGGGTTTTTTTAGAGGATTTTGCATGTCCAATTGTTTTTATTTGATAAGGTGAGGAAAAGCTAAACTTGATGCCAAATGCATCACAAAGACCTTGGACTTGTTTGTTTTTGAAATATTTTCTATTATCAATGATGATTTTATAGGGAACATGAAAAAGATAAATGATATGATGATTTATAAAGTTAAATATCTTATTTTATTTGGTTGAGATGAGAGGAATAACCTCCACCCACTTGGTGAAATATTTAGTGGTGGTGATGGTGGAGTGGTGTCATTGTGAAGAATGGGGATTGATTTACCTAATGAGACCTAGTCCACATTATGAGAAGGGCCAAAATTCCTTGGATAAAGTCCATGAGATGGTGCATGATGTAAATTATCATGTTATTGACATTTAACACACTTGTTTACATAATTTCAATAGTCTTGGTTGAGGATGGGCTAATAGTAGCCAAGGTAGAGGATACATTTAGAAATAGCTAGACCACTAAAGGGTCCACAAATTTTATCATGCATTTCATTGATAGCATGGGAAGATTAATGGATACATAATTAATGGAGAAGTAGGCCATCAAAACCATTTTTGTAAAGGATTCCCCCTAGTATGTTATAATGATTGGTACTCTAGACAAAGGATCATTGGGAATTCATAGAATGGTTAGGAGGAATGATGTAGAGGTTGAGGTATTCAAAGGTTTAATCATACCAAAGGTTGGATCAATATTCCTTCACACTAGAAATGGTAGGAAGGTCAAATTAGATATAAGGGGGTGTGATAAAATGATTAATTGTGACAAAGAACTTAGAATTGATAGGTGTAGATGGGATCTGGGAAGCAAGGGAAGCCATTGTATCTATGAACTTGTTGGTAGATCATGAAATAGATTAGATAAGGTAATGATAAAATTATTTTAAGAGTATATCCATTATAATTTTATACTATTTAAAGACATCATTTTTACATTGGTAGGATCCATTGATTTGGTTGACTATAAATTAGGAATCACCAAAGATATTGATTTTCTCAACTCCCAAGGCTAGAGTAGTTTGGAGACCTATTACTTGGGCTTCATACTAAACCATATTATTGGTACTCTCATAATCAAGTTTGAAATAAAGAAGAATTGGTTCACTATCAAGGGGAATGATAATAAATCTAGAACACCCACCATGCTGGCACTTTAAGCCATCAAAGAACATGGTAATTTGGTAGGTGACATCCTCTTAAAAAAGAGTCATGATATAATCATCTATAAATGTGAGAGGAAGTGGTTAGTTTTATATAAAAAATCTTTAATAAATTGATCAACAGTGACTTGTCCTTTAATTGAATTCTACTAGAGGAACTCAAGGTCAAACTTAGCTAGGAATATGAGCCACTTGGCTATATGCTAGTTTTGGTATGGTTTAGAGTGCATGTATTTTAGTGGTTCAATGTTGTTAATGATTAAGGTTTTATGATTGAGGAGGTAATAATGAAGTTTAGAAGCCACATAGACTAAAGTAAGGCAAAGCTTCTTAGTGTGGGTTTACCAAGTCTCATACTCTATAAATGTTTGACTTATATAGTAGATTGCTTGCTCTTTGTTTTATTCATCATGGTGAGCAATCATTTCCCCTAAGGAATGGTTGATGGTAGAGATACCTTGCTTGCTCTTTGTTTTATTCATCATGGTGAGCAATCATTTCCCCTAAGGAATGGTTGATGGTAGAGATACAAAGGTATAAGGGTTGGTCCTCTTAAGGATGGATAAGAATGGGTGTAGAAAGAAAATACTCTTTGAGTGAATAAAAGGCTTGTTGGCCATCTTTAGTCCACTTAAAAGATGTATCTTTCTTTAGAATATGGTGAAAGGGTTTACATCTATTTTATAATTGAGAGATGAAGTGATGAATGGATTGGAGTTTCCCCTATAGGATATGGAGTTATTTAAGGTGGGTTGGAGGTGGCATGTTAGGGATTGCTCTAACTTTGGTAGATTATACTTCAATTCCTTGAAGAGAGATGATAAAGCTAAGAAGCTTTTTAGATAGGACCCTAAAAACACATTTCTTGGGGTTGAGTCAGACATGGAAATGAATTTGGCATTCAAAGATAATGTTGAGAACTTATAGATGATCCTTGTAGTATTTAGATTTCCTAAGGAAATCATCTACATAATCCTCTATGATTTTATGGATGAGATCATGGAAGATGTAGGTCATCACACACTGGTAGGTTGTTTCATCATTCCTTAAACCAAATAACATGACCTTATAATACAAGGTTCTCCATGGGGTGATGAAATAACTCTTATGATAATCCTCGAGGGAAATCAAGATCTTATTATATCTTAAAACACTATTTATGAGAGATAACATCTTATGGCTAGCTGTAAGATCAACAAGTTGGTTGATGTTAGGCAAAGGGAAGTCATCCTTTGAACAAGAAAGTTTTAGGTCATGATAATAAACATAGAGGTGGTCTCCCTATTGGTTTTGTGATGGGAATGATGTTGTAAACCCATTATGGATATTCATTAGGTTGAATGAAATTCACAGATAAGAGGCACTAAATGTCTTCTTTGACTCTAAGGGTGATGCAAGGGTGCATCCTATGAAGCTTTTACCTAATAAGATTAGAATTGAGATGGATGAATATATTGTAGATAGATATGGAAGGATAAATTTTAGGAATATTCTAATAATACCATCAAAATGCTATGATTTAGTCATGAAAGAAGGGAAATCATGTTGCTTTAAGGAATATAAGGATTGACCAGTATTTATAAGATGAGGGTTATCCTAAGTACCTAATTTGACTTCTATAGTGGATTTGTTCAACATGGTTTGGTTCTTAAGAGGAAAGGATTTATGGATATAAGAATCCCCTACTTCAAGATAGGTGAGAATAGAATCATCATCTTGACATTGGATGGTGTGCATGGTAAGAGAATCATTTTCCACCATTTCAAGATGAATCAAAGGAAAGGTTTTAGTTTGGTTGCCCTTTTGATAGGTTAGGGATCCCAAAATAATGGTATTGACTAAGAAAATTTAGAAGGGATGGTTTTGAAATCCTTAGAATTCATGTTAGATGGGGTTAGTAAAGATGGGACATCCTCATTAATGGTCATAATGGGCTTGGGTGAATCGGTGGGTTCTTATGGTGGGATGAACCTAAGGCCAAATAGCTAATGAGGTTTTTGGGTTTTGATCAAAGGTAACTTGTGGGGTCTATGTTCATAATTTTTAAAGCTAAATACCTTATAGGAACATCTATGATTATAAAATTTGGCAAATTTTAGTTTATCCAAATAAAAAAATTAAAGGTAAATAGTGAGGTAGAAGAGGTGGTGGAGGAAGTAATAAGTGGATGATCAAGTCCCCCTAGATGAAATTGGTTTGGTGGTTGGGAATCATAAAAGGGATGATGGTTCTGATATTAGGATCATAACTAGGATTATGGTCAAGTTTCCTATACTCTTGAGGAGTAGGGAAGGAATCGAAGGCTAAAAGATGATATTCTTCTAATGAGAAATGTTGGAACATTGGTTCCAAGGGGTCCTCTATGGGGATCTAAGAAGAAAGGATATATGAGCTAGTTGAAGCTTCATCAATGGTAGGGGTGGAGTTATTATTGGTTGGTGGTGAGGTTGATGAGTGAGGAAAAAGAACATCATTGGGTCAATGTGTCATGTTGTAAGATGCAAAAGGATTAGGTTCAATTTGTATGGTAACATCCTAACCCTCTTGTTCAAACTTGACACATAAATGTAAGGTGGATGGGACACAAATCATGAAGCAGATCTAATGGTGTCCAACTAAGATGTTGTATTATAAGTCAACATATATGATGTATAATATCTCTATAAGTATGCAATGTCCCTTTCAGATGTGGAGGATGACTAATCCCAAGGTTGTGGCCATAATATCATTGATAGAATGAAGGATGATTGGTTTCTAAAATAATATTATTTGGTAGCTAGAGTTGGTCATAATCATGAGAGGAGATAATATTAATATTAGCTCTTCCATCAATCATCACTTTTTTGATGCAAGTTTTATTAATGTATGCAATAATGGAGAGGGGAGGATTGAGATCTTAAAGATGAATAAAATGTATTTTTGAATCCTTAAATGTGATAAGGGTGGAAAGATGAAAAGGTTTGATAAAGGTTGTAAGAGCTTGAAGGTCTTTAGATTAGACCTCTATAGATTGTAGATCCTCTATTAATTCTTGGTGGTGATGGGTTGAATTTTTCATTGGTTTATATAAGCTCATCTTCACTAGTGTCTAGTGAACATATTTTAGAATGAATCGCTAGATAGATTTATAAAGGTTAGAGGGAGAGGTACCCAAAATGGATATTTTAGGTTTTGGTGAAGGTGAAGGTGAAGGCACTTGAGTCTAGTTAGAAGCTTTAGGGTTGTAAGGATATGTCCATGAAATGGAAACTTTGGCCTTCCCTTTATCCTTTTACTAGGCCCAATATTGGGTGACCATATGGATAGTGTGGATGAGGGGAAGTGTTAGGATAAAAGGTTGCTTCAATTCCTCCTCATTATTATATGAGAGTGTGGGAGTGGTTAAGTGTTTGATAGGTTCATTTGGTGGTTGGGTTGATAATTGGATTGAGAGAGATTCATATAATAATATATCATCCTCATCCCATAAGCTATGTATAAGTGCTTGGAGAGATTTACAATTATCCATGTCGTATCCAGGTGTCTTATATTATGAACATATTAAACTATCATTAAACCAAGATGGTTTATGAATTGAAGGGTTAAAGGGTTTGATAGGTGGTAGGTTTAAGGAATAAGTTTGTAAAAACCTCTGTAAAATGATCAAATAAGTTTTGATCAAAGGTGTTGAGGGTGTTGGGCTTTTGATTTTTAGGGTTGGATCCTTCCTAAAAGTAGGATTCACTATGAGAGTTGTAAGTATAATAATATTTTTGGTGGGTGGGTTTGGTTTGGGTTGTTTGTTTTTGGATTGTTTTGATGTTTAAGGTTTGAAGGTGAAAGATTTGGAGTTGGATGATTGAGATGATGAAGGTTTGTAAATAGGTGGCTAGGTAGAGGTAGATAGTTTGGCTAAGAATGATGGGGAGTTTGATGTTTTGGATGGGGTAGGTAAAGGTAGAATATATAGAAGTTTAGTTTGGGTAGTGTTGGGATGATTCACATTTTTAATAGAAGGGTGAGATCCTAGGATGGAAGAAGTATGGGGTCTTAGGATAAAAGGTAAGAGAGAAGGGGGTGGTATGGTTTTGGTTCTAGGTGGGAGTTTGGGTAGTTCCACCTTCTGGTTTGGATTGGTTAAGGTTTTCCTTGGTGGACTATATGTGGTTAAATCAAACTTCAAAGATGGGTAGATAAGGCTAAGAGTAGGAAGTACCCTCTAGGTTCTTGATAGGTTTGATTATAGAGGTGTAAGGTGATTTGATAATTTTTGATAGAGGTGGTTTGGATGGTTCTTTCATAGTTTTGGAGGGAGAGGTGTTTGATGAAGGGATTGAGGTGATGATAGGTTTAATGGTGGATGAAAGTGAGGTTAAAGGTTAATGATTTTTTTAATATGGTAGCCAAAGATGGTGCTAAAATGTGGCTTGATCCATTCTAGGCTTTGGACCAATCTAGAGAAGGGTTTGTAAATTAGTTTTGTTCTTTGGTCATTAGATTCAAATATTAGGCCCATAGGTTAAGGTAAGGGAATGTTTCCTTCACCCTTATATTTTATGAAAGGATGTAAGATTTGGGAGGATGTTCCCTCCATGGAAGGAGTAGATAAGGTGATCTCTCATCTTGGAATGGTTCAAGAAGAGAGAGTGGGTGATTCTATGATGGGGGAGAAAGGTGTGATGGAAATGGTTGCCTCCTTTGGTATTTATATCAAATGATAGGTTGGTAGGTTTGTTATCTCATCAAGTTAATGAAAAGAGGTGGTTGGTTCCTTTTTTTGGGTATCCAAAGGAATAGAGGGTGATTCTACAACTTGAAGAAGTGGAGTGGAGAAAGGAGTGGTTTCCTCAATGATAGGTTCATTGTTAATTACATTGACCATATGGATCTCATGAGTGTGAGATGATTTTCGTTTGATATCCTCATGGTTGGTATAAGGGGAATGATTAGGAAAATTTTGTCAAAAGATGTTGAGTGACTAATTTGGGGCTGCATTGGGATTTTTGAATAAAAGTTCTCCTTTATCAATCAAGTTTTGGACAATGGTTTTGAAAGTGTTAGAACTACTAATGTCATGTATAATGACTTGGTGGAAAGCACATAGATCCTTCTCATTGTACCAATTGGGCATAGGGTGAGAATCATCAAATTATTATGGAGGTTTGATGGGGGGAATATATATGATGTTTTTTTTTAGCAACTATCCAAAATTGAAGCATATGACTCCCCTAATAGAGTGTATTATTTTTGGGCAGCCCAATTTTGATTTCAATTTTACTGATTAGAAGAGTTGGAGGAGTTGGTTTGGTTGATAACTAGAGGTGGATCAATTTTAAGGACAACCATGTTTGTGTCTACCTTTGGTTTTATGTTAGGGTATTTGGATTAATTGGTGGTTTTGGATGGGGAAGGTTCATTGGATTGAAGCTAGAATTTTTATTTCTTAGTTTCAAATTCCCCTCATCAATGTCTCTAATTTATAGTTTTCATGAATGCCTCATCAAAAGTTTTAAAGGTTTGAACCTATAGAGTAGGGGAAACGTTTTTGGCACAAGCTCAAGAGAAAATTTCATTTAACTCAGGTTAGGTCAAAGAATAATAGAGTTGTTTGATAAGACCTCTCCATTAGGCTAAGAAATTGGCAATTGATTCATCTTTAAATTGCATTATGAAGTAGAGGTCGATGATAGAGACCTTCTTAGATATATTGATCAATAAGTCATCTAAAAAGGTTTGGGTGAGTTAGTAAAAGGAAAATATGGAGTTATTAGTGATATCACTATACCAATATAATATCGATATAGATAAAGACATGAAATGTGCAAAAGTGAAGATCATCATCATAGGCAATTAAGTGGCAAGAATGTTGAAACACTCTTAAGTGTTGTTGGCGATCCTCCTCGTTCTAAAATTTTAACAAATTGGGTTGTTCCCATTGAGGAGGGTAAGGCTAGATATGGATAAATGGGTGAATAGTTTTGTTATATATTTGTTCATAAGATAAGATGTTATGAGCCCCAGATATAGATGGCTCAAGGTTGGTCATTTTGTCGATCAACATTTTGACCAAATCTATTTGGGGTTGAGGAGTTCCATAATTATATGGTAACTTTTGTTGAGGTTAGGTGGATGTAATGTATGAATAACTATAGAAGGTTGAGAAGATGCCACATGTTGGTATGTGGTCATTGAGGGTTGGGATGATGCTACATAAGGGTTAACATGCACAAAAGGATATGTAGAAGATGAAGTTATGTATCCTTATAAATTAGGAACATAACATGGGTAATGTGTCATAGGAATTTATTGAGGAGTTGATGTCAGTTGGTTTGGAGATATGATTGGATTGGTAAATTAAAGAATTTATATGGATTATGTTGAAGGTATGGATGGGTTAATTGGTTAGGGGTGAGTGGTGACTCTAGTTCTGATAGGTAGATGGGTACAAGGTATAGAAAGCACCACATTTTGTAGTGGGGTAGATATTGGTGGGTTGGTAGTGATAAGGGGGATAGTGGCAATATGAGTAGAAGGTATCCCTATGGTGGATGGAGTATGGGTAACAAGATATGAGGTTGCTCCTATGTTGGATGGTTTGTTGGTTGGTGTAGGGGTGTTTGGTTATTAGTTGGGTTATTTGATTGAGTTTGGGTGGAGGTTGTAGATGGATTATTTATGGTAGAAGATGTTTGAGTGATCATAGATTGGATAGAGGTAGTGGAAACCATAATATGGGGAGGCATCCCATAAGGTGGATCACTAAGAGGAACCAAAGTAGGGGTGTGGTGAGATAGGGTATTGAGGTAATGTTGGAAGGATACATGGTTGTTATCAATGAAGGTGTAAAAATCTGCATCACCTTGGACAAAAACCTAAGGCATGGTAGTGATTAGAAGGATGGGGATAATCCTCAATATCTGAGGTATACTCCATGGAGGAAGAAGAAGAGGAAGGTGGCTCTTGGCTATTTTGGCTCCTCAACTATTATCTAGTAAAGACCATGTGAGAAATATAAAGAAATAAAAGAAATCTCACAACTCAAACAAAATAAAAAGATCTCAAGGAAATCAAAAACATACACTAGAGTGAATTTTAAAATCTTAGGGTAACTTTTATCTCATTTTAAGCTTATGCCTTAGCTAGAAAATGTGGAAAATAACTTAGTTTTTAGAATAGGTACTAGAAAAAGTTCTATGGTTGGTTTTAGGTTTTTAAGGATCTTAAAAGGATCTGTGTTGAAAATCAATATCTGGCTTAGTATTGGGGCCTACCCCCTCACTTCACACATCATAGTGATAAGGGTGTTAGGTGCTTAGCTAATATATACCAATTTCTAGAGTTTAGACTCAACCAAAGAGATGAGTTTTGGTTTCTCTTCTTGGTAATGACCTCCAAGTAAGATATCCAAAGGGTGAAGGTGAACCACTGGGAGATAAAACCCTAGTCATGACTTCTATCAATTATTATTATTATTTGATTTTTTTTAAGTGGTTTGGTATGGTGTGTTATAAAGAGGTGAAGCTATGATTGAATTACTTATCCTTTAACTTTGACTATGTTAGATAAACATGTAAGTAATCAATGAATGCAATGTTTATTTTATACCTAAAATAAATTTTGATTTATTTGTATGAGCATAGAATAAGGAAGAAAATGGGCACCTAGATGATATTAGATCCCACTAGGCATGCCATAATGTTTTTCTCAATTTCAATTTATTTTATAAGAATAGAATAAGTTAGAAAATAAATATGGGTATGGTATAGGAACATGTTGTTTTGTGCACATGTGATCTAGATGGTTGTGAAGATATCTTCTTTGAATTAGGAAGAATGACCTATAGATAAGAAATCACTAAATAAAAGGGGTTATTAGATGGATAAAAAGGTGGATTTATTAGCATAAGCTAGATCCAAAAATCATGAGATTGCTAGGAGGATGTTAATCCACTCTTTTAGAATAGTTAAGTTGAAATAAATAAAGATGAAATACTTGCATCAAATGATATAAAAGATTGAAAGGGAATGCAAGAATAAATAAATTCTTGATAAAGTGAATAAACTAATTATAGAAATAAGTAGGTCAATACTAATGATGAATAGGTCATGTTAGGTTAAACACATAGGTGGGGTCTCTATAAACAAGTAGAAAGACAAGAGATGGAATTTGGTTGAGGGTAAGTAGGTAGAAATAGCTTGTTTTTATTTCTTACACTAGTGACCATCCATAGTTTGGATGACCATTGATGGTTATGGTGACCATCAATAGTTGGGTGACCATCAATGGTTAAAGGTGACTATCAGCAGTTAGGGTGATCATCGGTGGTTGCTATAGGTTTTGAGGGTGTTTTAAAAAAGAGTCAGGTTTAGGTTACAGAAGGGCTCAAAAGATATGATGAAGAAGGGTCTAGGTCATAAACTAAATAATCAAAGATTGAAAAAACCAAAAATGTACTTAACCAATTGTTTGATAATTAGTAGCTAATCCAAAATAATTTGGGTAAATTAAAGGTACTCTTGGTTGAAGAATAAGTTTGGCAGAGGTTCAGGTCTTTGTCATGGTTTCTTACTTGATAGAGTGAAGACAACAAATGAAGTTCTTGGTGCTAGAAACTCCTGATGACTACCGGTTGATATCCTAATTAATAAAATTCTTAGATGAATGGATATTTTTTTCACCTCCTACTCTTCAATTTATAGGGAAAAGAGATGGAGGTGTAGGTTCTATAATGGTCAAACTCATTACACATATTTAATTCTTGATGCATTAACTTGTTTCATGAATTAAATTGTGATGTGTTTGGATTTGTATACAAACTAATTTTGAGTGTTCAGGTGGTAGGGACCTAACTATTAGTGTTCAAGGTGATTTTTAGTGGTCAAGGGTTCAAATTTAAGTGGGGTAAAAATGTAGGTTAGTGAATTAGGTATATCTAGTTAGCTAAACTGACTCAAGGTTATTGTCAAAGGTTGGGTAATGGTCCAATATAGGGGTGTTTCAACATATAGAACTATCATGCATGGTTTTATACTATCCACTCTATCCATTTTTCAAAATTAATCTATTTTTTTAGGGATAAAGATGAACATCTAGTTAGAAATGAGAATTTGTTAATAAAGTTAAAGAAATTAGTAGTCCTTGAGAGGCTTGATGAGGTTCCATCTATAAGAGGGACAAAATATATCCCTATGAAGATTTTTTGAGTGAATATGATGATGAATTCATCATTTATAGTCCTTTTCATGAGGGAAAACAAAGAAAATCAGACATTGAGTTTGAAAAGCATGATGAGTTAATTCTCTCTTGGATATATGAGCTTCCATTATTCATGGAGGAAGAAGAAAATCAATCTAATCCTTGTATATTGAGGCTTGATAAACAAGTTAAAGATAATTAATGGAAAAATTTTTACCATGACTTCATGGGAGAGCTTAAGGTTTTCAATAGTAGTGGATCTCTTGAAGATAAAGGTGTGGTCTTAGACATATGGGAAATGGTTCCAAATGAGCAAGAAGTTAACCTTAAATATTTTAACTCCCAATAACATTATTTGTGCATAGAAAGTTTTATGATTATTGAATCACTATAGATATTTAAGATAAGGATGAATATGATATTCAAGTTGAGCTCATTTAAATTGACCAAGGTAAGGAGATAAAATATGATTGATAATACTATATTGAGTCCTTTAAGAGATTGAAGATCTTTGAAAATGTACATTTCCTATTGAGCATGACTATGAGGATTTTTATCAATAAACACCCATTGAATACCATGATGTATCTCAGATTGAATATACAAATCTCCTAGAATATCTTGATGAACTTAAAATAATTGATAAGAAGAATGAGTCTAGTCAAGCTTCCATAGAGATCTAAGGATAATTCTTAGATGAAGTATCATATGTTGAGATTATAGATGAAAAGTAATATGAAGTGATTCTTGAATTACTAGATAAATATGTCTTTATTGATGAATTTTTTCTATTTTTTACTCACTTAAATACATTCCAATAAATTTGGTAAGCAAGAAACATTGCCAGTCAAGTGTTATGTTCAAGAGGCATCTTGTTTCACACCCTTAATCATCATATGAATAAGATTATCTTATAAGTTTCCCTTTTTATCTAAGAGGATAAATATTTTAAGGACAATTTTTACATACTAGTTTAGTTATGCTTGTTGTTTTCCCTAAGTGATTTGTATCACAAGTGTAATGTGTGTCTTGTTGGTACTTTGTCATGTTGTGTGTGTTTTTATCATTTTGTGTGTGTTGGATATTGTTAAAGAGTCTCAAAACCAAGGTAAATGTATGATAATGTTTATTTTAGAGTGTGAAAGGGACATTACATGAGCTCCAAATATATTTAAGTTAATGGTTCATAAGCATAACAAGCATGCTTCCCAGCTAAGGCACAAAAATGTTAACAATTTTGACCTCATAGGTCAAATCATCACCCCTATAATTTGAAACTTTTATTTCCATGATTTTAAAGCCTTGTTGGTCATTTTTTTTGTCTTCTAATTATATTATAATAGTCACATTAAATCTCGTTTAGTATAGTTTATGGTATATTTGATAAGTTTAAGGTTGTGTTCAACATAGCTTTATGATTTTTTAGTTACTTATTGACCTCTTTCGAGTTGTTTCATAAGGTGAAAAGAGTATATAATTTATTAATAGGTATTATTTAATGTTTCAAGATTATTTATTTTTTTAAAAGTGATTAAAAAGGTTGGTGATATTATTTTTTAACATCATAACCCATCTATGTTACATTTTAGACCTATTTTTATGGATTTAGATAAGGTTTTTCAAGGTAATGGAATTAAAGAATCATAATAATGATTTAATACAACATGATACATTTTTAATCCTTAGTAACACTTTATTAAGAATTTTTATTAGGTTCTTTAAGTAATTATGGCATTTTTAGTTCTAAAAGAGACTCTTTTGAGGCTTCCATACAAGTTTGTAGAATATATTTGACATTAAATTACCTTTAGGAAACTATTTATCCTACTAAAGGTCAAATACATGATTTTTAAGATATTTTAGGTGCTAAAATTAAGGAAACCTTCTTTTCTCTCTTATTGACTTCTTTCACAACTCATCGAAGGTTAGCGATTTTTTATTAGTACAACGAGGAGAGATAAGGTAAAGAAAAAATATATTGATAAATGATAGGGAAACTAATGAGATTAAATTTTATGGAATTTTTTTTCATATTAATTTCCACATATTTATAAATAATTTCTAAGAGTATAAAGGGTCAATATGGTTTATTCAACCAAATAGGGTCCAAGTTTTCTTTTATTTCTTAACTTTAGAAATCAATGGATAAAAATGGTTATGATGAGGTGTTTTTAGGGTCAAATAGTAATTATTAATTTTATTTATTATTTAGATCATTCCAATAATGTGCTTATGTAAAAAAAATGATCTTCTATGGTGTTTTTATGAATGGTCTACTTAAGCAGCTTGGAGGCATGTTTTGGGTTATCAAGAAAATGTTTCCAGATTTAAGGTTTATAAAATTAATATATTAGTAAACATAAACCTATTAAGTTCAAAAAAAAAGTTCATTTGACTCCATATTGAAAAGAGTCTTCCTTGAGATGGTTTAAGCAAGCACATCATGGCAAGGTGTAGTTGTAGTCAATGAGCTTTTAATGTGTAAGAGTATCTGTATGAGATCAACATGATATTAGAAGATTTTTAATTAAGAGATAAGTTTATTTCATATCAATTATGTATTTAATATGATGTATTAGGTACCATTATCTCTTAATACTCAATAGATCACTCATAGGCTTGATTGTTTAAGATTTTTCCCATAGACTTTAATGAACAAAGTATAGGTCAATATGGAAAATGACATGAGCATAAGAGTCATGAGGGAAATGAAATAAATGTGGAATAAAATTAAGTAAATCAAATAATTCTCTATAGGTATTAAATTTTTTAATGACACTTATGAGAGTAAAAAAACCTAGTTAAGTCTACTATACCTAAATGTCCTATTTAGCCCTATGTATCATGATATAAAGAAGTATTATGAATGTGTTTTCACAAATATAAAATAAATTAAACATCCATAACTCATATAATAATTTAAATTTATCATCACATATTTCACTCAATTTATAAAGAAAGATTCATGGAGGTTTTAGTAGGTAAGATGAAGATGATGTCAAAAGACACCTACAATAGTCATGGAGGTTACAACAGAAGTCTAAAGAAACATTATCCTATTGCAAGAGTTTCAACTTGGTTTGTTGTATTATGAATTTATGTCATGGAATTATCCTAGGAAATTATAAATAAGTTCGTAATAGTTCAAATTTGTTATAGTAATATCCCTATAATTACCACACGTCAAAGAAATTAAGGTCTTTAGCATGTTCTAAGGTAATGGTAATAATCACTCTTTTGGTCCCATGTTGAAATTAATTGCATTTTTAAATTATTAATTATTCCATATTAAAAATTTATATAATATAAATAAGTGTATTAATAAAAAAATTGTCATTTGAACCTATCATGCATCTATCCTCTATCTGTACAAAAGGCAAAAAGGCACCTACAACAGACACGAAATGTGAAGTGAAGCTAGATAAAGAGAGTAGCATGTTGCAATCATGGTAGTATAATTGGAGAAACTATGAATAATGCATTGAAATAATAAATTAAGAGGACCAAATATTGATTAATCTAGTTTACTTAAGAATATTGACAGTCAAGATAATCAAGTACACAAATGTAGATCAACTAAAAGAGTAGAACCTAGTTTTAAGGATGAATGGATGTTGTGATGGTACATTATTTTATTGAGGTAGATATTTTTATAACCTTTTGAGAATATATAATACCATTAATTATATTAATGTATCATCCAAAGTGTCATCATTGGCTATATAAGCTCTCTAGAACCTAAATCCCACAAATAGGCCTATGTGTAAACATATGAAGAAGTCATGGATCTCATGATTTGGGAGATCCAATATCATTAAATGGTAAAAAGGTTAAAATAACAGGTACTTATTTCATAAATAATAATAAAAATATTATTTAAGTAATAATTAACTTGTGTAAGATCTTCACACTCCAAATTGTAATCAAATCACCAATTGACTCACACAAGAAAAACATGAGATAAGAGGTTATAAAAATGTTAATAGGACTATATAGGACTAATTTTGATGTAATTTATCCTTAATTTATTTAAAATTCCTTAAAAATATCAATATATTTGTTTGATAGGACCAAATTTCAAATCCTAACTCTCCAATCTCTTAATTATCACCTACAACCAAGGGCGATCTTTACACAAGTAAGATAGAAAGGTCTAGACAAGATTTGATCAAAATATGAGGTGGTAGATAGTTATAATGAAACATTATACATCCTTTTAAATCATTAAAAATTACTATAGTATCAATATTAATAGGTTTCTTTCTCAAACTTTTAGTCACCATACTTGAATGACTATATATAGGTAGTTTGTTGTTTGAAAGGAGAAAAAATGTATGCTTATATTATGAAAGTGGATTTTGAGGGGTTGTTAGGGTTATTTTTTCAGTCAATTTTTCACACTTGGATATTTAGTTAAATCCTGATACAAATTTAGTGTAACATGGGATCACCCCTAGACTTGTGGGTTTCCTATAGTAGGGGAAACCTCTAAATTGAAGGGATAGCTCCCTTTATATGTATATTTGAGTAAATCACCAATGATGTGTGTGTGTGTGTGTGTGTGTGTGTGTGTGTGTGTGTGTGTGTGTGTGTGTGTGTGTGTGTGTGTGTGTGTGTATGTATATATATATATATACATATATATATATATATATGTATATATATATATATATGTATATATATATATGTAAGTATATATATACGTACATACATACATACATACATATATATATACATATATATACATATATATATATATGTGTGTGTGTGTGTGTATATATATATATATGTATATATAATATATATATATACATATATGTATATACATATATACACATATATATATATACATATATATATATACATATATTGATATATATATACATATATACATACATATATATATATATACATATATATATATATGTATCTATACGTAATATATATATTTATATATATGTATATGTATATGTGTGTGTATATATATATATTTATATGTATATATATATATATATATGTATATGTATATATGTATATATATATATAGATATATATATATATATGTATATATATGTATGTATGTATATATATATATATATATATATATATACATACATAAATATAACATGAAAGAAACCTATTATAATTAGGTTATAAAACAACTTAATCTCCATAAGACCACCATGTACTTGGATTATGAAAGATGATTCTCAAAACTAACTTCAACATCAAAGGTTTCTCTAACATAAGTATTTCAAACATGAAGGTGATATGAAATGCACTTCTAAAGATGGATGAACGAGATAAATTATTTAAGAGACTAGTAATATTACTTACACTTAGATACATACAAAAAACACTAACTACACTTCATGTGATCTATTAGAGAGTAGACTACTTTCACAAAAAATGAAAGAGTAAGGTGAACACAAGGATAGATGATTATCACTTATCATTCAACAATGCACTACTTCACAAAATTAAAAAACAATATTTATAAATAAAGAACCAATTTTAAATAATTTATTCAGAGGAAAATAATAGTATTCAAATTATTGAGGCTTTGCCATACCAGATGTGGATTAAATAACATAGCCAAAGTGACTACTTATATACAAAAGTATGAAGAGATAGAGAAAGAGAAGGGTGTAGTAGAATAAGATTAAAAAGTTTAAATGTGAGTTAAAAAAATAAATGGATTTATTTTATTCTCCAAATATACTTCTAATTCCATGTGTCTCACTCCTAAGAAGCTCCAACCTTCCAAGTGGTGTAGGGGTTACAAATTAGCTTGACACCTTGACTAGCTTCTTTAAAAATATGCTTATTTACATGAAATGAGTGATAAATGGACTTATCCATAATTAATTAACCATGAAATAATACTATTAAAATAATTTTAAGCTTTCCATTCCTTAATAAATTCCTTTGATCTAACATTTAAATCATTCATATGCATAGGTGCCTTCAGACTTTTCATTTCCCATGCCTAGCTTGGTCCAAGTGTACAACTCAAGTTATTCTTCCTAAAGTCATAATATATATATATATATATATATATATATAAGTGGAATTAAAATATGTTATTATTACTAAATAAAAACATTTTGTTTCCTATAACAACTCCTAAGAACTCATTTTTCTCTTTAAGCCCTCATTAGGCCTAGTTTCCTTATAACCCTTAAAACCTATAAACCTCTTTGTGTATGGATTTTTAAGAAGGACATTTAAAAAAATAAAGAATATTATAAGAAAAACTATGTACTTAAATATCCATTTCAAATTTCATCCCTTGAATCTGAGTGGAGGTCCATCTGTTTTTCCTTTCTCTCTCTTCAATTAGGCCTAAATTAGGCCTCCTTGCCTAAAACCTTGTTTTCTTGATCCAAAATTATGAAACATACATGAAATCACCCAAAATATTATTATTCACTTTTTATATTATATGACCAAACTTTATGTCAAATTTTAGGTCCTAAGACACTGTGAAAGTATGTAAGCCAAGAAATCACCGTGTTACATAGTCTCATTTTGAGCCTGCATGAGAATCCCTTGGAAAATGAGACTTTTTAAACCATATATATAACATAGTTTTCAATTATTTTGATATTAATAATTATTATACATACAAAATTACCTCATCCAATGATTGGGAAGTTCTCCCCTTCTTAGAACACCTATAAAACACCAAAAAAATGCAAAACAAGGTATCTATGATAGTCTGTATAGGTGAAATAAACATAAAAGTACATTTTTATAGCATAGTTATAGTCATAAACACAATAAAATATGTTTTATGATAAAAATATGGAATTATATGTGATTTTTAGGCCCATTTTCCTTGACTAGTCATTATCAAGGTTTTAGGAGGGTTTAAGACCTGTTTAGGGTCATAACGATTGTTCATAATGAAAAATCATAAAATGAACTCCTTGAAGTTGTAAAACATTATTTAATTACCCAATAACCTATATCACATGGATAAAATTCACATTAAAAGTATGAGAGAAGGTGTGAGTGTCTAAATTTGCTCCTCGGGTAGCAGTCCTTATGTTTATTGAGCTCGAGATAGGTCCAAATTAGGTTTTAGGACTCAAAAATTAATATCAATAATGGGAGAGGTTTTAAAAAATCCAAAAAAATATTACAAATGGTTATAAATTATTTGTTATTGATTAACACTCCTCTTTACGCATCTGATATATTGGTCAGCGGACTTAGGATTTAGACTTGTCATCTCTTTACTTGCCCTCAAGGGAATTTGAGTTAAATCATAATATTTGCTGAAAAATGAAATTTTATGGAGATATTTGATATTATTTTTAATTTCCTCAATGACCATACATGAGGTTTAGCATACTTTTTTGTGCTTTGAGTTCAAATAGACCCCTTGGATCAAGACTACCCCTTGCCAATGGAGTGCGCAAGATCTAAGACAAAACAATTGATATATACACTATTTATGTGGATTTTAAATGCCTATGTATGAATTTTACCAGTCCTTATTTCCAGTTATACAAATTCTCAAGGTTTTATTATGCTTATAGAACCCTCAAACATCAATTTCCCTCAAGACTGGTTGGGTTTGCTAGTGTGGCTTTGATTGGCTATGTTTGGAGTTTGAGCTTAGTTTGGATCATATTCTATAATAATTTAATTTGGTCTGAATGTGAATTTATTAACTCTTTTGTCAACATAATATAGACCTTAGAGTCCTCCATAACATCTTTGTTCTTCCATTTAGGCTTATGAATTGTTAGAACATTTAATGTCTAAGTGGTGTAATTATAAGAATCTTAGTACATTATTAGGTAATTAAATAATAATGATTTATTATTTATTAACATGGGTTAACAACCTTAATTAAATAAATAATAAAACATTAATTATTTATTACTTATTGGTAAAAATAAAACATTATTATTTATTATTTATTATTTATCTATATTTTAAATGTTCTCGGGATGGTTGGACCCATTGGTTACAATGGTCACCTTCCTCTAATTTTCACTATAAAATAGGTTTTACCCCTATTATTCAATTATATTTAGGAATTACAAATATCTTGGGTGAACATAGAGTTTTTTAAAGGTTTTTTTATGAAGTGAGAAGCAAGAATTTTCATATTGGGGTTATTGGTTTCTCAATTATATGAATAATCACCATAGTTTTTTATATCTTTGATGTTTTCCACATTAAACCTTGTGTTCATTGCTTTAGTTATTATATCATGCTTTGCTTATTAATTTTATTCTAGATTTTATCTTGGGTGTATTGAAATATATAATGTATCAATTCTTTCATGGTATCAGAGCAAGCTAGGTGGACTTAATTGGCAAGCATATTGCATTGAATTAAAATAATAAATATTTAATTTAATTTAAAATATATAATTTTAATTATTTTAAAATGCTCCTTCAAGCTTGTGTATGGAATATAGGAATAAGATTTTTTTGGTGGATTTATAGAAGGACTAGTTCATCATTATAGATCCTTGGTTCTTAACTCAAACACCTCAAAAAATTTGAGATCTATCAGTTAGAGATCTGAGATTTATTCCTCAAACATAAGGATGTCATAACCAACCCAAGAAAATTAAAAATTTTGATTTATTTGTCAAAATCAAATTTTGAAAATTTCTTCATTATTAGAGTTAAAAATCCATAATATTAAAATAAATTTTAGGTTTCTTGTTGGCTTTTACAAGGACCTAGGTTCTCCACAACTTCTACATAGTGTCATATTTGATCCTGGAAAATTCAAAAGAATTCATTTATTCATCAAAAGTCATTTTTTAAAGGTTTAGTTGACTTCATCTTCCAAAAACATGAGGGTTGTCAAAGTTTCATGCAAATTGATGACCTATTCTAGCTACTGTAATCTTCTCTCCTTTGCCTAGCTATCATAGCTGTGCCATTTCTATGTACAAATAAATGTTTTTTTCATATGGTTTTGAAAAATATTATAAAAATAATTCATTTTTCATGAAAATTTGGTGGCCCCACTTTTCTTTAACATTTTTTTAATATATATATATAAATATATATATACACACATATATATATACATATATATATACAGATATATATATATATACATATATATAAAAATACATATAGATATATATAAATATATGTATATATATATATGTATACATATATATATGTGTGTGTGTGTGTGTGTGTGTGTGTGTGTGTGTGTGTGTGTGTGTGTGTGCATATATATATATATATATATATATATATATATATATATATATATATATATATATATATATATATATATATATATATATATATACATATATATACATATATATATATATATATATATGTATATATATATACATACATACATATATACATACATATATATATATATGCATATATATATGTATGTATGTATATATATGTATATATATATATATATATACATATATATGTATATATATATATACATATATATGTATGTATATATATATACATATATATATATACATACATACATATATACATACATATATATATATACATACATACATATATATACACACATATATATACATACATATATATATATATATATATATATATATATATCACTTCTTGAAAATTCATGCACCTTATAAGTGAAACTATTTAGTTTTAAATATCAAAAAATTATAGTTCATATATCAATTACAGTATGTAATGTCTTAAGAATTTTAGAAGGGTTGGTGGTAATAATTTTGCTAAAAACTTACAACTAAGGAGGGCCTAAGTTCAAAACCCCATAAATTTTATATTATTTGACTTGGTCAAGTTACTTTTTCAAATTTAATTATTTTTTAAATCAAATTTTTTATTTACATTCCAACTTCTCACACGTCTAAAACCTTAGTTGATGTGTCAAACTTATTTAAAATTTTAACCTAGTTAATGTTTTGACATAGTTATGTAGCTAGTCGATCTATAGGTTTTGGCATGTTCTGGAGGCATTGGAGTGGTACTTTTTTTTCTTTTGAATTCTCTTATTAAATTTGCTACACCTTTTTTAATAATAGTGTTTAAGTGGTTATTTTGAGTGCAACTCTTTTGACACCTATATTTGGGCAACTTTAATTCAATTTTTTTAATTTTTTGGAACATAAATTATGTAATTAAGTATAGTTGCATGTGTAATTCAATTTATTTTGAAAATAGTTCAAAAATTTATTTAAAGTTTATTTTGAATCATTTTTTTATTATCTTGTTTAAAGGGAAGTTATGGCTTCACCACATTTTTCCTTAGATAAATCTCAAATGCTTAATGGAAGTAACTATAAAATATGTAAAATTCATGTTAAATCCAAATTTATGGCCCAAAAGTTATGGAATATTTTTATTAAGACTGAAAAAGCTCCTTCTGGATGACACGTGACCTCTGATCTTACCAATGCATTTCAAAAAAAATCAAAAGAAGCTATGTCTATTATCTTGTGAAGTGTTAAGGATGAATTCCTTCTCCACATTGGCAATCAAGAGTCTCCTAACAATGCTTGAAAATACCTTGAATCCATGCATGAGGGAACTCATCTTTCAAATACTATTAAGTTAATCCTTGAATTTCTAACAACACTAATGAAAGGTGATGATAAAGTTGAGAATTTTATTCCTAAAATTAAAAAAAAATAAAGATTAGTTATATAGATGTAGTTGTAATTTGATTCAAGATCAATTGATTTATTTTATCATTCAGTTAAATATTCATGAAAAGTTTAGAAATTTAATTTCAGTTTTGAATTGTAAGTATCAAACTAAGAAATATATCCTTGACCTTACCACCTTGTTTAATCTCCTGATTCAATAAGAATAAGTTATAACTAATTTTTATTTTAAATATCATGCTACTCAGGTACTTATCATATTAAATACTATTTTTTATAATAATAAGAACTAGAAGTCTAACCCTAATTCTAACTCAAATGGGAATAAGAAATTTGATAATAAGAATCACGTACATAAGATTAAAAAGAATTTTCTATCTTATTCTCAACTTATAAATGATAATTTCATTTTAACATTTTTTAAAGATACCTAGTCCATTAAAAATTATTTTAGTTCCTTAATTTTTTAAGGTGTTAAAAAAATGGTTTTTATCTCTCTTCTCCTTCTTATGCCTTTCTTATTTCATCACATAGTAAGAATGAATCTTAATTATGTCATTAAAGATTAGGACATGTTGAATTTAGAATTTTAAATGATATGTCTATGAAAAATATTATTTTTCAACTTCCTTCTATCCCATCACATCATGAAACTTATGAGGGTTTCTTACATGTTAAGCAACATACTAACCACTTTCACAAGAATCATTTTGTGAATTCCTCACATATTTTAGAATTGATTCATAGTGATGTTATAGAAACTCTTGAATTTGTATCTCTTAATGTTTATTTGTATTATGTTACTTTTATTGATGATTAAACTAGAATGATCTATTCTATTTTCATTAAATTGAAATATGATGAGTTGTCTAAATTCAAGGAATTTAAAGCTAGTGTTGAAAATGCATATGATTTTTATATTAAGATTTTAAGAACTAATAATGGTGGTGAATATTTTAGTAAAGAGTTTACTTTTTTTTACATTATTTGTAGTATTAAAATAGAACAAACAACTCCATATTCCCATCATCAAAATGATATTGTTGAAAGGAAAAACCACACCATCATAGAAATGGCTAAAACATTTTGTAATCTACAAATGTTCCTAAAGTTTAAGGGCCTAAGCCATGAATACTATTGTGCATATTATGAATAGAATCCCTAATTAATATTTCTATTTTATAAATCAAAACTACATGTATGAACATAGCATTTCATTTGTGTTGATAAAACTATTTTGTTGTTACTTTACAGATACTAACTATATGGATAGTGTTTCATATACATTATATTTGTTATTAAAATGATTTAGTACTGATTCTTAAAAAAACATATTAAAATTATATTTGAAGAGGTATATTTTTATTATATGATAAATCAAAGAAAATCTATAGATTTTATGATTATTTTCAATTCAGTTAGCATTGAAATACATTATATGCATAACTTTGTGCTTAATTTGACAAAATGATCATGTTTTAGTTTTTTCATTTGGTAGGAAGATCATCCTAAATGATTTTAGATATTTTTTATTTCAATTATTGGATATTCTCATTTTATTGTTTTATCATTTGATTGGTTATGGTAACATCCTTATATGCTTCATTTCATAATAATATATTTTATGAAATGAAAAGTATAAATGGAGTTTGTATTATTGGCTCTTCATCATTTACCTTAGTAATAATTCTATTCATACATCTCTAAATTTATTTTTTTCAATCTCATATATGTTTTATTGGATGATGGCATTTCATGCTAAAACTGTCCATATTTGATGTATGAGAGATCATACCTCAATCTTTTGTTGAAACATATTAAAATTGATTTTTTTTTAATAAAACTCAAATTATGAGATGAGTTATTGCTAATATGATATATAATGTTTGGTTAAAATTAGTATCATATTATTAGTAAATTATTATATGCGCATTGCATGACAGTTGGGGATGCTTATATTATTAATATTGGAGACATCTAATAATAAATTGCATACAATAAATTATGTTTTTTCGCTAATTTTGTAATCAAAGTAATGAAATTGTTTACCTAAAACATGACATGATTTATTTAAAATATGTTTTACCATAGAAATAAATATGTCATATTTTTATGTACATGGTTATTGTGATGATAATCATATTATCCTATCATGAATATATTTTTGGATATGTGTATAAATTTTGTGTAGGTACATAATACTAAAAAATAACTAAACATATTGAAGTTCATGTGCATTTTATCTGACAAAAAGTCTTCAATGGTGATATTGATCTATAGTTATATCTTACAGATGAACATGTGGAAAATATATTCATAAAACCACTTAGTGCTACCAAGGCTTTTCAATTTTGTGAAATATTGGGCCTCTTAGGGTTTTCATTGAGAGGGAGCATGCATGACAATGCCACTTCCTAACGTTCATGTGTTTCTTCTCCTTATTTATACTTATTATCCTTTTAAATCATTGTAAAATTTGTGTAGAAGTTTGAATTATGTACCCTAATACATTAAAAACATACTTTTTAATGGAGGTCATTATGTTATAAAAGGCTCCAAATATGCTTAGTGATTATTCATGACAAACCATCAGATGTAGTCTCACGATCATGCTAACCTAAACTTACTCTTGAGAATTTTATGTATTATAATTCATTTTTATTTCAAAAGGGGATGTCTGACATGGTGAATTTTTTTAAATCCTTAAATTTTTTACATATTATAATTCTTTTTTTAGGTGACGATGACATTTATCCCCACTCAACATTCAGGGGAAGTGTTAGAACATTTAAATTCTATGTGGTATAATTATAATACCATTGGTACATATATAGGTAATTAAATAATAATGATTTATTATTTATTGATATGGGTTAACAACCACATGTAAATAAATAATAAAACATGAATTATTTATTACTTATCGATAAAAATAAAACATTATTGTTTATTATTTATCGGGATTTTAAATCTTCTCACGATGGTTGGACCCATTGGTTATAATGGTCACATCCCTTCAATTTTAAACATAACATAGGGTTTACTTATATTATTCAATCATCTTAAAGAATTACAAATATCTTAGGTGAAAAAAGAGTTTTGTGAAGGCCATTTATGAGGAATTGAGAAGGAAGAAGTTTTGTATTGGGGTTATTGGTTTCTCAATTATATGAATAATCACCATAGTTTTTTTTACATCTTTGAGGTTTTCCATGTTAAACCTTATGCTCATTGATCTAGTTATTATATCATGATTTCCTTATTAATTTCATTATATATCCTATCTTTGGTGCATTGATATATACAGTCTATCAATTTCTTATAGGACCAGCCTATGTCATGTAGCCTATAGGTCTTAGAGACCATTTTGATTTTATTATATGTGTTTGGGCCTCATTCTTACCTCAATTATATTCTCCTAGTTATTTAAATTTCTTGAAGTTACAGTTAGGTTTTGAACATTTCTTAGTATCTCTACCTCTTAATTATATGTACCTTTAGTTAATTGTTTAATTAGCAACCTATAGGTGCTTGTTAGGGTTCATGAATGTGTACTTTAAGTTTAGGACCTCACCATTAACATATTGAATTTTTTAATATTATTGAACATGTCTAAATTCTTTATTGGGTTCAAATAATTTTTAAACACCTATGTAGTACATACAACTACATATGAAGGAAGTGTTGACTATTTTGACCATAAGTCATAATAAGTTAACCTCCTATAGTTCAAAACTTGTACAGGGGTATATTATGGGCCTTATAATATTTAATATGATGTATCATGTTCCTAAAAATGTTATTGAATGTGGCATTATATTTTTCATGGCCACCTTTTAGTCCTTTATGTCTTATGTCATCCCTAAGGTCATTATTTGAGCTATTTATAAAAGTTATATGACTTACCCTAGTATAAAAGTGTATAAAGATGAATTTAATTATCTAATATGTCATAATATTTATATTAATGTCATTTATAGCTAAAAAACATATAGGTGTTAAGTCAAATCAAGAAAATAGTTAGAAAAGAAGAGGTTTTGGTAGTTGTACAGCTTAAGCAAGTGTTTCGGTGCATGTAGAAGGTTGGAAAATGACTATTCAGCTGTCATAAGTTCATTTTTTCATTTTATATTTTTTTTAAGTCTTAAATTTGTCCTAAAACCATTTTAATTATCTATTTCTTCACTAGACATGTAGAAATTGTCAACATGTTTTCTCATGTAAAGACAATAAGAGAGGAATTGGGTCAAATGCCTTTGATGGATAATAATACAATTACTCAAATTCCATTTCATGGTAGTATTTAAAAGATTTAATATTTTAGATTTTTGAACCATTTTTTAGAGATTAACTACCTCTTTTTGCATGCTTATCCCTACACCCTACATGATTACTCCTTGTTTAAGTTGGTCCATATGAACCAATTGATTTAATTTTTTATAAGGGATGTGGACATCCTTATTTCATTTTTTAAATATTTAACTACATGTTTTTAGGTGTGTTTATGAGCCAAAATCTCAAGTTACAATTTGAGATCACCAATGGAGTTGCAAGCATGTTAATAAACTATAGAGGTTTTCTTTTCCTATAGTGATTTAAATAAAAAGTATGTTCATGTTTTATGATTCTCATAAGTCATGTTAAACACCCTCTCCTTCCAAGCTTAGTATAAAAAAGTAACATCAATGAATTTATAGTCAAGAAAGGACACCACAGTCAACTCTTTGCATATATTCACCTACAATTAGGTGAATGAGGTGTATGAATGTTTTGAGAACATTCATGGATATGTAATGAGGATTTTTAAGAGGATAAAAACATTATTATAACATGATAAATCAAGCTAATCTTTCTAAATGATATATGATATACTTTGATATCTAATTTAAACTATATACATAGTCTTGTATCATTAACGGACACCTACAGGTGCTCCACATGAGATTGAGAATTTTGGAATGAGGACATTATAAATGGTTTTAAATCATTAAAGGTTAAAAGGATCAATTTTATGACTGATAGAAGGTCTAATATTGATTATATGCCCATACACTATGCATATTATCCATTCTCCACATTCACTGCCATTGTATGCTACTATATGTGTGCCTACAAGTCTCCACAAAGGTTTAAGAATATTAGAGAGTAAGTGTTTGAGATAGGTTGTAGCCTCCCTTAAGGTCTTCAAGTGTTTAATATATAATGGTAACCATTGAGGAGCCATGAAGTAACAAATGAATATTTTTTATCCCACCACAAGTTAAGAAAGTTGTTTTAGGTATCCATTACCTTAAAAATTTTGAAACATGGCCTTGTTCATTTTTTGTGCTATTAGATAATGGGGTGGAATAAAGTCTAGATATATTTGAATGATCCTATCTTTTAGCCGATGCATAAGACCAAGACATTAAAAAAGAGATTGAGTGTTTAGTCGTAAGAGCTAATGTAAAGGAGGCCTTCATTCTAGACATTCTTAAACTATAGAAGGTTAGTGTTCTTTTCAGTGTGTTGAATCCTAAATGAATTTATAGTCCAAGGTGACATAATAGGAACATATATTCAAAGCAAGTGATATTCTTGGGGTGAGAAGGACACTAGTGATTCAAATAGCATTGAAAGTGTTTTATATTTAAGTTTTAAGGTAGATCACCACCTATAGGAGGATATTAGGCTCCCTTATGAGGTGTCTACAATTAATTCATAATGTACATCATGTTGACATCGAAAATGGAGGCATAACCTATAGACATGTTATTCCATTATAATAAGGGTAACACTAATAGCTTCAAGAACATTCAAAAAAGGTGAAAATACAAGATATTGAGTTATAGAATCACCTACAAGTGTACCCCTTACCCTTAAGATGATCATCTTATAGTCTGAATGTATGTACCTATAAGCTCATTATATGAATATTGAAGATTAGAATCCTACAAACACAAACACTTACCAATTGTATTAGGCTTAGATAACTTCAAAAAAACCCTAGGATGTGTAACATATGGCCAAAAGTTGAAATATAATCTAAAAGTGTCCTTCTAACCCTGCTAATGATCACCTACAATCAACTGTAAGATGATAATGCACTAAAGTGTGAAGGTTTATATGTTGGCCTAACATGGGCATGACTTGAATGAGTCTAAATGGATTTTTAATTATGTTAAATAATTAAATAATATCTTTGGGTGTGAGATACATGTTTTAACATAGAATATACCTACATGATAGCTCCAAGACATGCATTTATAGTCAACACACAATAAACTATCTGTAGACGACGCCTATATTTGGAGATATGTGAGGAGTTGGTAGAAGAGTAGAGTGTTAGATATGTTTTATAACACCTTGAAAATTATTATAACCATATAACTTGATTCTCATCAAATGAAAATAGGGAAAGGAAGGCTTCAATCCAAAACATGTAGTCAATATGCCAATCTTGCACACAGACAATACTACAAAAGTATGCCTTGGGTTTCATGACATTAGGGGATGCTAGGGGTATGATCTAAATATACAATTTTATAAAAAAAATTCTCATAACTAACCTAATACTATATTATCCTTGTTTTTATTGAGACAATAGGGTAATTATGTTATGTTCTATCTAATATAGAGGGATCTCCTATAAAATGCAACCCTATAGGTTTAGTAAGTAAATTATGAGGAAGAGAGGTACGAGGTCTTAAAGGCACTACATAATGGTGAGGTGAGTTTTTATAGACATGAAAAAACTAAAATAAGGCCTTAAAATCTTGGGAAAACACTCATAGGTGGTTATGAGGAGCCAAACACAATAAAGTCCACTAAACCTAGATTAGGCTTAATGCCTAAATGGTGTCTAATACCACTTATAGGGTCAAGTGAACATTATAATTCATATGATGACCTTTGTGGGGAGTTATAAGGTAAGTCACAACCCTTTTTTTATATATAGGTTCATAGATAAGTAATGTTTTGGCTTATAAACATGATTGGGTGCAAAAAATGCAAAGAAGAGCTTGAGAGGCTATGTTTAGAAGATCATATCTATACATATGCTTATCATGGGATCCTCAAGAGTTAGGATATTTTGGAAAGGGTCCTAAAAATGTTCTAGTGGAATTTTTATTTGGATTTAATGTCATATTTCTATGAACAACCCTTAACGTTCTAAACCACTCAAAACCTCTAAAACCCTTGATAATGACCCAATGGAAAAAAAAAGGAGGAAATGCATCCAAGAGGGAGTGTTTGGGAAGGAAACTAATTGGGACTTGTAGAGGGCTCCCCCAGGTTCCTTCCCATTAGATTAACTTGTACCTTATTATAAGGATAAGGTATAAAACTAGTATTTTTGATAGATTTTTGTGTTTTGTAGGTATAGAGGAGTTTTAAAATATGAGGATCACTTTGGGAGATCAAGTGGAACCTAACCTAACTCCTATTTTCCATTTCTTCCTTTATTAAATCACACAAGTAACTTTACAAACACCTTCACTTCAAGCAATGCAAATTGGCATAGTGAATGAAAGGTGATGACCAAGTGAGAAGGTGATAAATCAAATGAGAAGGCCTTTTAAGGTATGAATAATTTATTTAGGGATAGGTTGACTCTTTAAAAGTGTTATAACAACCATTTTATGGATTATATTGAATAATTGATGAATATCTTGGTGCCAAATGTGAAGACAAGTTTGTATAACGATGACATTGACTTTAGGCAGTGAGAACACTCACCCATAAGAATATAAATGATTAGGGACACATGAAATACATGTTGTATCTTGTAATTAACCCCCTAATCATATTAAAAATGTGTCAATTATTCCTTTTCTATTGTAGATCACTCAATAGAAGTCAATGATGAGGGTAGTTTCTAAACATGTAGTTAAAGAGTTGTATACCAAATTTATAGATTTTTCATGCTTGGAGGGAAATTTGTTCAAAGAGACCTTCCATGGTATATTTATAGTTCCATTATCTTGTATATGTAACTATCTCACTCTCTTATCTTGACACCTATTCTTGTGACTCTTGAACTTCATTCTTCTCTCTCCTCTCTCTCATTCTATAAGTACTAGCCATTTTGGCTCTTGTTTTATAATTCCACACCATGTATGGAAAATAAATAATGGTCTTATGTTTTAATATATATTTTAATAATAAAATAAATATATTTTTTAGTTCATAAACATCTTATCTAATTGTTTAAAGTGATGTATGGTGAGGTCTAGGGATGGACAACTATCCTTCTCTTCTCTTTGTCCTTTCACATTTGGTGAAAGAAATTCTCATTATAATAGGTAATATAGAGTGCATATAGTGTGTTTGGAATCCTTTAAGTGTGAAGGTGTCCTTAGAGTCTACAATCTGACATCTAGTCTATTTACCTTGAGTAGTCTCATGCATTCACCTCTATATTAAAATACTAATGTTATAACATCTTAGGACTTTGAAGCTAGTGTTGTAGGTCTTGTTTATTATTTATAGAATTATTATAGAATATTAGATGTATTTATGGTGTATCACCCCATTATATTAATTTAGATTCATTCATATTTATTCCCCTTTTCCCACAATAAATTAGTTAGTGTAGGTGATAAGCACTTAAAGGTCAATTTTGGGAGCTAGCCCTTAAACCTATAAGTCTACCTCTACAATAAGCAACCCACAATACTAGAAGTATTCCAATGTTTCCAAAACATTAGAGTAGGATTGAATGACCTCCTATAGAGTGAAATATTTTGTGATAATAGTTATAGCATTCCAAATGGGACAATTGTCTTAAAGATAACCTGTCAAGGTGAATGATGGTATTGACAAAATCAGCTGTATATGGTGTGTTACTTAACATTTGACAACTCCATTAGATGTAAAATATAGTTTAGACCATTTTTTATGTCATATTTTTGTGATCATACTTCATGGTCCTCACTAAGTCATCATATAGTACAGTTTTCAATCTTATCAATCCACCTCTTCAACTTGAACTTCCTCTTAAAGTTCAACACCCTCAACCCATTATTCCCTTTGAAGAATAAGAAGAATTTTATAGACAAGAAGACCAAGAGAGTGAGGAATAACTTGTATAAAACACTACTAGGCAACATGCCTTCCCAACCTTTAACATTGAAAATCCAGTATATCTTGATGCTTATGATGACATTCTCCCAAATGCTACAAAGAGTGTGCCTATATTCAATGATGAAGGCCATGTCACTCCTAGTGAGCACATTATGGATTTTATACACCGTAAATTTGTCAAGTAACCATACATATCATGCATTTTCATATTCTTCTTCACAAAAGACTCTGACTATAGAATATGAGCCTTGTTTTCACTAGCCATGTATTTGTTTTCTTTTTCTTGGTATTTTTTCTTGATTTAGTAACCTTTATATTATCTTAGTCAACTAATCTATACCCCCAGAGACCCCTAGACTTGGCCTGTGTTAGTCCTAGCCTATTTTTTTGAGTCCTAGTTAATATAATTTTGGTGGACTATGATGCTTGATGCTACTATCCTCGATGTTGTTATCGAATAGTCATTTTTTTTGGCTTAACAAGTCTTGAACCCTTCTTATCACCTCCCTTAAGTTTTATTTATCTTTTTATGTTAGATGGCGTGAATAAAGCTCCTAAATTAAAAATAAAGAGTCTCCTATATAAAGTAATTCATAAGCCATTTTATATCTAGCACTTATGACTTTGACACACTAAATAATTAATATTAGTTGATAGTATAGCTCAAAAGTATGCATCATACATAGATTTACATGTGTGATCAATGAAGGGCCTAGGCAAAATTTCATTCTTGCATCTATTGTGTGTGTTCATTATAGATGTTCCTTGAGGGAGAACTCTATTAGATCTAAGACCCTAGCTTGAGGGTTAATGTAGGTAGTGAATAGGACAATAAGGGTTCTAGATCATGTGATCATACTTCCCCTAACCTGGTTTTTTCCCTTTTGGATTTTGATATGTTTTTTGTTTCATGTGTATAGGTAGACCTAGGTTTTGAGAACAAAACTAGTCATAGAATATTTTAGATAGGTGATCAAAAAAAAAATGACACCTATAGGACCCCAAAACTAGATCATACCAAAATCTAGAATCAAAAATCAAAATGGATAATATTTCCAAAATTAGATAATAGTGATGGAGGCTCCTATCCAAACAATAGTGATAGGTGCTCTAGTCTAGACAATAGTGATGGGAACTCCTATCCAAACTTGGTGCTTTTATCTAGAGAAAATTTGAGTTGTAGAACTAGAAATGAATCCTTATTCCTGACTATTCTTGACTATTTTGGACCCTATAAATGACTATTTTACCCAGATAAATCATTTATTTTCCCCATGTAATTAATTTGGTCAAATTGGTATAAATTTGTGTTTTAATGCACTTAATTTAATTTTACCCTTTAATCCATCCTCTTTATTATTTATAAACTAACCCTGGTTTCAAAAACATAATAAAACATTTGGTGAAGCCAAATTACTTTGAACAAATCTCAAGACCTTAGGCACCCTTAGCTTTTTCCTTCACAATTTTGTGCAAAGATTCAATTTCAAAATTATGATTTTTGTATAAATTTGTTTACATTTGTTTTGTTGAAATTTATTTTAGAATTCAAATTATTGAAATAATTTCAAAATTCTAAAACTCCAATCCAAAACCCTAGATTTCCAAACTAGGTCCTCAAACCCCAAGCCTCTCTCCATTAAAATTTTGAGATAAATTTTTTGGAGTTTTGAAAATTATTTGGAGTGTCAAAAATGTTTTAAAAATATATATGTTAGTAGTAATTCTTTTATTTATTTTCTTAATAACACTTTTACATACTCTCTTTGGTGAAAGCAATAAAATGGCCACTAAGGCAATTCTTCCCTCTCACCCTATAGATAAATTTCTTATTTTTTCTCATAATTATGATAATGAATGGACAAATTTTCAAAATTGCACATTAGCCAAAATGAGGAAAATGATTTGATTTACAATGAAGACAATTACTATTATTGTAATGAGGAATACTATGATGAATATGAAAGTCATAGTGAATAAAAAGTAGATGAATCTTCTTCTCTCAAACTTATCTCTTTTCTTCCCTCTTCCAAAGAAAATAATTTTGATAAATGGGAAAGTTACTTTTAACCTCATTTTCCTATGTACAATACAACAAAAGTACAAATTAGTCTTCCAAGTGAACCTCTCATTGGATATAATTTTCTTGCATTTGAACCTAGTTTCTCCCTCTCTTTTACTACTTATACGTTCGAATTAAAACAATAAAAATGAAATAGAATAAAATTTCCAATGCATAGTTTAAATTATCAATATCATGTTCTTAACTCTACTTTTCTATGTCAAATAATGACAAAAGAATGTATAAATGATAACTCTCATACTCTTCTCATACTGCAAATAGAAACAATGCATGCACTTGATTCAAGGATAACATAGATGCACATAGTATCCCAATTTTAGATGAAATTTTATTGTACATTAGAAAATAATTAACATCTTCTCTTAACCCTCTCCCTAGTGATAATGGAAGTGATAATGATTATGATAGTGAACATGCAAATGAATATGACAATGAGAATGAATATGAAAGTGACACTTCTACTTATCCTCTTTCAAATGAACAAAATTATGGTTGTGATAATGCATGGAATAATGATCACTATTATGTATATTGAAAAGAAGAAAATGCATCTCATTCTTATAACTCTTCTCTCACTCCTTCTCTTAAACATGATGCATTACAAAATGTTTCTTCTACTTCTATGCATGATTCTATCTCAAATGATGTACATGTGAATTGTAACATCACATCTTCTATTCAATTAGAATGTGATTCACTAAATACTAAAGATGCCAGTGAATTTACAAAGATAACCCATATTATAGTAGCACCTAATTTTCATTCTCCATCCAAAGAGAATGGTAGCCCACATCCCTCTACTAAGGTCTAAGTTACCATTCCTCCAAAGGTTCAAGTGAGCACACCCCCTCTCTATGATCCAATTACTAGATGTAACATTACCATGGCTAAAATAAATGGTCAAATTTAATATTTAAATGAACCAATTAAAAATACTAATATACCATCCCAAGAGATTATTTATTTGATACATGCAGTTGGTGAACTATAACACCAAGTACATATTCTTACTTTGGAAAATAAAGCTTATAAGTCTTGGATGGATGATAATGACTTGCACGGTAACCCTCTTCTTAAGACATTTATCAAAGCTTCATTACCTAAGAGATACCATCATTACCTCAATTTTATGGAACTAGAAATCCATACATAAACCTTAAAGCCTTTCAAAAGGCTTTGCCATCTCATGTGAGTCATTGGAATCTACTTAAGTTGTTCTAATATACATTAGTGGGTAATACACAAAATTGGTTCCTTCATCTACTTCCTATTGGATCCTTGCATACATATGATGTCTTAGAGGAGGCATTTCTCAGATATTACATAGAAAACATGGGCCCTCATGTTACATATGAGAAATTTTTTGCATGACATCAAAATCTTTTAGAGCCAGTTAGTAATTATATCTTATGATTTTAGACTTGCATGTTATGCTTGATCTATAAACCAACAGATTTAATGGCCCAACATATATTTATTAAGGGTATTTTCTCACCCCTCCTAGAGCATATATTACATTAGATAGAGTCCTTTTTTAGGCACTTATGCTATATAGTTTTAGCCTTGGAGAAGAAATTGGGATTGATTGTGTTAGATTAAATTGATCAGCATACTCTAGATTTGACATCATTACCTCCATATATAGCTCCTAACACATAGAATCCACCATGTCAAAAACAAGATAAGAGACCACAACCAAAAAAGTAACTAGTTAAGAACATAGACCTAGTTTCCAAAGCACCACCTATAATATGCATTACAAAGAATAACAGTAGGGCACCACTATAGTTTGATTTAAAATGGGATAGCCCATATGTTATATTATCAACATTGCTAGATACGAGGTTAACACATTTCATTATACTCATCATGAAGATCCACATCTCTTGCACAAATAGCCACATCACCCCTTTTGTAACTATCATCATATTTGTGGACATAGAGATAATGATTATTATGGACTCAATGCCTATATTAATAGATGTGTTAATAATAACATCATAGAATTCAAAATAGGGGAACTAATATATCCTTCATCATGGATCCATAGACCTCATTCCTCCATGACTGAGTCATCCTATGATTTCCTTCATATGAATCATTAGTTACTCATCATGAAAGTAATGTAGTTTTTAGGAAATTGCCTCATAGGAGATCTCTTATCCCACCTACTCAGAGGGTTTGGAGACTAGTAGAATGAGACTAGCCTAAATATAGAAGTGTAGTACATGGATTACATAGTTCAGTTCCATATACATATCCAACATAGTCACAGGCACTGCATCAAATTATTTAGGGTCTTATCTCATGTAGCAACCTTTTACAGTTAAGATTAGATGAACCAACATCATAAAGTACTACTCTAAATAGATATTAACTATAGATAAGTTTTTGGGGACATATTTCATGTATCAACCCACCATGATTGATATTATATGATCCCCTATCATTGGTTATAGTTCCATCTTAATATATTGGTTAGTCTTGGACATCACAGTAGAGGCCACATGGTGTTACTTCATGTAACAATCCACTATGATTGTGGATAGATGAGACTATTTCATAACACATAGGTTTAGTTACACATCCATTGAGGCTACATCTTATATAGTCTCCATATATAGCTATAGTTAGTTAACCCCAGATAGCATTAGACATAGGGCATGTTCCTACATAGCATGAGTAGTCTGACCACTTGTTCAGTTGGCCATTAGGGTTTAGATAGTGATACAAAAACCATGGGGTTGATATAGATAAAGTGATATATTACATCCACCTCTACTAATAGCTAACATTCCTAGTTATAAATAACCATCCCTAGCCAAACCAAATTACCCAAATCCTAATCTTAACAATATCATATTTTACCAATCTTAAACTAGTTCACTTTATCAAATCAATTTACCATTACAAAATAACAAATTTTTTACTCACATATGATTCAAAATAAAAAATATAATCACACTTAGACCTATTAAAAAAACTAAATCACATCCCAAATACCATTTTACCAAACATATGCAACCTAAACATCAATTCCAAATCAACTATTTATAATCAACCATTTGCAATAAATATACCAATATACTCCAAATTACATAACATAATACACATGAGTTAAAGTAAAATAAGTATCCATATATATGTAACAATTTTTTTATACACATGTACTAGTATCAAGGATAAGCAATCATGAATGGGCATTAGACCCTCACTCTTTGTCTCACTCTCTCCACTAATGTTAGTCCCATAATTTACCCTAGCACTAGATGGCCCTACACCTCCTCAAGTTGTCAAATGCCACTTGAAACAAATATCTCACTCTAGTATTCAACCATGCTCCTCATGCAATTCCACATATCATCTTTGAATATCTATATACTCATCCATGATCCTCATAATAATAGATTAAAAATTAGGTGGGGGTATCTTATGCCTATCTAGATAAGCTCATATCTCATCTCTCTATCCTTTTGCCCTAATATATGCAATTATCACTATATTAACCCCATCAAATAGATGGTCATGGATATCAATCATGACTATCACTCGCTCTATCAAACCCTCCTCCATTGAATCGTTAGGGGCATACCATGTGAGCTCTTAGAGTGATGACTCAATTATTATCTCCTAATAATCATCATCTCTACCATTTACCCTAGCCTATGCCCCACCTTGAGCACATCCCACTTTACCTATGCATAAATTATGACACTATGTTAGATCTATACCTTGAAATCAAACTAAAGTAAAAATTTATGCATATTTCAAATGTAATCACCACTTATCTCCCATCATTTGGATTAGATCAAGATCCTCATACCCTAGAGTATCCGATACATTAATAGGGTATAATAGATCCCATTTATGTCTATCCCACCGTATAGTATATGCATCTATAAATCGAACATCATCCACATCTATAATATCTATGATCACATCCATCACATCCAAAGGTAATGGTTCGATCTCAGCCTCAATAGGCCTCAAATGAGATCATACCCTTATATATTCTCATGTACTCCTCACCCACATTGATGCTACTTAGGGCACATCCTATGGTACCCTAAATTATCTAGTAACATGCTCATACTAAAAGCACTCATATACTCCACCCCTATGGTCATGTATCCAACAAATGACCCTCATGTATTGAAGTTGTACTGCGTCTTCTACCCACCTAGGAAATCCTCTATAATGCCTCCATATGATGTTTCCAAACACTAACCTATCTAAAACCCACCTATAATGGTCCATCCCATAAGATCAAATAGCCACTATGCTCATCCACTACTCCCTAAATAGTTTTATAAGTACCTAGTTTGCCCTTGATAATCTAATTAGTCACATAAATGTTATGTGATCATAATCCCAACAATGCAATAAGGTCACCATAGTCACCCCACCACTAAATGACTTTTATGTAATCCTATAGAGGTCCATATATAGGTGGGATAACATATTCCTACCCCATAATAATGTAGTGATATATATCTCCACACTATACATAATCCTATGCATCTTGTATGTAATAGATACTCTGCTCCCATCCATAGAAATAAAAGATACCAAAAAAATAGTCAACCACTTATACAAGCATAGATCATTAGACTAAAAAATTATTGATAGTAATGCATCAATGTCAGTACCTCTCTAATGTATACTCAAGGGCACACTAGCAAAGTACAAAGATACATGATCAATTGCATCAACACCCATGTCATCTTATACCATCACTCACTTCCTAATAACCAATAAATGTAGTATATGATACACATCCTCCAAATTCATTGTCAAATCCCTTGTGAGAAGATATAAAGTACATGTATTCACATTCTACCTCTCACATAAGGTGATCATTAGATGTTGGTCCCATTGCACTTTACCTAGGTCACACATGTGACCCAACCCCACCCTGTCCATAACTACTCTCTCATCAGTAGATAATGGTAGTAACCTCAATGTCTCCATCATTTGGAACCTATATAACTCTATCATCTACACCTCACCCTACATCACCAAAAATAACACATCTATCAATAAATAATACCAAGTTGATATCTAAGTTATCAAAATAATAAATAGAAAAGCTACATCATATAAAAATTAGGCCTCTTAGACAACAACATTTTAGTAAGGATATTATTGTTAGCTATGAGTGACCTAAAAGGATAAGAGTGTTAAATCCCTAGATAAGAGCATTGTAATATAGGATAAGAGTACCAAAAATATAAAAAATTTCCTAAGCTAATCTTAAGCCCTCAAAAACACCAAAATAAGACTAAAATTTGACAAAAACCAAGTGTTCAAGCTACTTACTAGGGTCACATCAGCACTAGCCTAAACTTAGGTCATCATCTACTTGAACGAGGTCACAATAGGTACTCATCTCTTTGACATTTTCCTTAATCCAAAGATCAAAATCTCAACCTATTCAATGCACAAAGGAATCAAGAATCAATCCAAATTTCTATGATAACCAACTTTTTTATTCAAAATGAAATAGCATTTTTCAAATCATTTCCTTCCATAGAATCATGAAAATGATACCTTCGACATCACTCAAATTTCACTTTCTTACTACCTTATTTGCCTACTACAACACAAACTTTTCTATATTTCTCTTATACCCAGATACATGCCTTGATCATCACTAATTAAAATGTGTTCCGCTCTCAAAAACACAATTTAATCAATCAAATAACCTTTCAATCTATTCACAACATACCAACCTTATTTCTATTACTACACCACTAGTCATCACTTTTGGATCAACCTCCTCTATCATAGATTTTGTCCCTCTACCCAAAAGGGGGGCATCATTCATAATATTCCTATTTCTACACTTGGCCAACATACCCATCCACTCTCATGAGTAGATACACCATGGTTATTACACATCCAACACTTAGATTATCAAATTCAACTTAGATTGGTCAAAATATATAGTGATTTAGATTATGTGGGTCACTCAACATTACTCAAGACATTTAGAAAGATATACCTTTAGTTTACAAATACATAGACTATTCAGATATAATGGTTCATATTATATGGATTCATAGTTATTTTGATATAAATACACAAGATATTTATATATATTGGTTTAAATTGTATGGATTTATAGTGATTTCAATACAAATATAGACTTAGATACTAGATTTGGGGGCATGTACATGCTACACATCTCACACATACAACTTCATATAGAATGACATAATTATATAATCAACTATAAAACTATAGCCATTGTACAAATCATAGTGTTTTGGTATCTATTTTTACACATTAGTCATGGAAATATTGTCATATCATATGTGTTTATATAGATTACCAGATTGTGCAGATGCATCATTGTACTAGATTTGGGGGCATGGCATAGATGTTTATGTTATTCATCACTCAGAGTTATACAAAAAAAATAGTAAGACATGTAATTATCTTCTTTCACATTAATCATATTTTAATATTATACCTAGCTATACCCAGGTTGTTACCATGTCCAAACCACATAGCCATTTACAATGTTTGGTCCATTGTATTACTTAGATATAAACTACATAAGTTTTTGTAAGACAGAGGATAGACATTGGTGTTGGGATTTGGATCACTTTTTAGTTCTAATCCAGATATTCAAAGTGTCTTCATGATAGATTTTTCTCTTCATAATATACAAATTTTATACATATATCAAAGATTACATGAGTCTATGTGGGACATAGGACAAGCATTAGTTTTGGGCCTTCGAGCATTCCTCGTCTTAAATTATATTCAACATAAGGGGTAAGAATATCCCTCCTTATCCATGATACATAGATTCCACATTCATATTATATATATGGGCCATTCACTCCATGGATTCCTTCTCTCTCTAGGCACTATTCAGCTTTCCATCCACTTCCCTAGCTAGGAAGTGAGTTGGACCCTTGCAACACATTCACCTCCATGCAGGTAGGTTCAAGTACATATTATCTTCTTATTTATTTTACTCTAGTATTTAATTTCATTACATCACTAAAAAAAGGTGGGGGGTAAATGTATACACCTTAAATTGGTCAAGCAACCGTACATATCATATCTTTTTATAGTCCTCTTCATAGGAGACTCTGACTGGAGAATATGAGCCTTGTTCATACTAGCCATGTCTTAGTTTTTCTTTTTTTTGGTCTTGTTTCTCACTTTTGTCACCTTTATATTATCTCAGTGAACTAATATATACCACCATAGACCCCTATATTTATCCTATGTCAGTCACAACCTATTGTTTTGAGTCTTTGAGAATAGAATTCTAGTGGACTACATCACCCAACATTCTTGTCTTCCCTAGTGCTATTGTCCAATGATCATTTTTTCTTTCTTAACAGGTCCCAAACCCTTATTATCCCTTCCTTTAAGTTTTATTTATCTTTTTGATGTAGGTTGGTGTGAGTAAAGATCTAAACTTCGAAATAAATATTCTCTTATATAAATGACTTCACAAGGCATTTTATATATAGTACTTAGGACTTTGGCACACTAAATAATTAAAATGAGTCAATAGTATAGCTCAAAATTATATATAACACATAGATTTTCATGATAGATCAAGGAAGGGCATAAATAAAATTTTATTATTGCATCTACCATACATGTTAGTTAAGCATGTTCCCTAAGGGAGAAATAAATTTGATCTGAGACCCTAGCTTGAGGGTTAATATACGTAGAGATTGGGACAACAAGGTTTTAGATCATGTGATCATACTTCCCCTAAACTAATTTTTTCCCTTTAGGATTTTGACATGTTTATTTTTTCATGTGTGTAGGTAGAAATAGGGTTTGAGAACAAAATAGGTCATATAATGACATAAATAGGGAATCATGAAAAAAAAGGACACCAACAGGACCACAAAATCAGACTGTACCAAAATCTAGAATAGAAATCAAAATGGACAATAGTGCTGGAATTAGACAATAGTGATGGATGATCTTTTCTAGATAATATTAATGGACATTCTTATCTAGACAATAGTCATAAGCACTCCTATCCAAACTCGGTGCTCCTGTTTAGAGCAAATTTTAGTTGTAGATCTAAAAACAAATCTTTATTCTTAATTATTCTTGACTTTTTTAGACTATTCTAGAACCTACAGATGACTATTTTGCCTAAATAAGTCATTTTTTTTACCCATGTAATTAATTTATTCAAATTGGTATAAATATGTGTTTTATTGCACTTGATTGTATTTGACCGCTTAATCTAACCTTTTTATTGTTCAGAAACTAACCCTAGTTTCCCAAACACAATAAAATAGGGATATATCAAAATTTTGTAGTTTTCATAATATCACTAAGGTTAATATTTCTATTAGACTCCTTGACATATCCCTTAGATGGAAAAAATTGATTGGTATAGGACTTTTCTTAGTGTTTGCATCATAACTTGGAATGATTTTTGAGTGCTACTAACATCAAGATTTGAAGATAACAATGACCACACTTCACTAATCCACCAACTAAATGTGATTCAAAGAGATCCCAAAGAGATAATTCATTATTTCAATCAGAGGTTAAAAATACTTGGTATAGGTTTCCTCCTCCCATGAGAGCACCTGATAGCTTTGTGTTACCCACATACTTGAGGGCCATTACCACTGATATAGCCATCATGTTACAATCCATGGGTGGTTTCACACTACCTAAATCATATGACCTTTCCATTAGAGTTTATAATTGCCTTATTCAAGTAGGAAACTTTCATCCACAAGTTTCCATGCCATTTTTTTGAAATATATCTACTAATACTCCAAGTTTTTTTCCAATTTGTTATGCAAAGACCAAGCCTAGACCTACTCCTAAGAAGGTAGATGATGCCATAAAAAAAGATGAAAATATTCATTGGTTATAATCTCATATTAGGAAATAAATAATGAAAAAGGGTGTGAATCAAAATCAATATACCTATCATCAATAATATGTCCAACAATATGGTCAAGGGAGAGGTTAAGGGAAACCTAATTTCAATAGGTCTGCTAATGCATACAATCCTAATTCAAATCCAACATAATAACAATGGTATCGGTGTGATCCAAGGAGAAGAATGAAATTAAAGACAATTTATGGATGAAAATGAAGGTGGAAAATAAGATCTTGTTGCTCAAGGAGGAGTCAATCCTCTACTATCAGTAGTAGATGAAGTCTTAATGTAATCAAGTGAAGATTGGTAATCTTAAGGAGTAATAATCACCAACTTCTTAGTTGAAGACACTTATATTCTTAATGAAGGAAATTTTATTTTAGACAACACTAGAGCTAAAAGGAAGGATTTAGTATATTCTAATGGTGTGCATATAAGTTCATCTAGTCCTCCTAAAAGGCAACAAGGCATGACTCTAAGCATGATATTCCCTAACACTCATACACCTCCTCCAAATTATAATGTTGGAAGGCCTATATAAATTACTTCAATACCCTGAGTTACAATCACTTCCTTTCCTCCAAAGACATAAGACAAATTAATTACTTTTACTCTAAAATTATGGACTCATTTAAAAGTGATAAGGCATCCATCTCTCTTTGGGATGTCCTTCATATGCTTGGCCAAAAAAAAACTCTTACAAAAATAATTGTCTACTATCCATGTTAGTCATCCATCATCAAGACACGATCATGGTCATTTTTATATTAAAAATTATCCTAAAAACATTATATATCCTTCTACTAAGTTTGAGAATCCTCCACCTTTCTACTTCACTCTCATTATGGGAGACAAATTAGTCCAAAACTACATAGTTGATAGCAAAACTAGAACATTAGTGATGCCCAAGGTTATAGCTGATAAATTGAGCCTAAATTATGAACCACATATTAAAATAGTACTTTATTTATATGGTACATTCACCAAGTTAGTAGGATTGACCAATTGAGCCTAAATTATGAACCACATAGTAAAATAGTACTTTATTTATATGGTACATTCACCAAGTTAGAGGATTGATCAATTGAGCCTAAATTATGAACCACATAGTAAAATAGTACTTTATTTAGATGGAACATGATTGTCCTAGTTTCCCCATCCTTCAAGACATTATGTTTGTTGACTTGCCTGCCCACTTTGAAATATGCCTTTAAAGATATTTAAAAACTAATATAAGAGGTTAAATATTATATTATTGGTATTTATTATCCTTTAAGATAAGATATGGAACAAAAGTGACCATAAATACTCAACCACTTGCTAGCTTCCACATTGAGCCCTATGTAGAAATAAGCTTCAACTTGTATTGTGTCATCAATGAGAAAGAAGAGTATATTGTAGATGATGGTGATTCGTCTAAGATTTATGGAGGTTTTTTTATTTATTTATAGATAACTATTGTATAAATTTTTATGAACATGATCAATACACCTATTTTGAGGAAACTGACCTTCGCACCTATATCATCCATGAGGGGGCATATGAACAAGATAAGGTGAGTATTAAGCATTATTTTTCACAAGTTTTTGAACGTAATTATTTGATCCATGTGTATTATTATGATATATTGAAGAGCATGATAGATCACTATGATGATACGAATCATGTAATTCTACCTACATTTGATGAAGTAAGACTTGAAGATGATATGCATGAGGAAGAAGATGACCTATGGGAAAGGTTCAATTCCATAAGTCAAGAGTTTGAGAAATTAGGTAAGAATATTCCTGATTTGAAGAAGTATGAAATTTATGATATGTTTTATAATGATAATAACAAGAAGATGGTTGAGTTTCCTATTGAGAAAGAAAGAGAAGAGCTCACCAAACATGAGAGTGTATGTCTTACTATTGTCAAAGAACTTACAGCTCTAGAGGGGCCTAGTGAATTCAAGGAAATTGTGTTTATGATTAATTAAAATCTAATACCTCCATCTAAGGTAGAATCACATTCAAAGGTTTTGGAACGTGGTGAAGAGGAACTTGATGATCATACACATCAAGTATATTCTATCCTAAAAGAAACTAAAGTTGATGAAGTTATCATGATTCTTAATACTAAATTTAAAGAATGCATATCAAATATGAAAAAGATAAATAAAATTATAGAACAAATCATGGTCCTTAGATGGTATAATATATCATTCATTAAATTTCAAATTAGTCCATTTGAAGGCATGAGAAGCTACAGAAATGGTAAGTCATTTCACCATCTACCTAGTCAAGTGTTTGATAACAAACATGCCTCACATGATAGTTTGCTTTCATTGAGTGAAAAATATAATATAGCAACCATATATGACCCTAATTTAAGCATGGTAAGATTTTTTTCACCTCAAGAATGAGGTATTGTAAATACTAGGTTAGGTGTGTGTCTTTATTTCAGTTGTGTGTGTGTGTTCCATAAGTGTTCTTGAGAACACATGTGTGTTCATTTTGGTGTGTCTTATTTTGTGTGTCTTTCCTTATTGTTTTTCATTGTTTCAAAATAAAATTGAGTTTAAAACTTGTGCATATGTGACTACATATCCAAATATATATTAATAGCTACTAGTCATTGGCATAGTTGGCTCACCAACCCTAGTAAATTTCCAAGAAATATGACTATTTTAACCACAAGTTAGAATAAGTAAACCCCATATAATTCAAAACTAGTATAGGAGTATATTATGGGTCTTATAATATGAAATATGATTTATAATGGTCCTAAAAATTTTATTTAATGTGTCATTAGATTTATCATGGCCACCTTTTAGTCCTTTATGTCTTATGTCATCCCTAAGGTTAATATTTGAGCTAATTATGAAATTTGTATGGTTTACATTAGTAAAAAATTGTATCCAAATGAATTAAAATGTCCAATATGTTAAAATATTTTTAATAATGTCATTTATAATAGAATTTTTTGTAGGTGTTAAGTCAGATCAAGAAAATATAAATAAAAGAAGAGGTTTTGGTAGTTATATTCCCTATGTAAGTATTTTGGCATGTGTGGAAGGTTATAAAATTACTCTTCAGATTAAAAAAGTTTATTTATACATTTTTATATGCTTTTAAGTCTTAAATTTAGCCTAAAACTATTTCACTTCTCCATCATTTCACTAGGCATGAAAAAATGGTCAAAAGGTTTTCTCATGGTACAAATAGTAGAAGAGGAATAAGGTAAAATGACTTTGAGGGATGATAATAATATTTATTAAAATTAAATTTCATGGAATTATTTCAAGGATTTATTTTTTGTGATTTATGAACCATTATTTATAATTTCACTACCTCTTTTTGCATGCTTATCCCCACACGCTTCAATTTTTCTCGTTGAAGCTGGTCCATAAAAACCACTTGATGGAATTGTTTATAGGAGATGTGTACATCTTTATTTCATGGTTTAAATATTTTATTACATGTGTAGAGTTTATTTTTTTATACAAACATATAAAGTTGTAAGTTGAGATTATGAATGGAGTTGTAGGCATGTTCATCGACTATAGAGCTTTCCCTTTCCTATAGTGGTTTCATGAAAAATTGTGTTGATGTTTCATACTTATAATATCTCATGAAAAACTTTATATCCTTCCAAGCTCATTCTCAAGGGCTAACATCAATAAAGTTTCAATCAAGAAATGCCAACATAGTCAGATCTCTGCATATATTCACCTATAGTCAAGTGAATGAGGTTTATGAAAGCTTTGAGAAAATTCATGAAGTTTTAATGAGGATTTTAAATAGGATAAACACATTATTATAACATTAGTAATAAAGTTAATATTTTTAAATGATATATGAATGACAACCAATTAAAAATATATACACAATCATGTATCATTGATGGACACCTACAAGTTCCCCACATGAGACTAAGAATTTTAGAATGAGGAAATTGGAAATATTTCAAAATAATTAAAGGTTAAAAGGTTTAATTTAGGAAGTGATATAAGGTCTAGAATATATTATAGGCACATAAATAATGCATATTATCCATATTCCACCTTCACTACCCTTGTTTTCTACTTTATTTGCACCTATAGGTCTCCACATATGTCTAAGAAGATTGGAGAATAAGTGTTTGAGATAGGTTGGAACCTTACTTAATGTCTTGAAGTGTTGAAGATATCATGGTAATATTAGAGGAGCCATGAAGTGAAAAATATATTTTTTCTACCCCACCATAAGTTAAGAAGGTTGTTTCAAGGATCCATTACCTTAAAAACTATGAAACAGGGCCGTGTCCATTATTTATGATATCATACACTGGGGTGTCATAAAGTCTACATAGATTTGAATGATCTTATCTTGTATACCAGGCATAAGATTAAGACCTATTAAAAGAAACAGAGTTTTATGTCCTAGGAGATGATGAAAAGGAGTCCTTCATTCTAGAAAATCTTACATTGTAAAATGTGAATGTTCTCTATAGTGTGTTGAATCCTAAAATGACCTTATAGTAAAAGGTGGGATAACAAGAAAATATACTCATGGAAAGTGATCATATTAGGGTGATAAGGACACTAATTATTTAAGGACCATTAAAAGGGGTTGATATTCAAGGTTTAAGGTTGATCACAACCTATAGGGGGATCCTAAGCTTCTTTATGAGGTGTCCACAATCAGTTCAAAATGTACATCATGTTGACATTGAAAATGGAGGCATAAATTATAGACAGGTTACTCCATTAGAATTAGGGTATCATTAATAGATCTATGAAAATTCATAAAATGTGAAAATATAATGTTTATAATTATATCATCACCTATAATTTTAATCATTTCCCTCAAGAAGATCATCCTATAGTGTATTTGTAGGTAGCTACAATCTCATGATATGAACATTGAAGACTAGAATCTTATAAACATAAACACTTTCCAATTGGATTTGGTTCAGATAACTTTAGGTAAACCTTAGGATGTGTAATATATGGACCAAGGTTTAAATTAAATCTATAGGTTTCCTTCTGACCCTTAGAATGATCACCTATAGTCAAATGTAAAATGATAATGCACTAAATCATGGTGGTTTAAATGTTGGCCTCACATGGGCATGAATTGAATAAGTATAAGTGGATGTCAAATGGTAATAAATATTAAAATAATATCTTGGGTTGTGATATAAAAAATTTAACATATAATATACCAATAAGATAGCTCCAAGACGTGCATTTATAATGAACACATAATACACTATCTGTAGACTAGGCCTAAGTTTGGAAATATGTGAAGAGTTGGTAGAAGAGTAGAGTGTTATATATGTTTGATAACACCATTAAAATTATGATAACCATATCACCTAATGTTCATAAAATTAAAATAGGGAATGTAAGGCTTTAATCTAAAACCTATAGTCAATATGCCAATCTTGTACACATATAGTGATACAAAAGTCTACATTGGGTTCCATGACATTTGGGGATGTTAGGGGTATGATCTAACCCTAAAATTGTTAGTATATTATCCACATAACCTACATAATCATATTATATCATTATTTTTCATGATAAAATATAGGAATTATCCTCTATTCTATTTCAGATAGAGGGCACTCCTAGAAAATATAGCCCTACATGTTTAGTAAGTAAATGATGATAAAGTAAGGTGGGTAGTATTAAAGGCATTTAAAAATTATGAGGCAAGTTTTTATAGACATGAAAACACCTAAATAATACCTTAAAATCTTTGGAAACCACTTAGATGTTATTATGAGGATCCAAGCACAATCAAGTCCACTAATGCTAGACTAGGCTTAATGCTTAAACGGAGTCTAATACCACTTTTAGAGTCAAGTGAACATTATGAAGTATTGGAGGACATTCATGGGGAGTTATAAGGTGAGTCAAAATCTTTGGTTTGAAAATAAGGTCATAGATAATCCATTTCATGACTTAGAAACATGATAGGGTGCACAAAATGTAAAGAAGAGCTAGAAAGGCTAGGTTTAGAAGCTCATATCTGTATCGATACATAACATGGGAGCATAATAAGTTATGATATGTTGGAGAGGGTCCTAAAAAATGTTTGTGTAATTATTTTTAGGATTGAATATCATCTAAAACTTAGGGGTCTTGGTTGAAATATATTTCAAAAACACAAAAATAACACAATTATCATAATAATGCTTATCTGTCATAAGAAATGTCTTATTTCTCACAATATTGTAGATACAAGCATATTATTATCTCTAAGAAGAAATGTCTAATCCCCTTCTTGGGATACATCTTTATTTATACATATTTTAAAGATATGAGGAGGATGTGGAAGGTCACAAATATCAAGGGAGATGAAGTGGTTCAACTTTTATGATTTACATCATAAAATTCAAGAAATTACTTATTTTATAAACTTTTAATTTTTAAATATCATTATTAAAATTGAAATTTAGGGCACTTCCATTGGATTTTCATGGATCGAAAACCAATTATCATATCTTCATGCCATCTCATTATGTTTTCCTTGTTCTTATCTTTCCAACAGTTTGAAAGGGGAGTCAAATGGTCCTATGGTTCAAAAGTTATGGCTCCTAGAAGTTTTACCACCAATTGGGCTAGAACCATCACCCAAATTATCACTTGAAGTGTTACCCAGATCATAATGTCATAATTTTATGAACAATAATTAAGGGTCTAAACCACTCAAAATTATTCAAAACCCTTTTTAATGACCCAATTGGATAAAAATAAGGAAATTCATCCACAATGGCTATTTTGGGTAGGAAATTTATTTTGACTTGAATAGGACTCCCTTAGGGTCCTTCCATTCAGATTGACTTGTACACTATTTGTACAAATAGGGTACAAAACTAGTTTTTTTAATATATTTTGGTTTTTTTCATGTATCGATTGATTTAAAAATATGAGGATCACTTTGGGAGATCAAGTGGAACCTAAAATAATTCTTAATAGCCACTTATTTCTTTAGTCAATCACACAAGTACCTTTTTAATCACCTTCACTTAAGGTAATCCAAACTGGCATAGTGAACAAAAGGTGATCACCAAGTGAAAAGGTGATAAATCCAATTATAAGGAATTTTTAGGATTTTTTTATTAATTTATGGACATCAATACTATTTATAAGTTTCATAACAACCTAGGTATGGATTGGATTAAACAATTTATGAGCATATTGGTGCCAAATGTGAAGACAGGTCTATAAAAGGATGATAATGACTGTAGATAGTCAAAACACTTATTTAGAATAATATCAATGATTAGGGATACATCTAATGAATGTTTGAGATTTTTAACCCCCTCATCATAGTTCACATGTGGAAATTATTCCTTGTCTATTGTGGAGTGCTTAAGAGAAGGCAATGATGAAGGTCATTTCCAAATAGGCAGTTGAAGAGTCCTCTGCCAAATTTCAAGAGTTTTCATTCTTGGATGGACATTTGTCCAAAAATATCTTGCATGGTATATTTTATATTCAAATTTCCTTCATATTTAAATCTCTCTCTCTCAACTTGACACCTATTCTTCTAACTCTTAAACTTCATTATTCTCTCTCCTCTCTCTCATTCTATAAGTACTGGCCATTTTGGCTCTTATTTTCTATTTCCACACCATTTATGACAAAGCCATACTAGTTTTATGTTGTGATTTACCTTTTAATAATATAAAAAATATAATTTTGAGTTCACAAACATCTTTTCTAAGTGTGAAAAGTGATGTATGGTGAGGTTTAATGATGAACAATGATCCTTCTCTTCTCTTTGTCCTTTTATGTTTGGTGTAAGATGTTCTCAGTCTAACAGGTCATATGGAGTGTAGCTAGTGTGTTTGGATTTTTTCAAGTGTCCTTAGAATCTGTAATCTAACCTTTGGTCTATTTACCTTATTAGTCTCATGCATATCACCTCTATATTGAAATACTAATGTTCAAACATCTTAGGAATTTGAAGCTAGTGTTATAGGTCTTATTTATTAGTGTAAGAAGTATGATAACATAGTGTATGTATTTATGGTGTTTCACCCCATTATAATATTTTAAATTCATGTATATTTATACCCCTTTTACCACAAGCAATTATTTAATGTAGGTGATAATCACTTAAAGTTCAATTCATGGAGCTATCCCTTAAATCTATAGGTCTACCTCTACTATAGGAAACCCACAGACCTAAAAATATTCTATATACACATAATATTTTCAAAATTTTAATGATTATAGAAACTTTATATCTTTTAGGAACCCATCAATTCTCAATTTCCTTGAGTGCATGCCTTAAGGGGTACACTAAGAAATGGGTGGGTAGACCATTGGTACTTCATAAAATTATTGTCCCTTTGCCACTTGACATCTACACACTCATCTCCTAAAAACCATTTACCCTAAGTGAATTATCTCCTAAAAACATATAAGTTTGACCCTATATAGCTGACATATTTAGAAGGATTTAGGGCAAGATCTACTTATATATATATATATATATATATATATATATATATATATATATATATATATATATATATATATATATATATATATAACTTTATTTACAACCATTTATAACAAGAGAAGTGAGGATAATACATGTGAATGAACATCTACTTATTGACCATTCTTCTTGAGGAATAAATCTTAGGGTTACATAATTTATTTGGTGATATATATCATATCTTATGAAGATGTATTTTGGATGCATAGATAGGTTATCTATCCTATAGATTATTTTTCTTTGTTATCCTTACATACTAAAACAATCTCATGTGAATCACCTTGGCCAAGGGAGAGATTAAAGCTTGGGAGGTTTATCTTCAAAGGTAAGTATTCCTAGCTTTATTTCTCCATTATAAGACTAGATAGATAATGTAGTTGTGCTTCATTATTCCATGCATTATGATTATATATGCATTGAAGTGAGTATATGTATTCTATACATGTTTAATTTAGTTTATATTGTCTCTAACACCCACTTTGTGTAACAAGATTTGGTGTGAACTAGATTAGATTTAGTTTATTTTTATTAGAATAGAGTGAACATTAAACCTATGACTCTTTTAGGGTTGTTTAATGATTATGTTAGATTGTGAGCTTTATAACCTTTCCTAGCATGGTCTATTGTGAGAACTCATACACTAATCGGGTCTAATATATCCACATATTGATCATACCCCCACTTAAAAAATGTATCCCCAATTGAAAGTGTAGTTATTATCTATCTTCTGTAAGATAGGATTAATTTATAAACATGATGCATTTTTAATTGCATACATTATGGTGAATCTAACATGAATCATATTCCACCATTGGTTGGATTGTCTTCATATTTTTATTTTTATTCTTAACATTAGCTTTAATTTGGCTTCACCTTCATATTAAATTATGGTCAACTTGAAGTGAACTAAACTTTGCAATATTTTTTCATCTTATTTCATTTCTTTTCATTATTTCATCAATATTTTTATCATATATTTACCATATTGGATTGACTTTGTCAACCTAGTATCTAACTTCTATGCATATGGTTTTAGTTATAGGATATTAGATCAACCTTGTCAACCCATTATAGGTTTTTAGCTTTCTAGACATTTAGTCTAGCATACTAGGTTAGCTAGTTGATCTTATACTTTTTTTAACATCAAGCTTAGCATACTAGGTCAACCCAATTGACCCTATACATTTTAGGCACTCAACAGCAAGTTTTTGTAGAGTTTGATCAACCCATTCAACCTAATTATCATATTTTTCAAGAGTAGATATATTTATTCTCTACATGTTTTATCCACCATGATTCATTCATATCTTTCAAACTCTTTCTTTGCAGTCTTTTCTTTCATAGTTTGTAGTCTTTAAAACTACCCTTACATAGTCAAATAGATCAACCCTGTTGATCCAGTTCTGTGTTTTATGTGTTGTCTAGATAATTAGGTTGACTCTATTGACCTTGTTCATTTTTAGACATTTATTTCATAGTATAGGTTAAACCATATCAACCTTGTTCTATATTTTTTGCATACACTATTGGCCATATCAGCATTGTACCTTATTTCAAAGTTGGAATTAACCTTATATGCTAGTAATTAGCTCATAATTTCTTTTCTTGCTACTTTCATGCTTAGAATAGATCACATAGTCTAATTAGGTGGTTTTTAATTAATCATTTAATTTCATTAATTTCTATTTTATGCACACATATCTAAATCAAAAAGTCTAAATAAGCATTTTAATATTTGACTACTCAAGGGTAACCTACTTGGATTTCATCACTAATGGGGAAGCTAACTCGATACTTTGGTCAAGTATAAAATGTGTTTAATGGTATATAATATCTAATTAACTAAAACCCTTATCACTATAGTGTGTGAAGTGAGGGGGTAGGCCCCAATACTAGTCTTGTATCATTGCCACTATAGTCCCTTTTAGCCCAAACTAGTTAAAACCATCCTTAGATTTCCATTCTAGTTCTTTACAGCCAACTTCCCATCACATTTAAAATTATATCTTAATACTTTAATAAATATTTAGGTTGACCAATTAGTTATCTCTTTACTTTCCAAGTTGATTTCTTGCTCTTTGATCAATTGTATTTTGTATTGCAAAAACTTGCATTAGCCAGTGTTGGTGCAAGGTTTTGTGATGTGTGCTTCAATTTTATTGTCTAACATTAGTCTAAATTATTATTTATTTTCCTTTTTTGTATTTCATTTCAAGTTTTTTTCAAAATTTATATTATTTTAGTTCACAAACTATCATAGGATTCTTAAATTTCCTTCTCTATTATACTGGGTCAACCTAGTACCTTTTTCTATCTTGTGTTTACTATATTGGATCAATCTAGTAGAACATAGACTATTTTTAGACCCTATTTTCCATTTTTATAGCTTTTGTTTGCTATAATAAGTTGACCTAGTTGACCCTATATAATTTGTAGGCCCTGTTTCTTATGTTGGATTGACCTAGTCGACCCTGTAGAGTCCCCTACCTCTTCCTATTTATTTTTGTGGTTATCTAATCTTATCTCATCATGATGACATTTTTTCAACCTTATTTTAATCAAGAACATTTCATAATTAAGGATTTGTATAATAACCTCACTTATTTCATTACTTTAAATGAAACTATCCAATTTCTTCCTTCCTCTTATCTTAAACCAAAACCAATCACTACACAATGTAATATATTTGAGGTCATTAATCTTAATCCTCTTCCCAATACCAATTTTAAGAATATTACACCAATTAATACCTCTCTTATCAACACTCATACCCCTACAACCAATGTTCATAATTCTTACGTTACAACTATAACAATATCATAATGTCTTATCAATTCCAAAAGTAACATGGTTAAAACCACAAAACTTGATAATCTATATGGTTCCAAATTATTCATAAACATTGATGATAATAATATTTACACTCCTCACAATAATGGTGGTTTTACCCAACATATTTCTTCTTCTACCACACTTAAGACAACTAACACTAATGTTTAGAATCCTCCACCTACAAAGAATTCTCCTCCTAATAACAACAATACCCCTCCTACAAACGCCAATCCACGAATTGATACAACTCAGTGTATTACATAATTAGTTCAACAAATGAAAATCATGCAAAAAGATAACCAATCTCAAGTGATGAACATGAATGAACATTTATTAAACATGTTTAGTCAACCACCTCAAGTCATCATGTCTCAATCAAATAAAACTTGTGTCCCTCCTCTTAGAGATACCAATGGGAATATCATCCCTCAACCTCCAATGAATAACAAAAATGCTTCAACATCTTCAAAATGAGCCTTTATCCCCATTTATTGAATCCATGGATATTTGAAATATTTCTCTAACTGTCACATACAATGGGACTAAGGACCCTCCTATCTTTCTTAAGTCCTTTAAAAATCTCTATAAAGAATGGGTCCAAACTAACATATTTACTACCATAATATCTTATCCAAAACATTTTTTGGTGATGCACTTTAATGGTACAACCAAATTCTTATAAATTACATCTCACAAATTAAGGATTCAGTTAATGCTCTAATGAATAAATTCTAACATGATGACCTTCTTCAAAATTACCTTAACCATTTCATCAATGAAAAGAAACTTCCTAATGCATTTGCTCATACTTTCATCAAATGATGGAATTATCTCTCTCATAAAGTGGACCATAACATGAATGATTCTAATATTTTAAACCTATTTTTCATAGCTCTTAAGTCTCCCCAACAACAAAATTTGTGAAACTTTTCCCCAAAAATATTATAAGAAGCCTTAGATTAAAAAAAAGGCAAGATTTTCTTATGACTCAATTTTAACCACCTCTAACAACTACTAAAGTACCTTTCCAATCATCCTCTCATATCACTAATTCATCCAAGCCTCCCTAACCTCAAAATGGAACATCTAATTTAACCAATTTCATCCCAAACTACCCTCCCTTGAGTCTAGAATAACCTAAGAATAAATTGCCACCATCTAAAACCATAAGTTTTGATCCTTCCAAACCTCCTATAAAATGGTATAATCTTGATAAGTTTTATTCATGTCATGATACTATAGATCATTCTCATGATTATTTTCATGATCTTCACATTTTTATTCTTTCTTCCTTTCTTGGTCCACATTTCAATCTTGATACTCTCATAGAACAACATTATCTAGACTATCTTCAATCTTCTCAAATTCAATCTCGATAACCATAATCAAATAAAAATCAACTACCTAATGACCAAAAATAATCATCTCATACCTATACCTCATACACAAATTTTTTTCAAACCACAGTTGATCCTTCTTCCTACACCAATAAGGAAATGATAAATAACATAAACATCTTTAAACATGTCATTGCATCCATTGAACCTCAACCTCTTATGTCACATGAACCAAAGGAGTAATTAGTTCAAATTCCTACTCCAAATCATATCATACATGGTCCTCCTTTACTTATTCTACCTATTAATACCTATCATATTCATCATATGTCACATTCAACATCCTTAAAATCTATCAAACCAACACATTTGCCTATCTCTGAATGTAACTACCAACCCAATGAAAATAATTTTAATGGTTCAATGTTACCTCACTCCACCTCACATGTTGGAGCATATTTTTATGCCGATCCACATGTCACTTCAGACATTGGGTCATATTTTCATGCCCATCCCTAAAATCCCTTACCAATTAGGGAATCTTATGATGCTCAATCTTAATCAAAATTTCATAATAACAATCAAATTCAACTCTAATAAACCTTACGATACTTATAGACTTGTATTTAACATGTGAATATTTGATAAAGATGTTAGCATAGATTTTACTTGTTCTTTTTATCTCATGCTTTTGTGCACTTTATTTATTTTAGTTTTGCTTTATAAGCATCATTATCTTCCTTTATGTTTTTTCGTTTTATTTCACATTACATTTGGAATTTTATTTCATTTTTGTCCTTGTATATTTGTTTTATCTTTTTATGTTTTAGATTAAGGTAAAAATAGGTTTTTAAGGGGCCCCGAAACCCTATACATCTGAAGATAGAAAAAACCTTAAGCGTTCTAGAAAACACAAAAGCCAGGAAACTGCTTAAGCAAAACCAGTTTAACCAGGAAACTGAAAACAGTAAACAAAGTGCTAAACAAACAATAAAAATTATTTATTACAAGACTGAAGCTTCATATCTAGAGGGGGGACCAAGGGCTTAGAATTCTTCCTCTTAACTGTGGTCTAACCATCCTCTACCTTAGCTGCCTCAGCAACCCAATCCTCAGAAGGCATATGTCCATGAAGTCCAGGGGGTGTCAAATCCTCAGCAAAAGCCTTGTGAGAACAAGCCAGCTTTTGGCTCCTAGGAGAAGTCTTCAAAATAGGTGGAGGAGTCTCCACCTCCTTTGAAATCGGTTCAGGGAGATCACAAAATCCTATCTCCGTAGTACCTACAACAGGATCCGTCTCCAGTGGAGACTCCGTATCCGTCGATTCAGAATGGCTACTCTCATATTCTGAATCAGTCGATTCACACCCAAGTTGTTTAGCATAATAGTGTTCATGTCCTGCTTTAGACCACCAAGAAGTAGAACTTCTTGGTATGAATTTCCCTGTAGTACACCGCCCTGCAACGTGCCCCGTCTGGTGACACTTTCTACATCGAAAGGGTAAACCTTCAAAATCTAACCTTTGCATCCAAGAACCCCTAGGGGAGTCCAGACAGATCACCTCGAGAAGGCCCTTTAAAACATCCACCTCTACCATGAGGTGAGCACAAGTCGAGCGGTACATCCTCAGAGTTTCTTCATCCTCAAATAAAAACTCCCCTATAGCATTTCCAATGGTTTTAAACACCGCTTCTTGCCATAAATGTATTGGTAAATTTGGGAGCCGAACCCAGACTGGGATCTTATTAAAGGTTTTCGTGAGAGGATTGAAGTCCTTATGACACCATTTAGCCATAAGAGGGAATTTGCCCTGTAATAAGAGGTTGCTATTGGACAGAATGGTCTGCCGGTCTTTAGAGATTTGGAATAATGCAATGAAAAAACCTTTAACACAAGGGAATATTTCAACATTTCCATCAATCTATGACAGCCAAGTATTGGATATCCAACCATGTAAATCTACAAGGGAAGGCCAACAGCCATGAAATCTACAAATAGCCCCAAAATTTGAAAACTAATCTACCCGATCAAAAATTGCTTCAATAGTATCAGGATCCAGATTGACCCTAACAGGATGTAGAACACTTACAGGAGAAACGCCCAATCTCCCAGCAGAAGCTTGATCTTTTGCATCATGTATTTTGGCTTCATAAGCTGCCACATCTGCATAAGTCCTTTCCTTTGGTCCCAGAACAGAACCAAAAATAGGGGCTTTTACAAATTTCATTTCTGGAGATAAACCTTTTCCCGCAGAAGAGTGGGCGCTCAAGATGCTAACCCCTTTCCCATGTGGAATCCCTTTTGACACAAGATCTGCTGCCACTCCATCCGCTAGATCAATGTCATTCTAGTTTGGGTTTTGGGTTCGTGCACCAGGAAGCGTGCACGCATCTTTCAATGGTAGAGATTTCAAATTCTCCATGCGCGCGCTCGGAGGCCGATACCCAATAATTAACATTTTATCTTTTTATGTTATTCTTTGCCTTAGTATCTTTATAATGATTTTCCCCTTTTTTATCATTTACCCCTGAGGGTTTCTCTTTTGTGAATTTTTAGTATAAGACCAAGGATAGGACATGAGACTCCTCACAAAATACCACCTTTGCTTATTTTCTCATTTTTTTGTTTCACATGTTTCTTTTTGGCACCCTTGTGGGTTTTTGTATTTTGAGTTGTAGTATAAGACCATGGATAGGACCTATCTCTCATCATAAAATTACCATTTTTTCATTCCTTTTATAATAAAAATATCATTGATTCTCATTCTCAACTTTAGCTTTTCCTTCTTTTGGTAGATGGAATTTTCACAACAATCTATGTTAGCATGTTTTCCTCCATTTCCCTCATTCTTATGATAAGGAATATCACTTTACTACCATTGTATCCATTTTTTGACCTTTGTCAAATTTTTTCTAATTTTAAGTAAATCAAATTGTTCCATGTGTTACTCCTCTTTATTTCCACTTTATTTCACTCCACATTGGATAACACAAGGTTGAAGTCAAGATAGCACATTTATTTCACTTAGATTTACAAGACTCTTAGATTCCATGCTCTTTAAATATCTCTCTCTCTAAAACCAATTTTTAAGTATTCAAATGAAAGTCATATCTATCACCCATTTTTGTTTTTCCATATATGTATTTAGGACAAATCAAAAAATCCATTAATAAAGTTAAAATACAAATAATTTAAAATTGAAGGCAATGATATCTAAAAGGCAACATATAAATCTCAATAGTTAACATCACACCAAAATATTTGATTACAAGCACATCTCCTATCTCCAATAAAATTTCAAACTCCATAGTTGGCCTCACATAGAGCCAAGATCCTTTGGTGTTTGTTAGGCCCATAGATTGGAATAGGGTAAATAAAAAACTCTAGTTACTAATTGCTTTCTCATGGAAGTACCCAATCTTTGTAGTAGACTAATAGATAAATAAGGGGTCATATGGAATGGGGAACATATTATAGGAAGGTAGGTCCATTTTATTTTCATGCATATATCCCTCATGGGATGATCTATATAATTCATATGTTAACCTAAGACTTGTGTGTCTAAGAGAAGTTGTTCAAAGTCCTTAAGGTTAAAATTCCTCTTATTTTGGAAAACCTAATTTGAGTGTCTTGACTTTGATAAATAGTTTATCTACCTTGGTATTTCCTTCATTATCCCCTCCACCCATTTCATTACCACCCTTGACAATAAAATTGTGATTCCAAGTCTATTTTCCATCTTCTTTAAATTCATTCTTCTTAACCTCTTGAAAACATGCTAGCAATACTTTGTTTTAGTTTTATCTATCCTTAGTGAAAAATAACATGTCTAAGAAACTATGGATTAAACTCTTACACCTTTTATTTAACACACCATCCTATTATCATCCTATTCATGTCATTAAGTGGTTGTGTTTTTATTATATTGTATCTTATAACAAGCACTAAGCTTGAGTTTTCATTCTTTAGAGACTTTTGCTTTTCATTTTTCCATCATGTTCTTATTTGATTTTTACAGACTTCACTTATCTTACATATGAAAATTTCCATTATTACATGTTTCTCTTTATGTATGCCTTCTTCATGTTTATCTCACTTCTTAAATTACATTTCATTATCCATCTTTCATGTTTTTTTTTTGCCTATCTTACATGAGCTTACTTTTTAATTTCTTACATATCTTTGTTCAAGTTGTCTAGCATGGATATTTCATTTGCCATTCATGTTTTAAACTCTTCCCAACATGATTCAGTATGTTTTACATTCATTTTTGTCATTCATGTTTTACATTCTTTCCAATGTGATTTAGTGTTTTCTACATTTATTTTTTCCACTTGTGTTTTACATACTTTCCAACATGATTTAATGTGTTTTACAATCTTTTGTCATTCATTTTCTAATCATTTCCATTCATTTTCAACCATTTTGTCATTTATTTTCCATCCTTTTATCATTAATTTGCCTTAAATATTCTATCCTTTCCTTAACAATCCTGATTTTCCAATTTTTCCTAATACCCTTATGTCTTTACTAGCTCATTCTTTTCCACTATCAAATGTGTATTTTCAATTTTTTTTGTTTTTTGTCAATTTTTTGCACTAATTTCTATAGGTTTACCTAGTGTTCTTCAATTTTGATTCCTTCAATTTCTCTTGTAGTCTACTTATTTATCTACAACACTAAGGTAAGTAAAGGTATGTGTTTTTCAATTCTATCCTTTCATTTATCTTATGTGTTGCTTACTATACTTTACTTAGCATAAGCATCATGTGTTATCATGTTTTATTTCCTGAAGCACCATCTTATGTTGCACTTACATGACACGTGATGAGCTTAAAGTGGAGCATATGTATACACATAATATTTTAAAAAATTTATTGATTATTGATACTTTGTATCTTGTAAGAACCCATTGAATCTTAATATCTTTGATTGCATGTCTTAAGGGGTACACCAAGAAAGGTGTGGGTAGACCATTGGTGCTTCATAATATTGTTGTCATTTTTTCCATTTTCCATATACACACTCATATTCTAAAAACCATTTACCCTAAGATTATTATTCTCAGACTTACCCATTCTAATAATTTTCCATGATTTATCCTCCTTTTTCTTACCTTGACCCCATTTCAAGTAGTTGATTGTATTAGGTCAACAAAGTCAACCCTATACATTTTTCAACTTTTTATTAATGTATAAGGTCAAATATGTCAACCTTTTACTATTTAGGGGTACTTTTCATAAGGATTTTTGTTAGCCCTTCGATCGACCTAGCTTTGGACCTAGTGAATTATCTCCTAAAAACATATAGGGTCAACTGGGTCAACCCTGTATAGTTGACATAAACTTAAGCATTTAAGGAAATATCCACATATATATACAAGTACAATTCCAATCATTTGTAATAAAATAAGTGAAGAATAATAAGTGCAAATAAACATTAGCTTATTGACCATTCTACTTGAGGAATAAATCTTAGGGTTTCATGCTTTATTTTGAGATATAGATTTTGTCTTGTGGAGATGTCTTTTAGATGCATACATAGGTTGTGTAGCCTATATTTTATATGTATTTGTTATCCTTACATACCACAACAATCTCTTGCAAAGCACCTTTTCCAAGGGATAGATTGAGGATCGATAAGTTCATCTTCAAAGGTAGGTATTCCTCTATTTATCCTTTGTAAAATTAGATATATAATGTAGTTGTGCTTATTTATTTCATACATTAGTATTTTTTATACATTGACATGAGTATATGTCTTCTATGCATGTTTAGTTTAGTTGTTTTGTTTCTAACCCCCATTTTATGCCACAAGATTTGGTCTGCACTAGATTATATTTACATTCTTATTATTATAATAAATTGAAGATTAAACTTAGGAATATTTTAGGGTCATTAAATTATTATGTTGGATTTTACGCTTTGGATCCCTTCCTATCATGGTGTATTATGACAAGTGATCCCCTAATCAAGTCTAGCAAATCCCCATATTAGTCATAACTCCACTTAACAAATGTATCCCTAATAATAAGTGTGGGTATTCTCTATCTTCTCCTGACCAAGGTTTGTTTAAAGAGATTATGCATTTTTTATTGCATAAATATTTCAAAGTTGTCCAAATCTTAGAGTTGTCTTCAAAACCCTCATCTAGGGTGAAAATTTTGGTGACAATAAGAAACACTTATGATCCTCATTGGAAATTATGAATTTGGGATCTTGCCTCTTGATTATTTAATGATTATAGTAGTGAAATTCTATTTTATAATCTTATACCATGATATACCTTTGATACTTAAGCCAAAATGCCAATAAAAAAATAATTAACTATCCAAACCTTGAACATGTTTCCAAAAAGCATCACACTTAAAGATTATGACCAAGAAACACATCCAAAATAAAATCACATGAACTCCATGAAATTGAGGGATATTAAATGGGTTATTAAGAAATAGAATCCTCTGAGAGTGATCACCATGAAGAAAAAATAGAAACTTGTAGTATGACTGATAGAAACAACTTATTTATCAAGACACTTTTCCTATAAGTGAAGGCAACACATGGAGAAGAATCAGCTAATGAAACCACCATGAAAAGGAGACCCATTACCTATAAAAACCACTCTTATAACCATTCCTTTCCATCTATTTTTGAAGAGGATAAATAAATTTAAGAATAGAACCCTTTCAGATGGATAAGGCATAGTGGCCTGCTGTCACTCTTAATGATTTTTCATAAAGAATATGACACTAATATACAAAAAAATTCCACTAATTTCAAGATTAATATGACTCATAACAATGTAAAATCTCTCTCTCTCTCTCTCTCTCTCTCTCTCTCTCTCTCTCTCTCTCTCTCTCTCTCTCTCTCTTCTCTCTCTCTCTCTCTCTCTCTCTCTCTCTCTCTCTCTCTCTCACACACACACACACACACACACACACCTACCATTCATTTCATATTTTCTATCTTGAGCTTATGAAGGTAGTGAAGGAGGAGAAAGGGTGTTTAGAGTGTCATTTCAACTTGAAACTTGGTCCAAATCTAGGAAATTATCTGAGGGATCCTAAGGGACACATAAACTAATTAAAACTAACTTATTTTTAAGGCCATATACCTACTTGTAAAGTGGCCTTTTACCAAGTTTAGGAATTAAATTGTAGATTTCAGTATCTAACTATCCCTTAACATTCTTTAACCTATTTATAACACTAGTTACATTGGAAATATTATATAAACATTTTCTTATTAGAATGGTATGTCCAACTCTTCCACATAGGCCAAAACATGACCAAAATGTGATTTTTTCATATGAGAGTCAAATAAAGAGTAGAACATGATATTATGATGTTATTGACATATAAAAAACACTTTTTAATGACCCTAGAAAACAATAAACATTTTACCATATTTGTTTGTATCCCCAAGTTTGAGATCTGAGGATGTTCCCCATGATTCCTAAGAAGTATATTGACAAGAATATAATGAGCATAAAGGAGATCAAGTAGGTTTCACTATCAATCAGACCTAAAAGAGAACTAGAAGGACTATTCAATGGAGTTTCAAATGGTGTACTTGCATCTAGAATAATTTCAATTAATGTAAGTATTTTTATCACCTTCACAAGTAAAATTAGAGAGTATTTAATCTAAAATTAATTATATATCTCTAAAAATTACCATCTTGCTATCCAAACATGTCTAAAAGTGACTTAATGTCTTACTGACGCCTAGGTTACTCTTTGACTACACAAATTCATGCCTTGGCTTGATTGCATTCCTTTAAGGACTCCAGCTTGATTCATAGTGATTTGACACTTATCTTCATTCTCCTTAGGTCCATTAATGATCTTACTAACAAGTTCATGTTCTTTAGGAAGGAGAGTTGGATTAATTATTTTCTCAAACTCTTATACAATGGCATGAAACTACTACCATAGATCATCTTCTTCCTCAAGGTTATCACACTTATCAACTTATTTATCTTGGGTAGGTAGAATTGTACCATCTTCCTTATGATCATGATCTATCACACTTGGAATCTTTTCATAGTCATTATTATGAAGATAGTATTTACCTTTTGTATCTTGTTAAAGAGGGCTATCAAGACTTACATCATAATGTTCATCACACTCATCATGAATGATATATGTGCCAAAGATTTTATCTTCAATGAAATCATATGGATATTACTCCTAGATATCAACACCATATTCATCTATAAAGATATCAAAAATACCATAAATCTTGGAAGATGCTCCATCATATATGATATGCTCCTATTTCTCATATAGTACAATTCAAATTAGAACTAGATTCCACATATGGTTCAATGTGGAACTTGGACAATGGTTGTGTTCTTATTATCACCTTATCTCCATACCACATTATAAAATCCAAGAAATAATAATCGATATAAACTTATCCTCCTATCTTGGTAATGAAATATACTGACAATCAAATGGAAAAGTGTGCAAGTAGATCTACCACCACTATGTCTTAAAGAATTGGGAAACTTAGGAAGTCATGAAAGAACAATTTAAAACCTTTAATGAGCCCTACTAAATTTTTTGGTGTTGAATCAAGATGAAACACTATTTTTATATATGGCTCATACTTTAATCCTATCTTGTATGTAATTAGTTTGGGCATGACTGAAGTGCTCACCCCACTATCCATAATGTAATTATGGACTAGATTATCTCCCACAATGAGGGTAACATATATAGGTGGGCTTTTCTTAGACTTGATGAATGGTTAAATAATATGAGTAGGTGAATTTTTGAGGGACATACCAATGTGATTTTATGTTTGAGGATTGATATTGAGTTTGGACAAATTCTCTCGGAGTAACTCTTTTTGACCAAGCATGTGGAGTACTTCTCAAAAAGACATGCTAGTCTTTGTATTTTTCAAAGAGTAAATGATATTCAAAAGAGAGAAAAAAACCTATCATTGCATCCTTAGAGGAAATTAAGTACCTTTATATTAAGGAAATTAATATTTTCTTTCCTTTCCCAAATTTTCATCTTTAAAAGGTGTAGGACTTATATAAGCTACCACATTTACATTCATACCTTGTTGTCCTAAAGGATGATTGCTTGGACTTGTATCCACATCTTGAACATCTCCCAAATCTATTCACTTTTACCTTATGTTGGATGCAATTGAGTTAATTTGATTTAAGACAAATTTGACCTCCACTTGTAATTTTTTAAGGCTCATTTCTTGACTTCTACACTCTTCATTTGATTTTAATTTCATGAATCTCTCCCCTTATATTGTCAAGTGAGGAGTAAGCCCTCCTTGAAAAAACAAATATTAACCTCAACCCTCATTATAATTCATGTACTATCTTTGAGGCTACCATTATTTTCCTTAAATAGGGTTTATATGGATTGGAACCATTACTCTTCTCGTGGGATCATAATTTGGATCATACACATTAGGTGGCCTATTGAAATTAGGATAACCTTGTCTCCTCCCTTGACCATTATGCTGAGGTGGAAATATATTTTCTTGTGTAGGATAATATTAGGATTTTTTGTGAGCTCCAAATTTTTG
>JARHVA010003242.1:1852500-2052500 GCA_037957365.1 Torreya grandis
ACCCTTATTGGAAAGTGTGCATCTAGGATCTTACCTCTTGATTGTCTAATGGTTCTAATAGTGTAATTTACAATCTTATACCATGATATACCTATTCGAAACCTATATAATACACTACTTGAAGGTAGATAAATTTATAATAGATTTGGATCTTTATTCACATCTAGACTAACATTGGAATGATGTAAGATATGAGACACCTATGATCAGCCTAGACCTCTAGTTTTTATGAGGCTAGCTCCTCTGATGTATAACTTTGCTCACTACTACTAAAACGTACTATGATTTTTTGGGGTGAAATGGGTTAGAGATATTACTAAAATGGAAATATAATTATATTATTAGTGGTACACCTATATTACTAGTTCATTCACTCTATTTGAGCTCCTAAAACACTAATAAGACAAGAGAATAACTAAATCTACATCTCCAAATGACTCTTATGAATTAGTATTTCACATAAAGGTTTCATCAAGTGATGAAACCATGAGGTAGATTATGGAATAGGCCTAATTCAGGACACTAACTAAGAAATTATATCTAATATTAGCTTATTTAAATGAAAAACGTTGAACATGACCCGTATAAGCTAGCATACAAGTAGCTAGGTGAGATCAGGACCTAACAAGGGAGAAAATATTTCTACATGTTCAAATAAAATAACATAAACACACTATACCAAAATATATAAATATATAAATAGTCATTTTGTTATCTTAGAAGGTTACAATGCTCAATCTTGATAGAGTCTAGTAATAACTAAGAGAAGGATCTTGAAATATGGCTTGAAAGCCTGAATATATAGAAAATAGAATCAGATCTACCCAGTGTGTCATAGAGGTGAGAAGAGGATGTAAAATCCACATGAAATCAAGTCAAAATCCACTTTAACTTGTATCAAATAGTCTTTAAGATATATCCTTTATTGAAATCCTTTACATGAAACTATTTTTCCCATTGGAAAGAGATGGTGGGCCCTTAATGATTTTATTGAAGATCTTTGCATTATTTCTAAACCATAATTTGTATAATTAACTCAAATTTAATATGATAAAAATATAGGTGAGATTCATTCTTCATGCATTAGTCCTGAATCATGCATTGATGTGCACATAACTACTAGTCAGTTCATAATGATTGGTGCTTAAGAGCAGTCAACTCCTCCTTTAGTCCTTTCTTGCATGAAAAGGAAATTATAAAATGAATTTATATTAAATATAAATTTTATGATAAATTATGCAATTTTTAAATCTAAGTTAACTCCTTGATATCCTTTCAATGCAAAAATCAACTTCAATTATTTGATTAAATAGGCTTGCTAGGCCAATTAGGCTTAGTAACCTACTTATTGCACTTGAAATCCATTATAACATGAAATAAAACCATGAAAAATGAAAATAAAAAGATTATTATACCTGTAACAACTCATTAGACTATGAGATAGGTACTCTTGATGAAGAAATTCTTGCAACTTAGTTGCCATGGTTGACTAAGTCAATTCTACCTCATTTTATTACAGAGTGGCTGTTTTGGATGAGTTGGTATGTGTTCCTATAGGAATAGTTATGATAAACCAATTATTTTAGGATGAGTAAAAAGTCTTAGGATTCAATATACATGAATTTGATTTCATGTAAACTACATTGTACCTCATCTTCTATGATTTTTTCTCTCTGAAACCTATTGTATACCCTAATCAGTAGCAGTATGTACAATTTTTTTTTTTTGACTCTTTCTAATTTTAATTTATTTTTAAATAGGTTTCAAGTTTATCCATGAGGTTTTGATATCATTAAAATCAAATTTTCTCAAAACTAGTCATTATGAGGGTTTGACCTTAGTTTCTCAAGACCCTCATCATGATTGTGTGGTATAGTACCTAGGTAGTATGTATAAGGTATAGAAGTGATTGAAGATTGATTATGACCCTTAAAATTTATTTTAAGACTCCTCTTATCACTTTAAAACCTCTACTTATCTCCTCATAATATTTCAATCTTGACTTGCAAGGTTTTGGCCTTAGCACTATCATCTTTGTACAAGCGTATTGTAGAACCTTAGTTATTAGTTTGGCAGCATTTTAAAACATGAAAAAGGTTTTGAAGATGACAAAATTATCTTGGTTTTCATTATATATCTTCATATGACTATATCTTTGATAATATAACTATCCTCACTTTCACTTTGATAAGCCTTAAGGTTTCCAAGACTTTGATCAACTGTATATTGTCACCCAAAACAAGTTTGTAGGTGTCTCTAAGGAAATTAAATGGAATTACATGACTACCTATTCAATTTATTATCACATGAATATAATCACATTATGATAAAAACCCTTGAATTATTTTCCCATATTCACACTTATCTTGATGTCATGGCTAATCATCTAAGGACTGTGTATATGACTATGTTTATTCCATTTATATAAACTTTAATTGAGTTTAGATATTCCTTGGGAGATTTATAAATAGGTAAGATATCCATTAGTCTCTATCCTTACCATAATGATCTCCATAAACCCAAATTCATCTTTCTAACATGTTTTGAAGGTTTCAAACCTTAAAAACCTCTTCCATAGTATTATCTCTCTACCTTGATAGTAGGTGACTCTTGATTGTCATTGAGTGTTTATCCTTGAAGATATGCCTTTAATATTATACATCATCCCATTTTTATTATGAACAAAATGATCATAATAACCTTAGAATACTATCTCTTCTTACCATGCCACTATCCCCTCATTATGACAATAGACCAATCCTCCTACTATGTTTGACTGTGCATTTAATACCTGTAGGTCACTATTTTTAAATGTGGGTATAGGTTGTTATCCAAATTCAAAGAATATGCTATGTTTTAAAACCATCTCTTCACTCTTTATGAATTCATGTTACCATTAATACCTTAAGAAACTTCCATGAAATTTTAGTTCTTAACATAAATTAGTGTGCTTGAAACCCTTCATACCATAAATACATGCCTACATTATTGATAAGTTCTAGCTAACTATTTTAAGAGGTAAATGACTACAAGTTATGTATTTAGATTCACTCCTTTATTAATGTTATTAAATGGTTCATATCAATTTCTCTCTTTAAGTATCAAACTCCTCTCTAAAACACTATCCCTTCTTCATGTTATTAATCACATACCTCACTTGAAGTACTTGACTATACCCTAGGCCTATAGGTCCTATACATATATAGTGTGAAATTGAGAAAAAAATTGGTATTTTGAAACAAACACCTAAATGATAAAAATTCCCTCATTTAAGTCCAATGATCCCTAAAACTCTACAATCTCTATTGAAATTCTATATCATGAAACCTCCATTTGTCATTGTACTATCCATCCCATTGGTTGTCTGTTGAATTCTTAGGACTACAGGTAGGGTTTTATTTGTGCTTGGAGGTATTTCATTAAAACATAAGGTGTCCTTGGATCTCTCTCTACTATGTTAATCTACTAGATAATATCAAGACCCATTTTGAAAAGTCTACATCATAAAAGTCTCCTTCAAAAACACTAACCCGCTTTCATGACTATGGCTTAGTGTCATAAAGCTATTGTAGTTCTCAATCTATGATTTTAAGCCATTTTAAAACCCCATACTTTTGATCTATGAACTGAGGTTATTTTTATTTCTCTCTAAATATGAATTTTTATGATCAATCTAATCTCCTTTTACATTGAAAAGGTCTTGTAGACTATCAAACCCCTAGTTATATCATGATTTTTAGATGAAACCAAGTCTATAGGTGGGTGTCTACTATGAAACATGGCCTAATCATGAGTTCAAACACATTTTTAAGTTTCCTTTGATTTAGGTCCTATGAGTAATCTTAACCATACCATATTCCTTATTCTTATTATTTAAACAAAGATCCCTTCATCTTACTAACCGTGTGTTACTTGGTCCTTATACAGACTGTAGCAGGGTGTCAAACCTTAAAAAAGGCCAATTAGCTTGAATTCAAACACTTAGATTCTTTTACCTTAATTCATTCCACATTTAACTCATAAATTCATTTGAATACATCATGATCTTCATATCAATAACATGAGATTCTCTTCAAACCTTAGTTCTTAAGTGAGTCAATAGCCTATTGTAGGTGATGTTGGCTATGCGCTTATACATATTGAGGTGAAATGGTATTGATAAATTCATATAATTTATAGTGAGATTGGTATTTATCTATGCCAATATTGAAGGGGGTTTTAATAAATACCACTTACAAGATATCCCCATCACTTTTATTACTTATTTGTGCCTCCATTTGAATCCTTTGATTGTGCTTATGATGGTTTATATAGAGATGATTGTATTTTGACCTTAAGGAAGGATAAAAACTATGAATTAATCATTATCTCTCTCTTTTTCATTCTTTATGTTACTATTTATATATATACCTTCAATACATCTTCATAATAGCTTTAACCTATGTTCTTGATGACAATATAACCTTGACTACACTATACTCTTGCTGTACTTCATCATTTCATGAAGTAGATTGATGGTTTTCAATGTCTTTACAATACCTCATATTAATTATGGTCATTATATGATCCTAATTCCTTATTGATAGTGACTTCATGGGATGAAAGAGGATTAAATGGCAGTGATGTGTATGGAAACATGATGGAGAGTGAAAAGAAGTATAAACACAGTGATAATGGTTGTGTATGATAGTGTTATTGAAGATGAAACAAGATGAAGGTAAATAATGGGTATTAGGAACATGCCAAGACCAAAATTAAGACTCCTATACAATAATGGGCACATCCCCTTTAAACCATATCAATTTGGAAGAATTTAAAGGAGCACAAGATGATAAAATTGAAACCTAGTACTTTTCTAAAACCTTAAAAGATGCTAAGAAAACATAAACATCACTAAACTGAGACTTATTGTGAAGCTTGAGAGAACATGATGAACATATTTGAAATCAACCTTGATGAAAACTTTTATAATTTTTATTTTATGACATTTCAACATGATGGAGACCTTACAAACAAACTTTCATGAAATATTGATGATGTTTTCTCTTCACCTGATCATACAATTCTCCTTTTGAAGCACATAAACTATATATTTGCACATCTCTTGTCAAATATACTTTGTTTGACCATCACACATATTAAAATTACCTATATAATATCATGAGATGGTATATTATATTCAAAATAATCTCTAAAAACTAGAATTATCTTGGAATGATGCCTTAGTGAGGAAAAATTGAATAAAACTAGTTCCCTTCATGAATGCAAAACTATAAAAATATTTCTAACTTCAAATGGATGATTCACAAGGGAAAAGACACTAATTTTATAAAAAATTACTCTAAAATTAATCCATTTGAGTCTAATTTCTTTGAAAAAAAATTCAATCATAGATCTTCTCTCTCTAAACCATACCAACATCAAACCTAAAGGTTTATCTCTATGTTCAAAGGAAGAAGAGAAAGATATGAACCAATTTTGGGCATGTTTGGAGACCAATTACCATGAAATTATTCATATACCTCTATCATATCCTTATATTCATATCTTAGACCCCAAATATATGGAATTCCATACAAGTCAATAATTTTCAATGGAAATTACATGGAATAAGACCCTTCTTTGAGATTTATTCACATATCTAGCTTCCACTACCAAATTTAATGCATGATATAAGTATCATGATTATTTTATTATATTAACATAATTAATAATCCATTTTACATGATTTTAAGCCAATGAAATGGCATGTGTGAGCTAGAAAAGGGCCTTTTGGGGCTTTAAAACACATAAAATCACCTTTTATTTGTATGAAATTTTAAAACTAAGGATATTACATATATTCAAAGGTGTTTTTCATAAAATCATGACCTTTTATGACCATTTTTATCATTTAGAGATGGAAAATTTTCTTTTCATCCCAAATGCATACAATTTATCATAATGAAGAGGTTATTGATGGTATCCTAAAAAAGTTTTGAATTACAAGGGTTGGTATTTGTCCTTAAAAGGACAAATTACCAACATTTTTGGTGATCCATAAAGGCTAAAAAACTTGTTGGTCAAAAGAACCTAGTAGATTTCAGATGACAATATCAATCAGAGACAAGACAACTTGTCTTGATGACTCTCTTGGATGTCAAATAGACTCTTTTGGGATTTGTAACACCTCTTTTGAATGTTACAAGAATAACACCAAAAGGAAACAACAAATAAACAATAAATTAAATATAACTAACCTAAGGAAACTAAAAAGTAAGACAAATGCAATAGAACATAAGAAGACTACTACTTGTGTTATTCACTTATTGAAATAAGACAAACCTAGAACAACTAGCCTAAACTCAAAAGATTTCTCCAAGATCAAATGGAAAGCTAGATTTTCCACCATATAAATTTGAATCATATTTGCATCTCTTAGTATTGTCTTCTTATAGATAGGAGCAATTATATGTTTATATCTTCTTGATGATGTAGCTAGGCATTTTACTTCCATTTTGAGGAGCATGAATTGAAGATATGGATCCAAGACCTAATCATTATCTTCCCATATTCTTCTTTCTTGGATCAAGAATGTTAATTATACCTAATTCATAATATGATCTTGATTTTTCATATTCTCATTCAATGACTATATTTGAAAATCAATTTATATGCTTCAATTGGTGTCTTCATTATGATCCATTTGAATTAATGGATTGTTAAGATCTTCAAGTTATTGATAGGTGTTCAAATATGAAATTAATTTATTGTTGATGAATAGCTTCAATAATATTTTTTATAATACATTCTTAAATATCTATATGAGATGGAGATGGACTACCATAGTCTAAACAAAATCCTTTCAAATCATCCCAAAAGGCCATTTCATCATGAACAACTAAAAGGATATGAAATTCATTTGAATCCTTACCATCTAAAACCTATTGATCACACAATTCCAACCTTTTGGTGGAGTTTTATGAATATTATTTATTTGGTACACTTATTTCATCTTCATCTTCGATGAGGAATGACATCTCATCTATCCACTCAAGCTCTAGCTCATATTACTTTGGTGTCTCCAAAATAGGATTGCCTTCTTAAAGCTCCAAAACATTGGTGTAATCCTTAGATTAATCTCTTACCTAATATCATATCTCATCATCCAAATATGCCATATTAATATTTTCAATATCACTCAAGAACTCATGGTATAGTTGCTACTAATGATCATCAACTTTAATAATGTTCTCAATAACAGGAATGATCTATGTGAGCTTTATTCATGGCTACCTTATGGAGTAATAATTATTTATAATTCATCATTATCAGATATTTAAAGTTCTTTAGAAGCATCCTTATGTAGGGTAACTAATATATGATCAATAGGCTCTTGAGAAATAACCTCTTGATGCTTAACTAAAATGTATTCTTATTTGTCATCATGAAATACTAAATCATGCTTGTCCTTTTCAAGTGGTGTTCCAATCATGATTTATTCTTCTTGGTCACTCAATTAACCTTTATTTTCTATTTATTTAGCTACATATTATCCATTTACCTCATAAATGAGATGTTATTTCTCCAATAGTGGCCCAATAGACCCCTAAAAATAGTTGAAAAGATGAGAGAAATTGAATGGTGTTGCCATAGATGTTTGATTTTACTCACCAGGATGATCAACCTAGAAAACTACAAGCTCCTCTCTTTTTATATTTCCCTAAATAGTTTTACATGAAGGAAAGGCCTTGGGTTCTTGATGAGGGAGGGGTAGGCACTTAAGGATAGTGATAGTGACTTTAGGATTATCCTTGATTTCAACATTTGGGCTTATGATTGGCTACTATATTTGATTCTAGATTGGAAAATTGGGTTTATGAGGCCATTTTATTGAAATTAAGGAATTATTCAAAAAAATTATTATAAACATGGACTTGGAATACATGGATATTAATATGGGGTAGTGGGAGGTAGTTATTTTTGAGATTGAGATTGGTTACTTAATTGTTCTTTTTTGTAGGATAATATCTCTTCATAAATCATTTGGTTTACCCTCTTCATCTCCTCCATCTCATCATGAAAATTTAGTGAGTTTTTCAATGGTGGTTTATATTGTAATGTATATGGCTCATTTGAATGATGACGAGATGCATATGGATTATACTAGAACTATTGATAAGGAAATGAATGATAGAATTATCCTATATAGGTTTTCATAGCCTAAAAAACACATGAAAATAAATTTAAATATTAAAAAAAATTCCTTTACCTCTAAGATAATGACCATAGGAGTACTTAAAACTACTTATGAAAACCAATATGCCACAAACTATGTACTCAAATGGCTAGATCTATGTCCCATCAAGTGTGCCAAAACTACTAATAACTTAGATAACACCTTACTTGAATACCTATAGATTGATTATTGCTCAAGGTCTTCCTTCACACTTGGATTAACATTATAATTATATATAGTGTGGGACAACTATGCTCATACTAGACCTCTAGTTTTTATGAGGCTAGCTCCTCTATTGTATCACTTTGATCACTACTACTAAAACCTACTATGATTTTTTGGGATGAAAAGTGTTAGAGAGATTACTCAAAAGGGAAATCTAATTCTAATATTATTGATACAACTATATTTCTAGTTCATCCACTATATTTAAGCTCTTGAAACACTGATAAGACAAGCAAATAACTAAATCTAAAACTCTAAATGAATCTTATGTATTGTTATTTCACATAGAGGTTTCATCAAGTGAACAAATCATGAGGAAAATAATATAATAAACACAATTAAAGGTACTAAATCATCAATTATATCCACTGTTAGCTTAGCCAAATTACATCAAACACTAAACATGACCTACATAATCTATCATACTAGTACATAGGTGAGATTAGGACTTGAAAAGGGATAAAATATTTCCACATATTCAAATATATTAACATAAACACAATATACCATAATATATAAATCAAAATACAATAATTTTATTAACTCATAAGGTTACAAATCTCAATCTTGGTAGAGTCTAGTCATGCCCAAGAGAGGGATCTTAAAAAATGGATTGAAAGCCTGAATATATAGAAAATAAAATAAGATCTAGACAATGTGTCATATAGGTGAGAAGAGGAGGTAAAATCCACATTAAATCAAGTAAAAATACACTTCAAATTTTATAAAATAATCTTTAAGATATCTCTTTTATTGAATGTCTTTTAATGAAACTCTTTTTGGCATTGGAAAGAGATGGTGGACCCTTCTTGAGTTTACTAAAGATCCTTGCATGTTTTATATGTGATACTTTGTATAAATAAATCCAATCTAAAATGAGAAAAAATCATGTGATATTAATTATTCATTCATTAATTCTAAAACATACATTGATCTATACCTAACTACTAGTCAACTCATAATGATTGGTGCTTAAGACTAGTCAACTCCTTCTTTAGTCATTTCTTACATGAAAATGAGCTTGTAGAATAAAAGTGTATTAAATATACATTTCAATATAATATATTCATCATGAAATATCTAAGTTAACTCCTTGAAGGCCTTTTAATGCCAAAATCATCTTAATTTTTTTGATCAAATAGCCTTATTAGGCTAATTAGGCCTAGTAGTTTACTTATTACACTTTAACTCCATTATAAACTATAATAAAACCATTAAAAATACAAATATAATGATTATTATATTGGTAATAACCCATCACACCATGAGATAGGTGCTCTTGATGAAGAAATTATTGCAACTTGGTCATCATAGTTGACTAGGTCAATTTTGCCTCATTTTCCTATATAGTGATTATTTTAGATGAATTGGTAGGGGCACTATTGATGCCTAAATATGTATCATAGGTTCCTAGAGTGTTTAAAAACACTTCCCATTTTATAATTATAGGAATATAATACATGAGTTTCAAGCTATGATAATCCTATTATCTATTTATGAAATAGAGGCAAAGCAAGTGGACTATTTCAAAATATTTATAATGTTTGGTGATTGGGAGCCACCATGGCCTAATAGTTAGTATATGTATAATATGATGTATTTTATGATAATTAGTATGAATTATGATCAATAATTAATCTAGTATGGATAATCATAATGAAAATTAAGATATAGTGAGTTGGTTTAAAAAGGAGCAAAAGGAAAGGTAGGGCAGAGAAGAGATGTTGTTGATCTATATTCCAGACACTACAACAATGTTCAAATAACCTCCAAGCATGAACTTAACCAATATATGGCCTGAAGTATCATAATTTCAAATCCTATCACACATTAGGGAAACATCTAAAGATGGTATGAAATAATGTAAATAAGAACCAAGTTCACTTTAAATATTGAGCTCTACAAGAAAACAACAGTAGCCCAAATGCAAGAAGAGTAAAAAAACAAAATGAACCTAAGATATTTCAACTAACTTAGAATTGGCACAAGTTTAAAAATATACATTAAAATCTACACACTATAAACTCATAAGAATAATTCAAATTTAGAAATTAGAACAAATAAGTGAGAGATAAGCCATGATAATAAAAGACAAGTAAATTTGGATAAACTTTTCTGAATTCCTTTCTTATATTAATTTCTCAAATTTTACAAAGTAATATTGGCTCTATGAACTCCCTCTCCTTTTAAAATTTACAATACTCCTTTTATATAATACAAGGAAGTGTGTTAGTTAGTTATATCCAATTAAAAAAGTACAAGTATTAGGATAGTTTTCCTTTCTACAAATGTTCTAGAATACACTAGACTTTCATAAATGGATTGATATATAGGCCATGTGTTTTAAATTTTTCAAATGATTTTAAAAAAACAATTTTAAATTTTCAAAATATACAATTCTTAGGTATATGAAGAATATTCCTAAGTTGCTTAGTCTAAATTTGAGAACCCTGTATTGTAATTTTGTCTCTCTAGTAGGATCTTCATTATAGAATGATATTCTTCAATTACCTCAAGGTCAAATATTGGTTTCTTGAAAACCTCTTTCATTTGATCTGTTAATCTCTTTTCAACATTATCCACTCTATCTAATGCCTTCCTAATGATACCAAATTTATTGACTATTATTTTTTTAGTTAAAATTATATCCATGATCTTATCATTGTCAACATCAATATTTCCTATGATTTGGTGCCTTAACCCTTTCATAAATTGGGAAGCTCTTTCATTTGATCTCATCATCTATAATTATACCATATAGACCAAGTCTATTAAGGTCCTTGAATAATTTTTTCAATACATGCATTTTTCTATCTTCAAGTTACTTGAGGTCATTGGAGAGGTCCCCCAATTGCTGAAAATCCTTTTAAATTTCTCACTAGTGGACTTTGGATCAAATTATCTTCACACAAGTGACCATTAAATTCCCCTTAGCTTAATTATGGTGAATAGAGGACCAAAATATGACTTATTTATGTGATCATCAACTTTTTAAGGTTATAATAGTGATCTAATGGCATTTGTGAGCTTCAATCACAAGCTTTGTGGTTTAATTTTGCATTCAAACTTTCCTATATATAATATTATCTCCTATAAGTTCATAAAATCTTCATATTTACCATGTTTTGATTAGGTGTCATCACCATGGAATTTTTTTGGCACCTCCATGGAATCCTACTCATCACTATTAAAAAATATCATTATTTCCTTCAAAAATTCAACTTTGATCTTGCATCATCTAATCATCCTTATACAGATTACAACAAACCATCAATCTCGATCCTAAGACATGAATTCCATTAGTTTCCTTTGATATGTTTCCTATGATTATGACACATGCCATTATCATGTTAGCTCTATGCTTCATTGAAAGTTTAATGGTTATCACACACCATTAGATGTTTTTTGGGTGAGAAAACACACTCCATCAGATCAAGATCTAAGGGGTATAATACCATTGGTTGCTCATTGGTATTTTACCAAAATGGTTATACTTGTCACCTTTTTAGGATTTTTTCACTTTGTATTTGATTAGATTTGATGGGTTAATTAAATTTCACCACATGGTGATATCATATTTTCTCTTATCTTCATTGAAAATTCAATGTTCATCTCACATTATCAAATCACTTCTATCTGGGCAAATGCACTCCATTGGATCATGATATGAAGGGTACACCACCATTGGCTAATTAATATCCTATTAATGAACTCATGATACTTTTCATCATATTAGGTCTTTAAATTCTCAATGCTCTTAATGCTCCATTGGATCAATTATGTCTGAGCAAATGTGGATCATTGATCCTGCATACAAGCATGAAAGTTATGCTTAAGAATATACATAAAGAACTTAGGATAAAAATATTAAGCTAATTTCTAAACATAATGTTTTTATTAATATTTAATAAATATGAATAAAACATTAAGCTAAATCTTAAGATAAGCTTAAAACATATTAAAGTGGCCTTGTGAATTATAAAATACTTGGCATAAAGTCTTAGCCTAAGTTAGAAACATAATAAAAATGACCCTATATTAGTTTTTAATATTTATCTCACACCATTAGATCTTGTCTAGGTGAATTAAAATCATTTATCAAAATCCTTGACTTATTGACCCCCATCTCGCACTATTAGATTAACTCACCCAAGTAAATGTGGGTCATTGATCATGCAAACAGCACAACAATTAAGTCATGATCAAGAATTACATAGAACTTAGGGTAAAGTTTTAATATTAAGGTTTTTTTATTTTTGTTCATAAACATGAATTAGAAATTTAACATTAATATTCTAAGATATGTTTATAAGAAAGGGACCATCCATTACTTACAACAAGCTAGTAGATAAAAGGGACTAATGGCCATGGGATATAAAAAGGACCAAGGATTGGTCATGTTAATAAACACAACTAAAACTTAGTATACAAATTAAATTAATTCCATGGCATATTTATAGTTTTCCTACGTAAATTATTTCTATGAAATTTGAATTTAAATGAAAGGGCCTAAGATAGGAAAATTAGAACAAGGGTTTCAAGAAGTTTAAATATAGATTTAATTTGATTTTCAATAGACCAAAGGATAGTAAAAGACCAAATTAACATAAAATCATGAAACCCAAACATATATTATTCAAGGGGGACCATTAAACCTAAAATCTATAAAACATAGAGATCTAATATATTAAAAAATTTAGACAAGATTAAACCAGAATCCTAAACAAATGTGCCAACCAAACTAGGTGTAGATGATATTAAAATAAAGATAAAGTCTAGACATGCTAATGACACTCTGATCAAATGAATTTTCAAATTTAGGGTACAAATTTAAACTATTTAACACAAGGGTCCCCATTTTTCATAAATGGGGGTATGTTGACCTCAATAGATAGTGACTTTTGGGGGAAACATAACAATATGAAAGAATTTATAGACTTTAGTTTAAACTAATAATTAAGTTACTTATTCTATTTGATAAGGTACCATTATTAAGATCACTTCATGGTTAAAATAAATCTTTCAAATTAAAAATGAGGATCAAACATCAAGACATAGCCATTTTGTGTGTGTGTGTTTTGATTCAACCTACTAATTTCCATAGAATTTGAAGAATGGCTTCGAAGTTTATGGATTTAATCATTAACATTAACTTTCATCATGTTTGGATATTCATTAAGAACCAATGTTTTAGCTTAGGGAAGGCTCGGCCATTGCTCTAATTTTAACTAAGCATCCATAACCCTAATAGATATGCCTTTGGCTCTATTCAAGGCCTTGATCCACTACTATCTAGGCATCCATAGCCCTAATGGAGATTACCAAAATCACCTTTGCTTAGAAATTTATTGAATTTTGTAATAAGATACTTATTTTTTTATATTTCTCAAGTCATTTTGGCATTCTTGAAAAGGTTAAGAACCAGGTTCTTGGGGCTCTCCAGGTTTTGGGATTTGGTCAAGTGTTTAATCTTTAGACAATCATCCTTGGCTATAAACTTTATCATAATAAATTAATCTATTTTAAGTGTAAGCATGAGTATATCATAATAATCCAATATTTTACCCTACATGTAAAATCATTCTTAAAATCACTCCAAGATCAAAACAAGGATTAAAATCTCAAGGAAAAAATGACCTATTGATTGGTCTTTGCTAGCTTTTATGAACTATAACATTAAGCTCATACTTCAACAATCCATGATCAACCAATGTTGATCGAACATACCTTCATTCCTAAATAGTGAGGTTTCTTTGAGCAATCATATGAATCTTAATTTAATTAATATCCACAAGGACTTATCATAAGCAAGGAAAAAAGTAGAGAGTGTAAATGCACCAAGAAAAAAGTAAATAAATAAGAAAATAAATATATATAAACATATGTACAAACAAGGTACAAGAAAGAAAGAAAGAAAGAAACAAATCTAGCCTACCTACACTAACTCTAACTAGTATTACATTCATTCCATGAAGACTCTAAGTGAGACAATAGAGAATTAATTATTGAAGTATTTCCCATTAGTGGCTAGTGTGAAGTCTACTCCTTGTAAATATTTTATCTTGAAGGTGTTGTCTCCAACTATCTTGGCTATCTAGTAGGGACCTATCCATAAACGTGTGAACTTCCCATGTTTACCCTTAGGATCATATGCCTTGTCCCAAAGAATAAATAAGACTCCTTAATTTAACACCTTTATTTTTGAATTTTTATCAAACTATCTCTTGACTATGGTTTGGTGTCTTCTAAAATTTGTAAAAGCCTCATCTCTCGCATCTTCCATCTACAAGATATCCAACAACCTTGAACATGTAAATTGTTGGTCATTCTCCATACACTCTTACATGAAATTTTATGTTGGTAAATTGAGAGTGATGAGGAATATGGGTTCTTATCAATAAACTAGAAAAAATGGTGATGGTTTGAGAACTTGTTTGATTCTGGTTCTATCTACCCAAAGGGCATACTTAAGCAACTTGTGCCATGTTCTAGGTTTATAAGCTACAAAATTTTTTATAGCCTTCATCAAGTTCATATGTGTTGATTTAGATACTCCATTACCTTGAGGATAATGGTTTGATGATAACTTGAGGATGATCTTGTCAACATATGCCCATTATGTCATATTTATGGATACAAAAGTAGATCCATTATCATAGACTATAAACACAAGTATCCCAAACCTGGTACATATGTTTTCTTTAAAAAAATTTATCACCTCTTTGGTCTTATAGTATTTATTTTCCACTGCTTCAGTCCATCTAGTGTGGTAGCTGGTAGTAATTAGAACGTACTTGTGACCATCATAGGAATTGGGGTTAATGACCCCCATGAAATCTAGCCCCCATTAGGTAAAGGGTTTATTAATCATTACTTATCTTAGTTTCATGGCTGTGTTAAGCTCTCTAGTATTTAAGACTTGACATTAGTAGCACTATATCACATGTTTGTGAGCATCCTTGAAGATTTTAGGCTAGTAATAACCAACCCCTAATATTTTGTGTCTTAGTCCATCCAGAGAGATGTATACTTCTCAGTTTTTCATGAAAGGTGCTCATGATCTCAGCTACTTCATTATTAGAGACACATCTTAAGTAAATGCCTTCAAATTTATTCATGTAAAACACTCCATCCTTGATCATAAAGTGAGTTTCATTAAGCCTTATATCTCTTTTTTTCTTTACTTAACCGTACAGGATAATAACCATTGGCTAATAAGTAGAAAATGGGATCATAGCAATCATTAGGTTTAAAACTTTGTTGTTCTATATGTATAACACTCAAATTGGGGTTAGTATTGGATATAAATTTAATTTAAATCCATCACCTTACCAATATGTAATTATTCATCTCAATGTCATATTCTTGGAGCATAAACATCTACTTACCTATCCTTTCTCCTAGTTTATTTCGACTTAGCATGAGCTTGGTGGCTGGGTCTAGTAGAATGTCATGTAACTTATTTATATGGATATAATGCCTAAACTTTTACATTACCTCAACTAAATAATATTCTTTTTTGTTAATTAAAGAGTAAATTAACTAAATATTTTTGAGGTTAGTGCTCATAAAATATATTGGATGGTCACATCAATCTATTTTTTGGGTGAGATCTACTAATATTATATGATCTAAAGCAAAGGAGTAAAGATAAAACTATTTAGTGAAGTATGGACTTGTCATTATAGGGGCTTGTATAATCACCTCTTTTATGTTTTTGAAATCCTTCTTTGTTTCCTCATTCCAAGTTCTCTTAGCCTCTGTATTCAATATGTCATTCAAAGGTTTCACTATTTCTACAAAACTATAAATAAACTTCCTTACAATATTTATTTTACCAAATAATGAATTCAATTCCTTCCTATTATTAGTGAAATCTATATTAGATATTGAATTTACTTTATCATGGTATATAGATATTCCCTCTTTAGTGATAACATATCCTAATAGTTTTCCCTCAGTAACATTGAAAATGGTTTTCTTTGGGTTGAGATAAATCCCATACCTTTTGCATATTTCAAATACCTATTGAAAGTGAACAATATGCTCCTCATTATATTTATAAAATATAATCAGATCATTCATGTATATGATAATGCACTTACATACAGACCTTTAGAAATCCTAATACATATCCCTTTGAAAGTTAGATCCTACATTTATAAGTCAAAAAGGCATTCTATTATAGGTAAATGTGTCCCACTTGGTAGCAAAAGTAGTCTTCATCCTATCCTCTTGGTTCACTAGCACCTATTTATATCCTAAGAAATTATCAATAAAAGACATAATGGCAGAACTAGATATAATTATTATCACTTGGTTAAGATAAAGTAGGGGTAATTATATTTTTTAGATTATCTATTTATATTTCTAAAATCAATGCATAGTATAAATTCACCATTTTTCTTCCTAACTAGGACTAAATTAGCAACCCAAGTGGAATAGCTAATGGGAAACACAATCTTGTCATCTAAGAGCTTCTTGACCTCTTTATATATTAGTGGTTATAATACTAGGTTGGTAGGCCTCTGCTTTTGTCTGAAAAGTTTGTAGTTTTCTTTTAAAGGTATGGTATGAGTTATGGCCTTTGGATAAAATATATTGAGGTCGTCATAAGACCATGCTATGATATCTTTATATTTGGTTAGCATTTATTTGTCTCTTTTGGAATCAATTCCTGTATAGGCTATACTAATATTAACCAATTGAGGTTGACCTTGAAGTCCAAGATCAATTTTGTTATAATCCTTACCACTTAGTTTAGAAATATTGGTAGCCTTATCTAATCTATCAGAATCACTCTAAGGATACCATGCCTTTGGGGATCTTATTGTCATTCAACTTAATAACCTTATCATTGAGTCTACCTTCAATGTTCTCATCATCAAGAAGACTAAATTTATCAATAATGTGACCCTTGAATACTGCTAAACTAGTCATGAAGTCTATGATATGCTAATAATCACTAAATACCTACAATTGGTTTCCATTATCAGGCACTAAGGGACATAACATTAATTTAATTATAAGTCTGTGTAACTTAGAACTTTGATTAGGCATAAGGCTGGCTATAACTGAAGAAAGTTCATTAGTAGCCATGTTTTCTTCCTTAGGGATTTACACAATGTTAAAACCATAAAAAATTCAATTTAGTCCCACACTCTAAATTTATACTTCTTGAGATAGGACAACTTGCATTGATATTTAAATTTGACTTGATTAACCACTATTTTAGAATAACCAAGAACTAATATTTCCCTAGTCTCATGTTTGATTGAAAATTATAATCCAAGAATAAGTGCTTCATACTTAGCCAAATTATTGGTGCATGGGAACTAAATTTTGTAATAGGAATTTTATTATTTCCTAATGGGATTGATTAATACCACTCATACTCTAGAACCTGATTTGCATCTAGAACCATCAAAATAAAATTTCCATAATCTAGGTAAAGCATGAGAATTTTTAGAGTTACAAACCTTTATGGCATCAAAATTGTAAACACCAAGACATAAGCTAACCATGTTGAAACTCTTATTGATTTAATTTTAATCGATGATCATATGCTTCATTTTAGGTTCTCTTTCTATCCTGATTTGGTTGGGAATTCCTTTCTAAGGTAACTAAATATGTGAATAATATGTTGACATGTAACCATTAAAACTCCTAATCACATCTCTACTCAACAACATCAGGGATGTCCACCACTTAGATATCAATGAATTATTATATCGTTAGCTCTAAGGCAATTTATACGTGAACATTCAATAATTAACCAATAACTTTTACTCTTCATTTATCTAATTAAGTTATAACTCTATCAAATTTAATGTGAGTCATATCTAATTATTCACAAATACCCTTAGTCATAATATTTGTAGATACACCAAAATATAACAAATAATTATATATATTCTTACCTAATATATTGACTATAAGTATGAAAGGAGGAGAACCTTCCTTAGTTTTGTGTATTACAACATTATCATGTGTAGACTTTTGAGACATACTAGGCTTCTTAGAAAAAGATTCCATTAATAGACCCTTTTGTTCTATAATTTATGTTAACTCATGTAAGGTTAGGTTAGCTTTGATATTTTTCATGTCCTCTACTATGTTATATCCACTCCTATTGGAATGATTAGATTCATCAATATTATGCTTATAAGTACTTCCCTTAAGAGGCTCTACATTGTTATCTGAGTTAGTATTAGGAAGAGTATTGAAGTTATTTGGATGAGTTAAATTGGTCAATGTTTGCTTCTACTCCCTTTTTATCAAAAGATAACTATTTTTTAGAAATTACTAAAAAGCATTAATCTCTTTAAGAATATCCTTAGGCTCATTGTCTTATTTGAAAGGTAACTCAAATGTCTCCACCATGAAAGTTGAATCAATAGATCTAGATGACCTTAAGGAACTAGATGTGCCTACAGAAAAATATCTATTAGGGATAAATTTAAAAGTATATAATTATTCTTGGAAGGATTCAAAAGCATTACAAAATTCAACATAATCTATTTCTCCATTCTTAGAAGTGCAATGAACTCTATAATAGTTAGGCAAAGCAACAACAATAAGATTTATATTTGGCATATTATTGCTAGTAGATGTCTCATTATTATTTTTGTCATGGTAAATATCAATATAAAATCTATTAGTGATAATATTAAACATTTCGAAGGAGAAAATCCTACCATATCTCTCTCTACTATTGTTTACTTATTTTTGCAACTAAAAGAAGTCAGTGCTAAGATTTTGAACCATCTTGAGGATATAATCACTTTCATTCTTTAGGGCCTCAGAATTATGAACTTAAATATTAGCATTGGTTTTAGGCATTAAATATTTATGATCCTATGGATTATAACTACTAGCAACATTATTAAATAATCTCACATTTTAATTAGGATGTGCATGCCTCAAAGGTAGTTGGTTTAAGACTAGAAGTTGATTCATGGTAGGAATATTTTTTTTATCATTGTGAATAACATTTAGAATGGGTAAATTTGGATTTATATTAGGAATGGAGTATGTGAATTATCTTTGGGGTTGCATCTAGTCATTAAGGATTAAAGCCTTGACATAATCTAAAAATAATGTATTCATGGATCCAATAACTCTCTTTATAAACAAAAAAGTAATAGGATCTAAGGCATCCTTATAGATTTATAAAGCTAAATCCTCATCAAGTTTTCAATGACCTATGGTCCTACTCAACATTTTTTGAAACCTAGAATTAAAGGCTCTTATGGGCTCTTTTACATCCCTTTTCACTATGGTGAATTACTAGTATAGGACATAAGGGCTAATGATTTTACTAAATTTGTGAAGGAAAACATTGTTAAAGTCAACCCAACTAGTAATGTAGTTTTTAGGAAGGTTTAGAAACCATTCATATATATCATCTTTAAAATTAAAAGGAAATAGTCTACATGCTACATCTTCATGAGTCATATTTAACAATCTTAAAGTAGCTTTGAAACTCATAATGTGTTCTTCAACAGTTATAATACCACTAGGACTAGATATTGGAAAATGTTTTTTAGGATTATGAGGAAGGTCATGTACCAAAACTAGCACATTGATTGAAGAACCACCTAGCCAAGCTGTACCTTGATAGGAATTAAACACATGAGTACTCTGAATTGTTGAAGTTGGAAAGGACTTTGAAAGACTACACTTACCTTTTTCTTGCCTAGTTCTCCTATGAAATTATAATGAAAGTAGAGGCTCTATGGTCTCTAAAGTAACCTTGTCTTTATTTTGGGTAATTCTATCTTGAAATATCTGAATCCTATTTGAAATATGATGTGTCAGTCTTATATTTATAGGGAACAATGATCAAAATTTCTCATTAACCAAATTTTTCAAAGATTTATATAAAAGACAATAAAGGGCATTAGTCTTAAACTAAGTCAGCTTAAAGATATATCCAAATATGCAAGTATGATTGATATTTACACATTTAAGCTAAAATAAACTTAAATTAGCAAAGGATATATCAAACTTTGATAAAAATATCTATAACTAATATAAAACATGTTTAATTGGAAAAGCTTAAACTATCTTTACCATAATTTAGCATATACCTTCATAGAATGTGTATATTTGTATAAAGGAATCACAAAGATGGGTTAAAGACCATAAAGATCAATGATATTTACACAATTGAGCATGGATTGACATAATTGTGCAAAGTTTACACCAATATTTAAATATAATTCAAATGAATGAGAAAAGATACTTTTAAAATACAAAGATATAACTAGTTCCTCCTTATAGAGCTAGTAAAGCTCCTCCTATTTAGGTCCAATAGATAATTGATATCCAAGTGGTGGGCATCCTTGATACTTATGGGATATTGTTGAGTAGATACTAGAATATGAGGCATTATACATGTGAACATTCAATAATTCATCAATCACTTTGACTCTTAATTTATCTAATTAAGTTACAACTCTATCAAATTTAATGGGAGTCAAACATAATTATTAAAATATACCCTTAGGCATAATATTTTTAAATTCACTAGAATATAGAAAATAATTATATATATTACTACCAAATATCATAGTTGTAAGTAATAGAGGGACATCTACCTTATTTTTGTGTATTAAAAAATTACATGTGTAGACTTTTGAGACGTACTAGAATTCTTAGACAAATATTCCAACAATAGATCCCTTTATTTTTTAATCTATGTCAACTCATGTAAGGTTATGTTAGCTTTGATATTTTTCATGTCCTATAATATGTTATATCTAGTCCTATTGGAAGAATTAGATGCATCAGTATTATGCTTAGAAGTACTTCCCATTGGAGGCTCTTGATTGTTATCTAAGATAGTATTAGGAGTCTCGAATAGAATTACTAGATTTGACATGGTTAGTGGTTGATTATACTCCCTATTTCTTAGAGGATAAGTATTTTTAATAAATTTTTAAAAATCATGAATGTCTTCAAGAATATCCTCATGTTCATTGTCCTCTTGGAAAGGGAACTCAAATGTCTATACCATGAGAGTTGAATCAGTGGATCTAGATGACATTGAGGAACCCGATGTGCCTACATCACACTACTTATTAGGGACAACTTCAAAATTATCTAATTCTTCTTGGAAAGATTCAAAATCATTATATAATACAACATAGTCTATTTATCCATGCTTATAAGTGAAATGAGATATATAATAGTCATACAAAGCAAAATTAGTAAGGTTTATATCAGGCACATTCTTGTTAGTAGATGGCTCATTTTTCTTTTTGTTGTGGTAACTATCATTCTAAATTATATTAGTGGGACTATTGAAACTTTTGAATGAAAAATTCTTACCATAGCTTTGTATAGTATTTATTACTTTTACAACTGAAGGAAGTCAGTGATAAGATTTTGAACCATCTTGAGGATAGAATCAGTTTCATTTTTTGAGGCCTTATAACTATGAACTTGGGTATTAGCATTGGGTATAGGATTTATGGATTTTTTATCCTATGGATTAGATCCACTAGTTGCATTTTCCAAGAATCCTAGGTTTTGAGTAGGATGTGTAGCCTCAAAAGTAGTTATTTTAATATTAGAAGTTGGTTTAGGGTAGGAATATTTTTGTTAGCATTGGGAATAACATTCAAAATGGGTAAATTTGGATTGAAATTAGAAATGGATTATGCTAATTACCCTTGGGGTTGGGTCTAGTCATTAATGATTATAGCTTCAACATGAGTTAATTCTAATGTATTCATGGGTCCAATAGCTCTCTTTATAAACACAAAAGTCATAGGATCAAAGGCATCACTATATATTTCTACGTCTAAATCCTCATTAGGTTTGTAAGGACCTATGGACCTACTAAAAATTTTATATAACCTAGCATTGAATGCTCTTATGGGATCAATTACAACCCTTTTCATTGTGGTTAATTTTTGGTATATGACACAAGGTCTAATGATTTTACCAAATTGGTCAATGAAAACATTGTTAAAATCAACCCAAATGGTAATGTAATTTTTAGGAAGGTTTAGAAACCATTAATATGTAACATATTTAAAATGTAAAGGAAATATTCTACATGTTACATCTACATGAGTCACATTCAATAATCTTAAAGTAGCTATGAAACTCTTAATGTGTTATTCAGAAGTCATAATATCACTATGACTAAATATTGGAAAATATTTTAATGGATTAAAAGGAAGGTCATGTACCACATGTATCACATTGATTAAAGAACCATCTAGCCAAGCCATACCTTAATAGGAATCAAAAATATGAGTACTATGAATTGGTGAAGTTGGTAAAGACTTTGAAATTATACACTTTCCTTTGGCTCACCTAGTTCTCCTATGAACTTCTAATGAAAGCAAAGGTTCTATGGTCTTTGAACATGACCTTGTCTTGATTATGGGTAATTTCAACTTGTGAGATTTGAATCCTTTTATAAAAATGATGTGTTAGTCTTATCCTTATAGGAAACAACGATTAGACTTACACATTAAGCAAATTTTTCAAAGATTTATATAAATAATGACAAAGGAAAATAATATTCATTTAAGTTAGCTCAAATATGTATCCAAATATGTAAGTATGATTGATATTTATAGGTTTAAAATCAAATAAACTCAAATTATCAAATTATTTATTGACCTTTGATCAAAATAGCTATAACTAACCTCAAACCTATTGAATTGACAAAGCTTAAGCTATCTTTACCATAATTAATCATATACCTTCAAATAATGTCAAACATTATCTAAAGGAAGCACAAAGATGGGTCAAATATCATAAAGATCAATGATCTTTACATAATTGAGCAAGTATTAACACATATTTGCAATGGTTACACCAATATTTGAACACAATTCATAAGAATGAGTGAAAATACTTTAAATTTTCAAATACCTAACTAGGACCTCCTTCTAGCGCTAGTGAAGCTCCTCCTATTGATGCTTGAATATGTATCACATGTGTCTTGAGTGTTTAAAAACACTTCTAATTATAGAATTCTAAGAATTCAACACATGAGTTACCAATTGTGATAATCATATTATTTGTTGATGAAATATAGGTGAAGCAAGTGGACTGTTTCATAAAATTTATATTGTTTGGTGGTTGGGAGTCGCTATGGCTTAATTATTAGTCTATGCAGAATGTGAAGTATGTTATGTTAAGGACTGTGAATTATGATCAATAATCAATTTAAATACAATTTTAAGATGGATAATCACAATGAAAATTAATCTAGAGTGATATGGTTTAAAAAGGAACAAAAGGAAAGGTAGGGTAGAGAAGAGATGTTGATGATCTTCATTCTAGACACTATGACAAAGTTCAAATAACCTCCAAACATGCACTTAACCAATGCATGACATGAATTACCTTAAGATAAAATCCTATCACACATCAATTAAACATTTAAGGATGATATGAAATGATGCAAGTAAGAACCAAGTTCTCTTTAAATATTTACCCCTACAAAAAAAACAACATTATCCTAAATATAAGAAGAGTAAGAAAATGAAATGAACCTAAGGTCTTTTAATTAACCTAGCATTGGCATAAGTTAATAGCTTTGCATTCAAATATACACACCATAAAATCACAAGAACCATTCATATGTATAAATCATAAAAAATAAGTGAGAGAGAAACCATGATAACAAAAGACACAATAAAATTTGGATAAACTTTCTAGAATTCATTACTTATATTAGTTGCTCAATGTTTAGAAAGTAATTTTGGTTCTAAGAAATACCTCTCCCTTTTGCATTGAAAATACTCCTTGTATAGAGTGTAAGGAACTATGTCAGTCAATCATATCCAATTAAGAAAGTACAAGTGTTAGGACAACTATCCTTTCTACAAATGTTCTACAATACACTATACTTTTCTCAATGGATTGATCTATAAACAACGTGTTTATAGATGCCTTTACAAATAAAATATTCCATTTTCAAAATATACAATGTTTAACTACAATAAAAATATTACTAAGTCACTTAATCTTACTTTGAGAACCCTCTATTAAAATTTTATCTCTCTAGCAGGATCTTCATTTTGGAATGTTGTTCCTCAAATAACTTAAGGTCAATAACTAGTTTCATGAAGAGATCCTACATTTTATGTACTAAGCTCTTGTGAACTTTATCCAATCTATTTGATGCCTCCCTAATGTTTCAAACTTTATTTATTGTTCTTTTTTCATTTAGAATCATATCCATGATCCTATAATTGTCATTAGTAATCTTGCCTATCCTTTAGTATGTTACCCCTTTCATAAATTGGGAAGCTATTTCATCTAATCTCATCATCTTTAATTATACTAGCTAGACCGAGTGTAGTATGGTCCTTGACTAATATGTTAAATACATGCATTGTCCTATATTCAAGTTTCTTGAGGTTATTGGAGAGGTCCCCCAATTGCTGCAAATCCTTTTAAATTGCTCATTAGTGGAATCTAGATTGAATTATCATCACCTAAGTGACCATTCAATTCCCTTCATCTCAATTATGGTGAATGTAGGGATAAACTAGGGATTCTATATGTCCTTAGGGATATTTTAAGGTTTTAATAGTGCTCTAATGGTGTTTGTGAGCTCAAAACACATGTTTGATGATTTAAATTTACATTTAGACTTATTTATACTCTTAACTTCCACAAGTCCATGAAATCCTTATATTTTCCATATTTTACTTATGTCGCATTATTTTGGTACCTTCATGGTATTTTTCTCATCACTATTCAAATATATGACCATTGCCTTTGAAAATTTAGATTTTATCTCACACTGTTGGATCATCCTAGTATGGATTATCATGGATCATCTATCTCCATCCTAGGACTTGAACACCATTGGCTACCTCGGCTATGTCCCATATGATTATGAAACATGTCATTACCATGTTATCTCTGAGATTAGTTTAAAATTCAATAGTTATTATGCACCATTATACCTTGTTTGTGTGAGCAAACATGCTTAGTCAGATCAAGATCCAAGGGGTACAATTCTATTGGGTACTCACTAGTATTTTATTAAAATGGTGACACTTGTCACCTTTATGGGGTCTCTACAATTTGTATTGTTTTATATTTACTAGGTTAATGAACTTTTTCCATGTGGTGATCTTGAATTTTCTCATATATTTATTAAAAAATTCAATGTCCATCTCACACCGTCAGATCACTTTTGTCTAGGAAAATACACTCCATTGGATCATGATCTTAGGGGTGTAACACCATTATATTCTTAATATCATATTAACTAACTTATGAAACTTGTCATCATATTAGGGCTTTAAATTTTCAACACTCATCATGTTTCATTGGATTAATCTCCTCTAAGCAAATGTGGATTTTTGATCTTATAAACAAACACAAAATTTATGCTTAAGAATATACATACATACATACATACACACACACACACACACACACACACACACACACACATATATATATATAACTTAAGATAAAAATCTTAAGCTAAGTTCTAAACATAATTTTTTTATTTTTATTAAGTCTTAAGCTAAGTTTAAAACATATTAAAGTGACCTCGTGAATTATAAAAGACTTGGCATAAAGTTTTAGCCTATGTTAGAAACATAATAAAAAGTACCATTCATTAGTTTTTAATATTGATCTCATACTATTATATCATGTCTATGGTGAATGTGCATAACTGATCAAAATCCTTGATTTACTGACCCCCATCTTGCACTATTTTATTAACCTTACCTAAGTAAACATGGGTCATTGATCCTGTAGACCAACACAATGTTTAAGTCATGCTCAAGAATTACATGGAACTTAAGATAAAGTCTTAAGATTAATATTTTTTTATTTATGTTAATAAACATGAATCAAAACATTAGTACTAAGATATTAAGCTAAGTTTATAACAAAGGGACCATGCATTACATAGACCAAGCTAGTAGATAAAAGGGACCAAGGGCCATGAGATATAAAAGGGATCAAGTATGAATTTTAGATTAAGGTTTGGTCATGTGAATAAACATGACTAAACCTTATTATAAAAATTAATATAAGTTTAAGGCATATTTAAATACTTATTGCATAGATTATTCCCACCAAATTTGAATTTAAATCAAAGGACCTAAGCTAGGGAAATTGGAACAAGGGTTTTAAGAAGCTTAAACATGGATTTAATTTGATTTTCAATAAACCAAAGGCTATTAAAAGACCAATTTAACATAAAATCATGAAATCCAAACATAGTCTATTCAAGGGGGGATCCATTAAACCTAAAACTTATGAAAAATAGATATCCAATGTATTAGAAAATTTATACAAGATTAAGCTAAAATCTTGAATAAATGTGCCAATCAAACCAGGTGTAGATGATCTTCAAATAAAGATAAAGTCTATACATGCTAATGACACCTTGATCAAATGAATTTTCAAATTTAGGGTATAAATTTGCACTATTTAACAGAAGGGTCCCCATTTTTCTTAAATAGGGGTATGTTGACCTCAACAAATTGAAACTTATGGAGGAAACATAACAGTATGCTAAAATTTAGAGACTCTAGTTTAGACTAATAATTAAGCTACTTATTCCATTTTATTAGGCACCATTATTAATATCACTTCATGGTTATAAAAAATATTACAAATGTAGAGTTATGATTAGACATCAAGACATAGTCATGTTATGTGTGTGCTTTGATTCCACTTACTGACTTTGACATGATTTAAAGAATATCTTCTTGGTTCATGGCTTTAATCATTAAACATTGACTTTTAGCATGTTTGGATATTCATTAAGAACCATGATTTTCACTCAGGGAAGGCTTGGACATTACTCTGCATCCAGCTAGGCATCCATAACCCTAAAAAATATGACTTTGTCTCCACTTAAGGCCTTGCTCCACTACCATCTAAACATACATATCCTTGGTGGAGATTACTAGACTCATCTTTATTTATAAATTTCTTGAATTTTTCAATAACGTTCTTATTTTTTTTATTTTTCAAGTCATTTTAGAATTCTAGCAAAGGTTGGGAACCCATTTAGCTAGGTTTTGGTATTTTTTCAAGTGTTTTATCTTCAAACAAACATCATTGGCTGTAAAATTTAAATTACAAAATTAATATTTTTTATGTACACACATGACTGTATCCCAATAATCTAGTCTTTCACCCTATATGTACAATCCTTCTTAAAACCAAGCCTAGATCAAAACAAGGCTTCAATTATCAAGTAACAATTAACTTATCCATTTGTCTTTGTTATCTTCTCTAAACTATAACATGAAGCTCATACTTTAATAATCCATGATCAACCAATACTGAGAGAACATAACTACATTCTTGAATTGTCAGGTTTCTTTGAGCATTAATATGAATCTTGAGCTGTGGACTATCCACAAGGACTTATTATAAGCAAGGAAACAAGTAGAGAAATAAAATTCATTAATAATAAATCAAATAAATAAGAAAACAAATATATAAAAACATATTCATAAATAAGGGATAGGAAGGAAACAATAAAAATAAATTAATCTAGCCTACCTACACTAACTCTAACTAGTCTTATTGTCAATCTATAAAGACTCCTAGTGGGATAGTAGAGAAGTAATGCTTGAGGTATTTCCCATTGGTGGGTAGTGTGAACTCTAATCCATTTAATTCTTTCATCTTAAAGGTGTTTTCTCCAAGTATCTTGGCTATCTGGTAGGGACCTATCCATAAAAATGTGAACTTCCCATGATTACCCTTAGGCTCAAATGCCTTTTCCCAAAGAAGAACTAAATATCCTTGCCAGAACACCTTTATTTTTGAATGTCTATTAAACCATATTTTGATTATGATTTGGTATCTACTAAAATTTTAAAAATCCTCTTTTCTCACATCTTCCATCTATATGATATCTATCAACCTTGAACTTGAAAATTCTTGGTCCTTCTCCATGTACTCTTGCATGAACTTGTATGTTGGCAACTTGAGGGTGATGGGTAAGATGGGTTCTTATCTATAAACTAGCAAGAATGATGATGATTTGAGATCTTTTTTTATTTTAGTTCTATCTACCTAAAGGGCATACTTAAGTATCTTGTGTCATGTTTTAGGTTTATCATATGTAGACTTTTTTATATCCATCATCAAGTTCTTATTTGTTAATTCAAATACTCTATTACCTTGAGGATAATGGTTTGATGAGAATATTAAGATGATTTTGTTATCATATGCCCATTATATCATCTCTATGAATACAAAATCATATCCATTATCATAGACCAAAGATACAGGTGTCCCAAACTTGGTGCATATATTTTATTCTAGAAAAATTATCACCTCTTCGGTCTTGCATTATTTAGTTCCTACTACTTCACTCCATCTGATGAAGTAGTCAGTAGTAGTTATAACATACTTGTGACCATTAAATGAATTGGGGTTAATGACCCCCATTAAATCTAGACCCCATTTTGAAAAGGGTTTATCAATCATTACTAGTCTTAATGGCATGGATGCCTTAGGCTATCTAGTGTTAAATAATTGACATGAGTGGCACTCTTTCACATGTTTGTGAGAATCCTTAAATATTTTAGGATAATAGTAACTATCCCTTAATTTTTTATGTGCCATATTCCTTACAAATTTATGTCCACTTCCTAGTTTTTCATGGAAGGTACTCATGATCTCAACCACTTCACTCTTGGAGACACATCTTAAGTAAATGACTTCAAATTTATTATTGTACAACACTCTATCCTTGATCATAAAGTGATTTTCATCAATCCTTAGAGATATTATTTCTTCTTTACATAACCATGCATGACAATAACCATTAATTAATAAGTGGATAATGGGATCATACCAATCATTAGGCCTAAAACATTATTTCTCTACCTGCATAACACTTAACATGGGGTTAGTATTGGCAGTCAATTGAATTAAACCCTGGTACATTACTAATTTGGTAGTATTCACCTCAATTTTATATTATTTGAGTGCATACATACACTTAACTCTCCTTTCTCCTATTTAATTTTGACTTATCATGAGTTTGGTGGTGGGGTATGAAAAGATGCCATGTGAAGGAAATTTGCCTATAGGATTTTCAAACATTATAGACATGCTTACACTGTTAGTGATTTTACATAAATAAAAACACCTAAAACAACCTAAATTTTTCATTTTTTATAAGTTCATATGGGTTCTAAAATCATGTTAAGAGAGATTTTCTATACTCTTCATGTGCTGAAAGATATGAGCATTTAATTAGGTGGCTTGAATGGGTGTCTAGAACAATAGAATTTGAATTTATTATTTGGAATAATTAATCCTCCATTTCATCTCCATAATTAAAATCATCATAATGGTACATTTAACATATCATTCTACCAATCTCAAGGTTTCATCTTGCTTGATAGGTCAAAAAGTGCCTTTTGGTGCTATAAGCCTACTTTCTTATTTTATCCCTCAAGGGCTTGGTTTGCATATAAATTAGATTTTTAACACTATTAAAATGTCCTATTAATATTTAATAATATATATTAATTCTTTTAAAAAACTCAATTGGATATCCAAACCTCTAGTACACCTATATCCACCCAAGAACACTGTTTGTTGCAATGGTACTACTGAATAGACATATATGGGACTGTGTAAAAATATTAGGTACTTATGACAATATTTTTACCTTTTATAATATAATGGATAGTTATGAAACCCAATTAGGACCTCTTCCACCAATTTTCAAGCTTAGATCTTACATATTTTGGCTTATATGTGGATTTCTTCAACAACTAGTAGTAGGTTACCTACTAGCTCAATATTAAGACTAAGTTTTCTCTCTTCTTTCCTTGGTTTGATCCTAATAATGATGAATGTGATTTGAAATTCTCATGAAATCCCCCCATGAAATTATCTCATTATCTATTGATTAGTTTTCAACTTTTATCTATCTTTTTTCATACCCTATTTTCTTAAGACTCTCATCATAACAGGTGGTAAAGTACTATAGGTAGAATGTATGAGGTATATAAGTCCTTGAAGATTGATTATGGCCCTTAAAAATGCTTTGAAGACTCATTAGATCACTTTAAAACCTATATTTACCTCTTTTTATCACCAATCTTGCACCCTAGAGGAGGGTGTTCAAGCCTCCTCTATATTTGGTTAACATGGAAATACTTCCAGGTATGTGAGTTTACCTATAACAAAAGTAGACGTCTAGATTTAAGGGAAAGCTCCCAAAATATACCTTGAAATAATTATCACCTACTTAACTAGTTGTTTGTGGGGAAAGAGATATAATTTTGTATGAAATGAAACTACTCTAAGGGGGAGATACACCAAAATGATTTCCACAAGACCATCATACTTCTATCACAATGAAATAAGACCTACAAACCTATGGAGTTATAACATAAGTGTTTCAACATAGAGGTGATATGCATGAGATAACACAAGGTAAGTGAACCAAAGGGTATATTTCACACTTTAAGGACAATTTTATAGTTGAAATGATCCTAACACACTAACTACAATGTATATGACCTATTAGAGTAGTAATTCTTGCATAAACATGAGAGGATAAGGAGAAGTAAGGATAAAATATTATCAATCAATATCACCATACAACACTTTGAACACTTAGAAAAATGTTCATGAACTCAAAACTAGACTTGCATTTATTTTTCAAAGGAAAAATAAAATGTCAATCTAGTAAGGTTTCCACATACATGGAGTGAAATTAGTCTACACGAGTTAAAATGGATATAGGAGAAGAAAATGAAGTCCAAGAGTCTCTATAACATGTGTCATGCCAATTAAAGGAGTTAAAAATGTAGTATAAAGTAATATGTAACAAACGATGTAAGGTCTCATAAAATAAATGTCCCTCAAATGCATGAAACTCATGAAATGTGGTGTAGGACTCCTCATTTGCATGCCTAGAAACTATCTTCATCATTTGGCCTTCCATGAGCACTATAAAATATAATAGGGATAGATTTTATTATTTCAATAAGAGGGAAGATTTATAAACATGATATAACATGAATTGGAGATGTCCCTCATCATCAGTATTCTTTTGGATATGAGTTATCATTTCTTTAAGTCTAAATAACTCCTCTTTCACTCACTTTACACACTTGGCACCAAGTTTGACTTTAGTTTTTAAAACCAATCCATAAATAGAAGTGTACGAAACTTTTAAAGATTCCTCATGGATTTATATTCCTTAGGAAGACCTTAAAATTCCTCCCACTTAGATTTTTAACCTTATCACTTGCTTCTTTACTATGCTAGTTTGGACTAGCTAAGATGAAGGTACTTCTAGAGACAATTGTGATATTTTTTTATGCCTAAAATGGACATGAGTAATTATATCATGTCCCAAAATATCTCCCAAAGTGACTTGCTTTTGAAACTCTTTCACACCTAAAAAACACATAAAAATATCGAGATAATCCAAATTCCACCTAGTCCATATAATTTGGGTAAAACTCAAGTTAATGGGAAGGAGAATTTTAGATTACTCTATAAGTTCAAATCACTTTCATGTTCATTATATCCCTCTTTTATACCTCTCCTTCTTCATTTTCCCAATCGAGTCACTAGCAAGGGCTTAGGAGGGTTAAAAGTCATTTTGCCTTCTAAGGATTGTTTATATAGGTATAACATTAAACTTATGAAAAAATTACACAAAATCCGTATTCAATACCTTGTATATCATATCCAAACTTCTCAAACCCCCATTCTAAGCATCCACATAGCTGTGAGCTCTCAAACTTTCCTTCTCGATTTCCTTTCTCCATTATCTATAGGTCTAAGTTGGATTAAGTAAAAATATGTGTTACCTATGACATAACCTACACAACAAAGGTTATATAATAATTAATACCTCTCAATTAAGGTCCTAAAAGGATCTAAAATTTTCATTTAGTCTTATAAGTGATATTTTATCCCCTTTATACACTAGGTCTAGACTAGGCCTAATGGATGATGACTATATTTAGCCCCTTACCATATATTATGAGTGTTTTATCATGTATGAGATGAATTTTCTAGGTTTTTATATGTATAGTTCCACTATGGGGAAAATCATTCATTACACTTAAGACTCTTAATGCATCCTTTTATCATATACTCCCCAAGTCTATAATTTTCCTATTCCTTGAAGCATCCTCTATCTGAGATAGAAAAAAGGTGATCTCCCCTATTTTTATAGTCAATTGAATGATATGGGAGGCTCATGGGGGTTATTAAGTTACTATGTACCAATTTCAAAAGTTGGACTATGCTCTTGAATCCTCTAACCCTTCAAAATCTTCAAAACAAGATCCTAGTTTGTTGATTGTGTAATCTTGGAAAACATGGACTGTATGTGTAACTTGGAAACCCAATTTATAATATATGGAATATAATCACATTAGGATGTCATCATCATAATAAATCTCTTTATAATGTTTTCAAATACCCCATTATCTATGCTAGTTTCTTTAAACCATGTCTTTGTTCAACTAGACCTAACTGTTAGACTCCATGCTTACTTAGGAAAAGGCAAGCCTGTAGTTGGGTATTTGTGTGTTTTAGACCTTGTTAAATTACATTAAGACCTTATTTTTTCTATCTAATCATGTATTATGGTTTAATTTTCCATACACCATGCTTTAGGTTAGGTGTCACACATAATCTATTGGGTCCAATCCATATAGTTATGCTTCAATTAACCTGTAGGTAATAATTTATGACCAAAAGGAGGCTTATAGGCTATGATATGGATGGAGACTTAGGTATTCGAGTCATTCTCAATTTTATTGAAACCATTGGTGTCATATAAATAGTATAGGAGTATTTATATTCAAATCACATGCCTTCATCAGGTTCTATAACACCATGAGTGTAATGAAATTACTTAAATAATTAAGTATAATAGAAGAATTATATCCAAATATGACTAAAATATATCCAAATATATGATAATAGATGAGCCACTTCAAGGGGCAACCTCTACAAGCTTCAATAAGAGTATAATTCACAATATGATGATAAATGATTACCCGCTACCTCTTATATATAGTCTATCTAGGCCATGGTTACTCCATAGGCTGACCTACTAATCAAAATAAAGTATAGATAAATGTAATATAACATCAAACAAGGATAAGTAAGCCACAAGTCAGCTAATACTATCCTCATAAATGTGATAGTTTAGGGGCGTAGCATGCCCTTCCCCTTCAAACCAATGTTGTCCTCAATGTTGAACAACTCTGGATGTTATTGCAAAAAATCTTCACCTTCCCAAGTTGCATCTTCACTACTCTAGTTTTTCCAATTGATCAAACATTCCCTAATCTCTCTAGTTTTCAACCTCTTAGTACATTTTTGGACGATCTTCTCTGGTTCTAAAATGATTCATCCTTCTTCATCTAGTTCTAAGAGCTATGTCTGGGTAGAAACTTTCTGTCCAATAACCTTCTTCAAATAGGAAACATGAAATACTGGGTGTATGTGAGATGAATGAGGTAACTCGAGGTGAGGTGAATGAGGTAACTCGAGCTGGTAAGCCACACTTCCAATTTTTTGTAGAACTTGATAAAGGCCATAATACTTAAGAGCAAGTTTGTTGTCCTTTTTCTGTTGCTTCAAGGACATCTACTTGTAAAGCTACAAATGAACAAATACCTAGTCACCCACCTAAAAATTTCACTCACTACAGTGTTGATCTACTTGTTGCTTTATCCTATTTTGTGACAAGGCCAAATTCTCTCTCAAACTAGCCAAAACCTCTTGTTGATGTTGAATGTGCTCTTCCACATCTTAAACCTTGGTGTGCACCTTTAATGAATAAGTGATGGAAGGTGGTTAGTAACCATATAGTGCTAAAAATGTAGACATTTTAGAAGAGGTATGGAAAGATGTGTTATACCACCATTCTGCAAGTGGTATCCATTTAACCCAATGTTCTTGTTTATCTGATACAAAACAATGGAGATACCCCTATAAACATCTGTTAACCACTTCAATTTGTCCATTATATTGGGGGTGGTAAGATGAGCCATGAGCTAGCTAAGTACCCAAACAAGAAAATAGTTTAGTCCAGAAATTACTAGTGAAAATAGGATCATGATCACTTACAATAATTTTTGGGGTTCCATGTAATTTGAGAACTACTTCCATAAAAATATCCACTACTGTACTTGCTAAAGAACAAAAATGGGCATATTTTGTAAGCCTATCCACAATAACCAAAATAACATTCTTATCTTTAGAACAAGGCAACCCAGTGATGAAATCCATGGTAACCTCCTCCCACCTTTGACTAGGAATTGTCAACGGTTGTAATAGACCTGGGGTCTTAACTATTTCACCTTTATTCTATTGACATATCAAGCATTCTTCCACAAAATTTTTTACATCTCCCTTGAGTCCTTCCTAAAATAATTCTTTCTTAATTCTATGATAAGTTTTCAAGAACACTGAGTGTCCCCCAATTGGAGATGCATGCAACTCTATAAGAATATTATGCTTAAGCTCTGAATTTTTGCACAAATATAACCTACCCTTATACCATAGGACATTACCTTTCCATTAAAAATTTTTAAAGGATAAATTACCTTGCTATATATTCTAAATCAAAACCTATGTATCCTTTTCTTGCTCATATTCTAACCTAGCTTCATCCACCCAATCTGCTTGCAACATGGACATTGCACAAAGTAATGCTTCTATGGATGCATCCCATCTGGATAGTGCATCTGCTACTACATTATATTTACCCTTCTTGTATATGATTTAAAATTAATAACCCAACATTTTGGTTACCCATTTTTGTTGTTCCTCAGATGATAATCTTTGTTCCAAAAAGTATTTGAGACTATCATTATCCGTTTTCACCTTAAAGTGTCTACCCATTAGATAAGGCCTCCATTGTTTAATTGCATGAAGATTAGCCATCATTTCTTTCTCATAGATAGGTTTTTTTAGATTATTAACTTTGAATTGATGACTTTAAAATACAATGGGTCTTCTTCCCTGCATTAGCACTGCCCCCAATCCAGACCCAGAAGCATCACATTCAATAGTGAATGTCTGTGAGAAGTCTGGAGTAGCCAAAACTGGAGTGGTGCACATAGTTACTTTTAGTTTCTCAAATGCTTTGGTGGAATCATCATTCCAATGGAAAGCATCCTTCTTTAGAAATGTAGTGAGTGGAGTTGCTATGCTACCATAACCTTTCAAAAATCTTCTATAATAACCTATTAGTCCAAGGAACCCTCGAAGGTTTTTGAGAGTTTTTGGCATGGGCCATTCCATTATTGCTTTGATCTTATAGGGATCAACTTTGACACCTTCATGGGAAACAATGTGACCTAGGCACTCTACCTCCTGTACTCTAAAATCACATTTAGATGGCTTTGCATAAAGTTGGTTCTTCTCCAAAACAATCAACACCTATTTCACAAGTTGCAAATGTGCTTCCCATGTCTAACTATAAATCAATATGTCATCAATGAAAAATAGCACAAACTTCCTTAAAAAAGGCCTAAAAATAGTGTTCATCAAGCTCTAAAAAGTAGATGGCGCATTTGTAAGACCAAAGGGCATTACCAAAAACTCATAATGGCCCTCATGTGTTCTAAACATAGTTTTATGAACATCTTCATCCTTGATTCTAATTTTATGGTACCCCGAGTGAAGATCTAATTTTGTGAAATAATTAGCACCATGAAACTCATCAAGTAAATCATGAATTACTAGAATAGGAAACTTATATTTGATGGTGTACTTGTTGAGTTCCCTATAATCTAGGCACATCTTCCATGTGTCATCCTTCTTCCGCAGCATGACCACTGGTGATGAATATGCACTTTGGATATGCTTGATGATCCCTGCCTCTAGCATCTCATGGACCATATTTTCAATTTCACTCTCTTATGCATATGGATATCTATATGGTCTGATATTTGGTGGTTGACTACCTAGAATTAGTTGAATGGCATGATCATGTTCTCTTTTTGGTGGTAGTCCTTTTGGCATGGCCCCAAAAATAGATGAGTGGTCCTCAAGAATTATCTATAGATCAAGATGTGTAGATACTTGTGTGGGTTAAACTTCTATGGAGCATAATCATGCAATAATTCCCTCTGCTCCCTTTTTTAGCATCTTGGTCATCTAATGTGAACTAATCAATTTTAGAGATTTTGCATGTAATCCACGTAGTTCAATTTTCTTACCTTTAGAATGAAAGTGCATGAATAGTTCTTGGAAGTTCATCTCAATGGTACCTAAGGTTGTGAGCCATTGGACTCCCAAAACAATTTCTATTGTTACCCATGGGGATAACAAACATAGGAGAGTCGAGATTGTACCCACCTATAGTAAGCTTAATACTATGGCGTTTTCCTAAACAATTAATTATACCACCATCTACAATCATGACATGAAATTCTGGTGCTGGGTAGATGAAACAATTTAATTGAGTGGCTAACTTATGGTTTATAAAGTTATGTGTGCTCCCTAAATCAATCAACACTGTCACATTCTATTTCTTGAGGAAACACACCACCTTAAGAGTTTGTGGAGTGTTAATACCTGCAAGTGCATGACAAGAGATTGTAGGTTGGGAATCTTCAGGTACCTCCTCTATATCTTCTTCATCATCATTGGAGGCATCATCTACTTCTTCATATTCATTTGGTCCCTCAATGTAGACTAACTTCTTCTAAGCACATCTATGTCCTTTACTCCACTTGCTATCACAACTGAAACATAATCCTTTTGCACGCTTCTCTTCAATTTGTTGAGGGCTCAATCTAGTAGGTGGAGGAAATGTTGGTGATGATATGCTACAATATTTGAAGTGATTGAATGGCTACTTCTTTTTGGCTATGAATTTTTCCTCAGCTCTACATTCCATGATAATAGAATCAGAAATTTTAAGTGGATTAAACATGCGTACCTCATGTTGAATGTGGTCCTTGATTCCACCCAAAAATAGGTCATTCAAGTTTGCTTTAGAAATTGTCTCCACACGTAAGGATAGGTTCTTAAAATGATGAATATAATCCTTGATAGATCTAATTTGTCGTAATTTTGCCAGTTGGCTGATGTAATTCTCTATCACACTATTGCCATAGTGTAATTGTAGATCCTCTATAAAAATTGACCAAGTGACATTGAGAGTCATCTTTTTCTTTTGAGTACACAACCATTGATACCAAATGAATTTATTAGGTTAAAGATATAAGCATGCCATGGTAACCTTTTGTCCACCTAAAATCTGATGTAGGTCAAAAAAACTCTCTATTTAGTTGATCTAATTGAGTGGATCTTTTCCATCAAATTTGCGCATATCCACCTTTGGTAATAGGTTCCTCTATGGCCATGGAGTTAGATTTGAAGTAGACTAGTTAGGAGAACCACCTTGGTGGGTTTGTGCAATAGAGGTAGCTTGATGATTTGAGTGATTAATGTTCAAAGCCATCATGATATCTCCAAAACTGTCTTGTATGGATTGCATATTAGATTGTATGTCTTGCACCTCACTCTGAATGCCTTGCACACTCTAGTTAAGTTGGCTCACTTTGTGATCTATGTTAGAAAACCTTGGCACAAAGGGTCTACTACATCCCCCTTATAACTCCATCTCTTCCTTGTTAGGGTTTTTACCTAGAGTTTTAGCACCCTTTCCTCAGCCTCTAGTTTGTGGACTTGCCATAAAAGGTTTTTACCATGTTGACCCTTATTGGTACTTTTGACCCAACTTCAACCAAGTTATTTTGGAATTATTTCAATCTCAAATTAAAATATACAAAGAAAATACTATATCCAAATTTTTATAATCTTTCCAAAAATGTAAATAACTCATAAAAATTCTTTGAATTGCGCACTATAGAGCAATTTTATGAAAAACCATACAATAGAGATAAGTTTTGTAAAACAAATCCAAATGAGCTGACATTTTAATGGAAGCTTAATTTTATTATTTCACACCTCTAGTAAAAATTTTATAGAGAAATTCACAACCATTTTTTATATATCACAAAATTTAAAAATTTTGTGTTTCACCCACAAGAATGCCCAAATTGCAGCTCTGATACCACTTGTAATGAAATTAATTCAATAATTAAGTATAATAACAGAATTATATCCAAATATGACTGAAATATATCCAAATATATGATAATATATCAGCCACTTTGAGGGGTCAACCTCCACAAGCTTCAATACTAGCAGAATTTACAATATGATGATAAATGATTACCCACTACCTCCTATAGATAGTCTATCTAGGCCATGGTTACTCCATAGGCCGACCTACTAATCACAATAAAGCATAGATAAATGTAATATAACATCAAAGAAGGATAATTAAGCCACAAGGTGGCTAATACTATCCTCATACACATGATAGGTTAGGGGCATAGCAATGAGTCCATGTGAAACTCAAACTACTGTAAATAATACTAAAAAATTACAGAGAAGGATTATCAAAAATGGAGGATTCATACACATCACTCATGAGACTAAACACCCATCCTTATTTTGAAAAGTATCACTCCTAGGTGAGGGATATATGATGGATTAATTTGGATTTTTCTAGACCTTAAGATGATCCATCATGAAAATATCAAAACACTACAGGGTCTTTGTTTACAAATTTTAAAGTAACCAGTCCTTCAACTTATTTTATCCCATCATGAATCATTACACAAATATGCCATCCTCTTTATGAATTTAAACATGATCTTCATGACATTCATCAATTCCTCATCCTCCATGTGGATTTTTAACATTTTTATACTTCTCTTATTCACATTTTCAACTCTTTTTGAGTGCCACATATAGGTGGACATTTCAATACATAGGATAATGGAATTGAATCATCAACAATTTATAAGGTTATGGATTTGCAATCAGTCTTAAAATTTATCAACAACTCAAATGGATTCTTTTAAATTTTAAAAACTTCAAACAATATCAAATTTTATCATTCCACATGGTTATTCTCTTGTGAGACACTTGTATATATACTTACAATAATAGACAAGGGTAGTAGATTGGAATATGAATAACATGTATGCTGCATGGTCCTCTAACCATTTTTATATCCTCTATAATTTCTCACATGGATATTTCTAACCTTAAGGAAATTAATACAAGATATAATGCATCCATTCCATATGACTACTTTAATATAAGGCACATATAGGTGCACACTAATGTTGCAGACCTATGTATGTTGGAGAACTAGATTTCACATGCAAACCTATGTTATTGGATTGGTTTATCTTGACTGATATTGAGAAATAATGTTTCCATTACCTTAAATCTCCTCACTAATCCTTCATGAATATGTTTATTACCTTACATATCTCACTTAGTTGACTATGTATGATAGTCATGGAACAAGTTGACTAAATTGTATATTTCTTGACTACAACTCCATGTGAGGAACTTTTTAAACTAATTTTGGAATATAGGAGGTGATTTCCAAGATGTATGAAATATTATATTAATTCTTTTACCTTTATCTTAAACCCATATGAGGAAATGAAACCTCTATAAATTATGAGAACCTGTTTGTAAGTCCATGTGATAACACCTTGCAAACTTGATATGTTATACTCATCAATTCATAATCAAAAAAGAAACCAAAGGTGGAAACCATTAAGTAAATATATTCATGTACTCTATAATAAATTTAAATAATTATATTATATGGGCCTACTCATATAAGAGGAAACCCTATAGGGTATGGGAAATAACATGTAAAAAAGATAGTCAACTTCTAAAGGATGGTTCATAAAGCATATAGAACCAATCCTTGAAATCCTATCATGAATGTTAAGATGACCAATTTTAATATCCACCAGTAATATAATTTTACATGGAATTACTCCTATTGGTCATACCAAGAAGAAACCTGCTAACTAATTCTACTTACCTAGTGGAGTGATGAAAGACTAGAATGGTCTTTGACCAGTTTACAGACTTTCAGAGCTAATAAAGCATGAATTTGAGTCTCTGTAAGTTCAAGATTCATCTCACAAGCCTTCCACTTGTGTCACACTTTTTTTTATTGATTTTACTTAACAGCTACAATATTTTAAATTAAAAACTAACATATTTGATAGGTACTAACATGAGGGACATTGGAATGGATTTTGGAACACTTAGAAACTTAGGAAAACTATACCACCTTTATAAATGACCCAAATATGACCCTTAGGTGATATAAAATGACTTAGGAAAGAAATTTATAATGACAAAAGTGATGACACATTAAATGACATTAAATAACACCATGACACACCTTATACCATTATAATAGAACCCTATAAGTTTTGGACTATAGGGAGTTTACATAGTTTGAATTGAAAATATTCAACATTCTTGGTGATTTCCCAAGAGTGGTATTATTTTTATGCTAAAGACTAGTAGCCTTTTCCTATTTAGTTTGATATAGAATAATCTATGCATAGATATGACACTAAACCTACCTTTGAAATAGACTAAAATAAAAAAAACAACATGAACAAAATAAAAAACAACACACATGTGCTTCATGAGTACTTATGGAACACATAAACAAATACCAAATTAACTAACTCAAACACAAACTAACCTAAAATAGATGCTTCCTCTAGGATAAAAGGGGAAGTTTGAAACCTTTTCTTATTCATGAAATGAAGTATTGAATGAGGCATGTATCCTTTTGACCCTTGAGATTGATGCCTCCATATTCTTCATAATACTTTCCAACCTCGTTAGCATGATGTTTAATGAAATCAGAATAGCTAAAACCAAATTAGCTATGGAAATGAACTCTTCTTTCATCCAAAAAACCTCAACTTTCTCATAGGATTTCTAAAATACAACCTCCACTGGTGATTCAACAAGACATAGTTTCTTGGTTTCCATGGTGCTTTCAATAAGATTAGGTTTCCTTTCAGCTGCAAGTTCTTCAAGATCATCAAGGAGCTATGCATAATCCACCCAATCTTGGTTATTTTCATCCATCAAAAAATCTTTCTCCACCTTCTCATGTACATGGATTTCAACTTGTAAAATATCTTTAAGCTCTTTAAAGAGTTATATTTTCTGTTTATAGTCAACCTTTTCTTCCCTATCTTTTAAAACTAGCACCTCTTCAACCTTTTGTTTTTTATTTATGAAATCATCAACATGATCCTCTTTATACTCTAATGCTTCTGAGGGTGGTTAAACATTAGGCCAATATATGGATTAATCTTAAAGGGATACCTATTCTACATTGGTCTCATGTGAATCTTCTAGGATTGTAGCTTTTTGAGGAGTGACTTGGTGATCCAGGCAATAATTTAGGCAACAATTCGGGTGACAGTTCCACCCCAATTGATGATGGAACTTCTGAGAGCCATAACTTTTGCACCGTAGCTCCAATTGACTCGCCATTTGAACCATTGGAAAGATAAGATTGAGGAGAATGTTTTATAATGGTATCAAGCTCTACTCAATAAATTTTGACCCCTGAAAACCCAATGGAAGTGCCTCAAATTTCAATTTTAGTAGTGCAGTCTAAAAATAGTAAGTTTCTAAAAATAGTAATTCCTCAAATTTTGTATTTTTTTAAATCTTGGAAGTTGAATCACTTAATCTCTCTTGAGATTTGTGATCTTACACATACTCTCCATGCTTTTAAAATGTGTATAAATGAAGAGGTAACCTGAAATGTGAAGATAGACATCTCTTCCTAGAGATAAACATATATTTGTATTGTGATCTTGAATAATACTACATCTCTTCTCAGAGAATTCATTATTACTATGTAATTTCTATGCTATTGAGATATTTATCAACCAAAACTTCTAAGTTTTGGATTAGTGGTATCAAAGTGGTTTGTCTTGAGAGTGTATGATCCCAAGGATGAGGTCAGGCTACAAGAAACTTGGGTGGGAAACAACAAAGCTTCCAAATTTTCCACCTATTCAGTCCAAATGACTTCAAATGGAAGATGACACCAAGACGTCGGATGCTTTCAAGGAAATGGTGAATGAAGCCCTCTAATGGTAATAGGCACAAATGCTACAACAATTTGCCCAAATTATTCAAACACTTTCGATAGGAAATCTTGGCTCTGCGGCTCCACTTCTTGGTTCATCATCTAGGGAACGTCCTTTCAGTGCCCCAACATCCTTCAAGGTCTACGTAAATTTTGATATTCCTACATTTAAAGGCAAAATTAATGCTAATGTAGTATAAAATTGGTCGGATCAACTGTCTTCCTACTTCTCTGTAAATAAGTTTATTGATGGAGAAAAGATTACTTTTGCTCTTTTTAAATCAACATTGCATATGAAAAATTGGTGGGAAGTGTACAAAAAGAGGTTCAGTAAAGATGACATTGGCCTTGAGTTGGAACCTACCTAGGATGATTTTATGGAAGTGGTGAAAGAGGAATACTATCCCATCAGAGCATATGATGATCTGTACATACAGTGGCAACAACTTTACCAAGGTAAGGACCAATTTGTTCAAGATTACACAAACACTTTTCATTCTTTGTCTGTAAGATTGGGCATTCAAGACAGTGAGAAACATAAGACTCTCAAATATCATGATGGAATACAATGGTACATATGGGGGGAAATGGAACTCTTCAATTTGGAAACCCTTAGTGAGGCATACAAATTTTTAGTGAAGATTGAATAGAAGCATGGCAAAAAGAATACGAAGAGTCAACGCTCAAAATGGAAAAGTGACAAGGAAGGTCAAACACGAGGCCAAAATTGGAATCAAAAGGAGTTTCAAGATAATAAATCCCAGAAGGGGAAGGCTAAACAATGGTGTGATTACCACAAAATTGGAACTCACTCCAAAGAAGAATGTCAAGCCATCAAGTCATTGCTTTCTGAGCCAAAATACTCAAAATCTACTACTCTGCCTCATACACAACCCACAGTCGAAGAGGATGATGAAGAAATTATAGATGCTGAGCCTAAAACCATTGTCACTTCATCACAGACCTATGAGGAAAGACCATCTGACAAGGAAAGATTGTTCCACTCCAAATTATGGGTAAAAGATAAGCCTCTGCATTTCATTCTTGATAGTGGGAGTCAAAAGAATTTAATCTCTACAAAAGTTGTGAAAAGTCTAAATCTATCCATGAAACCTCATCCAAAGCCCTACAGTATTGGATGGTTGAGCCTAGGGAGAGACCTCTGTGTCACCCATCAATGGCTTCTTTCATATGCTATAAAACAATTCCAAGGTGAAGTCTTGTGTGATGTGGGCAATCTAGATGTTTGTGATGTACTCCTTGGTTAGCCATTCATGTATGAGCAACATGGCATCTATGAATCATGAACATGAAGGATCACCCTCACTCTTGGAACACAGTGCTATAGGGTACCAGAGGTACCACCTCCCACATCTGTCTCCTTGATTAGTGCTAAGCAATGCAAGAGATTGGTGGAGAAAACAAAGCAATTTGTTCTCATGGTGGTCAAACCATAGAAATCCAAGAAGGCCGATGTTGCAGTCCTGACTACACAATCAACACAATAAAAAAAGCAGATAGGACAAATCATAAGAGAATATGATGACTTATTCAAGTCACCCATAGGATTTCCCCTACATTGCTACGTAAAACATTCTATAAATTTGATCCTAGGATCACCTTTGCCTAATAGTCCTATGTATCACAGATCAATTTTGGAGAATGATGAGATAAAAAGATAGATTCAAGAATTGATCCAAAAGGGTCACATCAGGCCAAGCTCTTCACCTTGTGTTAGCCCAATTGTCTTGGCACCAAAGAAAGATGGAACATGGAGGCTTTGCATTGACTACCAAGCCCTGAATAAAATCTTTGTGAAGAATCACTATCCTCTCCCTAGGATTGATGACCTGCTAGACCAGCTCCATGGTGTGAAGTTCTTCACCAAAATTAATCTCAAATCAGGTTATCACGAAATTCCCATCGATCCCACTAATGTCTAAAAGACTGCATTCAAATCTAAGGAGGGGCTCTTTGAATGGTTGGTTATGCCTTTTGGCTTTACTAACGCACCTGCAACCTTCATGAGGATGATGGATGACATCCTATGACCCTTCACCAACTCATTTGTGGTTGTCTACTTAGATGACATACTCATCTATGGTAGAACATGGGAATAACATTTGCAACATGTTCATAAGGTGCTTCAAACTCTTCAGGAACATAAGTTATATGCAAATATTAACAAATGCACATTTGGGATGACAACAATTCAGTACCTTAGGTACATTGTGAATGAGGAAGGGGTCCATGTTGATCCAAAAAAGATTCAAGTTATTTGAGAATGGCCCACACCAAGGACCCTCACAGAGCTTTGCAACTTTTTGAGTCTTGCAAATTTCTACCGCAGGTTTGTTCTTGGATTTTCACATGTTACTTGGTCACTAACCCAAGTGGCTAAAGGAGGAACTAAAGCTACATTTGAGTGGGGTGAAAATACAAAAAAGGGAATTTGAGAATTTAAATAACAAACTCTACTCAGCCCTTGTTCTTGCCTTGCTAGATTTACGTCAACCTTTTAAGTTGATGACATATGCATCTGAATATGCCATGGGAGCTGTCATCATGCAACATGGCCATCCTATTACATATCACAGTGAAACTTTCACTGATACAGTCAGGAAATATCCAACATATGATAAGGAGCTCTATGCCATTGTGAAAGCCTACAAATAATGGAAACACTACATCTTGGGGAAAGAAATGGTCATACACACTGACCATAGTCCATTGGAATTCATCCAGATGAAAAGCAAACTCCAAAATGAGAGGCATCAAAAGTGGGATACATATCTTCAGCAATTCCACTTGATAATCAAACACAAAAAGGGGAGATCAAATACAACTATAGATTGTTTGAGCCGCCCACTAATTACTCCACTCACAATAGTTCTGGACCTATGCAGACATGAGACTTCCACTTGGGGTGCCTGTATGAAGCAGATCCTACCTTTACTGATACATATCAAGCAATTTAAAAAGGTAAACATGTTTCTAATTTCTATTTTCAAGATAATGTCCTTTGTCATATGGGGCACATCTATGTTCCAGTTGTAGAGAAACAAAAGTTTATATGGGAAGCACACTTCAGTAGGATAGCTGGACACTTTAGTATTGAAAAGACATTGGCAGTTCTTCAAAAACACTTCTATTGGCCCCATATGTGAAAGCATGTGAAAAGATATCTCAAATCATGCATCCCATGTGTGATAGCCAAGCCAATAAATAAGAAGCAAGGATTGTACATGCCATTGTCATAACCAACTAGGCATTGGGAATCCATCTCAATGGATTTTCTCTCAGGTTTGCCCACTTCAAAACATGGTAAGGACTATATTTTTGTGGTAGTTGATCATTTTTCAAAAATGGATATCATGATTTATTGTAAGAAAAATATATCTGCTGAGGAAACTGTTCAACTATATTTTAGTCATGTATGGATCCATTTTGGTCTTCCCAAGTCCATTGTCTTAGATCGAGATAGCAGGTTCCTGAGCATCTTTTGGTCCACTCTATGGAAGATGATGGATACTAAGCTGATGAAGTCCATAGCCTTCCATCCACAAACTAATGGTCAAATAGAGGTGGTAAACTACTTGATTTTTAACATGATTTGGATGTATCACTCCAAGCATCCACGCACATGGGATGAGGAACTTCTTTTCATACAACATGGATACAATCAGGCGCTACACATCTTAACCAAGCATAGTCCATTCCAAGTATGTTTTGGATTCCAAACCATGGCACTAATTGATATAGCTATTCCATTTTTCACCATGGAATACACACCTCATGGAAGTTCTAAGGCAATAAAAGCAACAAAGTTTATTGAACAAATGCAACACATCCAACAACAAGTTCGTGACATCCTGGAGAAGATGAATCAAAAGTATAAGAAATACAATGACAAACATAAGATTTCACACCATTTTTTTGTGGGTGAAAAGGTTTGGTTGCGGCTTCAGAAGGAATGACTTGCAGGCCCACACCATCAGCAAAAGAGTTGGAGAAAATGCTTTTGAGTTGAACCTACCATCCTACCTTGTTCTGCATCCAATATTTAATGTGGAGCTCCTCAAACCATAACACCCACCTCTATTGGACACTTTAGTTGTAGTAGAACAACTTGACATTGATGAGCTTGATCCATAGAGTTTTGCTCTAGTGGAAGAGGATTAGATTGTGGATACCTAGATGAAGACCACAAGAGGACGCTCTATTCCGCTTTATCGAGTGGTCAAAAGGGGCCAGCTTAGCCATCAAGGTGAGTGGCTCATAGAGAATCAAATAAATAAACAACTACCACACCTGATGGGGAACATTGATGTAATGGGGACCATTTCTTTTCAAGGAGGGAGGAATGATCTAGGCAACAATTTAGGTGATAATTCGGGTGACATTCCACCCCAATTGATGATAGAACTTCTAGGAGCCATAACTATTGCATCGTAGCTCCAATTGACTCACCGTTTGAACCGTTGGAAATTTAAGAATGAGGAGAAAATATTGAAAAGAATATATTTACCTCTGAAACCCAATGGAAGTGCCTCAAATTTCAATTTTAGTAGTGCAGTCTAAAAATAGTAAGTTTTTAAAAATAGTAATTCCTCGAATTCTATATTGTTTTAAATCTTGGAAGTCAAACCACTTAATCTCCCTCAATATTGGTGACATTCCACATCCTCCCATGCTTTCAAAATTTGTATAAATGAAGAGGTAACCCAAAATGTGAAGACAGACATCTCTTCCTAGAGATAAGAATATATTTGTATTGCGATCTTGAGTAATACTACATCTCTTCTCAAAGAATTCATTTTTACTGTGTTATTTCTATGCTATTGAGATATTTATCAACCAAAAATTCTGATTTTTGGATCAATTGGATAACATAATCATATTCATGCTTGAAATTATCATTAAAAACCTCATGATTAGGTGTATACTCCTTAGGAAAAGAAGTTGAGTTGTTTAGCTACTCAAAATCTTTGTTTATGGCATGAAAGTATTACCTTAGGTCTTTTCCTTCATGTCTATTATGCTCAATAATTATTTCATCATATATAATAGATATAGATTCCTTGTTAAGCACTTCCTATATTATGTTTTCATTAACTACTTTATGTGATGCTACAATAAGATATTTAATATCTTTCTCTTCATTCAAGAAGGTAGAGTTACATTTAGGTTCAACAAGTAGAGTACCTATGGTTATCTCCTCTTCATAGTTACTCATGACATATTATTTATTAGCTATGACTTGAGCTCTTTCCTCTTCATTTGTTTCCCTCAAAATGGGATCCTTATGAAGAAGGGGTAGTGTGGAAGGTTGATGGAAAGGCTCATGAGTTGGAGGTGAGTAATGAGGTGTGGTGAAGTGATTGTGAATTGGAGATGGTGTGTGACATGTAGTAGAGGGATTGTGAATAGACTTAGGAAAGATTAATTCACTATTAAGCTCATGGGGAAGTGAGAATTTGGGTTAGTTAGAAGGAAATCCAATTACATCAATAGAAGTTACACTTTTCCAATAGTCTCCTTGAGGCTCTTCAACATTAGAATGTTTGTTATTAAGTTATTTTTCTTCCCACATCTTTAACCTATCTATTGAGTATTATGAATTCTTCTTTTCCAATTTCATCTATTCCTTGATCTCCCATTAAGTTCTTTCTAACTCTTCAACCATATCCAACACCTACATAAAACTTTGAGTAATACCTCTCAACTATTACATCAAATGGTTAGGGAGAACATCAAACTAATTATCTCATGTACCCATATTATCTTCATTATATAATATCTCTAGTATGAGTGCCAACAAATATTTGATATAATATGGGGTTAATAGAGGAGGAGGAGGATAATGATGGGGGTTGAGGCTATCTCTATGTTTTTGGATTTTATTTTTTAAGTATTCATACCTTGCCTTTTATTATCTTTATATACAATCAATGAAATTATTTGATTCTTTATGACAAGACTCATAGGAATCCTCTTGAGGTTGATAGGTGTCACGATATGGTTGGTGGGGATCAATCTACGATTGATAAGAAGACACTTCTTGATAGGTTTATCTATATCCTTCTTCATAGGGATGTCTAACAAGATGTTGTATATATGGACAGGGAAATGGATGACAATAGGGCTTTCATGGATCATATGATTGGTAGCCATTGTGATATGACTATTGAGAAATGTAATGTGGTTCATATCACAGTTTATAGGGAGGTTCATAATAGGGTATTTCCCATAGCTATTCATATCAACTTCTTATGTCAAAGGAAACACGATAATTGATCAAAATATTCAATAAGAGATATGTGGGCTAATTAAAACCATAATATTTAATTTAGAGTCACTATTAATGGTATCTTGGTTTCTTACAAAATTTGATTAGAGGAAAGACACATCAATAATCCTTCCACTTTCTTGGACCTTTATCCCATCAAGTTGCTAGAATTGTTGTCCCCAAATATTACACCCTAGAGGAGGGTGTTCAAGCCTCCTCAAGATTCTGGTATCATGGGAATACTTATAGATATGTGGGTTTACCTATAATAAAATTAGACCTATAGATCTAAGGGATAACTCCCTAAATATACCTTGAAATTCCTGTCACATACTTAACTAGTTTCTTATGGGAAAAAAGATATAAGTTTGCATGAAATGAATCTATTGTAATGGGGTGATATGCCAGAAGGTTTTACACAAGACCATAATATTTATATTTGTGATCAAGGAATCCAAGGAGGGTGGTTAAATGATATATTAGCTTCTCAATGAAATCAACTCAAAATGAAAACATAACACACTAACACTCATAACACTACCTTTCCCATATCAAATGTATGATCATGGTGAAGAAACACAAATAAACAAAGAATAACTAAAAATGGAAATAAATTACACAATTTTCTTACCAAATCCTTGAATTCTCTAAGAGTCTTATTTGTTTGTCTTACTCAGATTATCCTTAAGAAGTCTTCATCCTTGAGGCTTGCTATCTCCATCTCCCCTTGGCATCATGCATGTATGGTTTGATATGGATTTCATATGGAATAAAATAACTTGGCTTGGAATTTTTTCATTATAACCCTATGCATTTGATTCATGAATCAAATCTTTCATTATAACTTTACTATGTTACAATGTCTCTAAATGAAGATCTCTACGATTATATTTATAGGCTTTAAAATCATCTTTTAATGATTTAAATCCTAACCTAGGTTTGCTTAGTTAACACAGGTAGAGTTAAAATGTTTCTAAACCTCATGATTAGCATGGAATAGGTGTGCTTTGAGATATTTTTTTATTTTGGACAACTTAAAAAAGGTAATGATTACTTCCTAGAATATTCTTTTGATTTTTAATTTTCCTTTTTGATAATTCATTTACTTGCTCAAGGATGAATTCAATTAGGATTTGATTATTATTTTCATGTTAATTAATCTATTTTAGGATTTTGAACATTATCAATATTTTGATTAATTCAATGTGTACATTTACTCTATTTAATTAATTTTTATGCTAAATTGATCTAATTATATGTTATGAAGCCAAATTTAATACATTTAGAAACTTTTAGGCTATATGTGCAAAGGTTGGTAAGAATCAATCTAAATCTGAGTATGAAGCCATTGGTGGCCACTTTTAGGTGTTTACAATTTTATCCTATTTAGGTAGGTGTTAGAAGTTGTAAGCACAGTATTTTCTTCTCAAATAATAAAAATATTTTGTGTGTTTATGACTTTAATTTTAATGGATGAACTATAGGGTAACCCCTCAATGGAGTGGTTTGTAAAGGGGTCGGTAAATGGTCCCTTGAAAGAAGGAAACATGTGGACCAAATTGATGAAAATGATGGGGTGAAAACAAAATGATTTACCCAAAGGCGGTAAAAATCACTAAGAATGCAAATGGAATGGTGTAAAATGTTTTACCTAAAGTGGTTATAATCATTTTACCCTAATAGTGGAAAACATGATATGATAACATAATGATTTACCCAAAGGCAATTATAATCGTTAACCCTCAAATTGGTGATAACACAATGATTTGTCCAAAGTTAGTTAGAATCATTGAGAATGCAAGTGGGATGGTGTATAATGGCTTTCCTAAAGGCCATTATAAGCATTGTACCCTGATTATGGTGAACAAGATCTATGGTTGATGATAACAAAATGATGATGATAACTTGATATAGAGGATAAAGATAAATTAGGAAAACCTTGTAATTGGGAAATGCTCATATGAACTAACAAAGGTTGAAATTATTTCATTATTTAATTACTATATTTGGGATATGATTTGGATTATTGTTTATGTCATAACCAAAGATATTTTATTGTTGCATTGCTGGTGTAGACTTCTTGAAGCTAATTTTTGTTGTCATACATGATGGTAGGAATAATGATAGAACACCATGAGGACTTGGCCAAAATAGTCATAAGTACTAACTCCCATGATCTAATAGTCAAAGTAAAATAATGCACCAATAATAAAAAAAACCATGATGAAAATGTGGATTTATGAATATAAATGGATTCAAGAATAATGTGAAAGGAATCACTAAATCAATGCATATATATTGAATCAAGGTAATATTACTAGAAACAAAGAAATGGGAGCATAAACAACAAATAAACAAACAAACAAACAACGTTGGGGTAATATAAGAAAAGGAAGGGGGTGGTCGAGTTGTCTCCATATGCACTAGGCAAGTGGACACTGCTTACATAGTTCCATGGACGTGATGATCCAATAAAAACTTTAAGACCAATGTAGTTCTCCTAGGAAATTAGAATAAAATGATAAGTTGAAAACATGATGGATGTGATATAAGATAAGAATGAACTCAAAAAATAATGAGAGCACTAGATAACAAGGCCTTAAAGGATGGGGAAACTAAGTGATACGTTATTTCTTATGACTTAGTAAGGGTCCCCATAATCATCAAGGAAAAGAAGTGGTTGATGCTTTTATTTTATAAATGATTTTAACTTTTTTTTTTGGATTTTTATTTAAGTATCTCAACTTAATCAAGGATTACGAGGTACTAAACAGTCTAAGCTCATAAAATGGTGAAAGAATTCAAACTTGAATTTTTTCACATAAAATGATGAAAGCATAATGAAAGGGGGACTGAGTTAACCTTAACATGAACTGAGCATGACCCACATAGTCCTAAAATGGCCCTAGTTCATATTAGTTTCACTTGATAGTAGATGAATCTGACTAGTGTAGTAGCCAATTCAACCAAAATAGGCATAGTTGGTATAATGGCATAGTACAACATAGGAATGGATAGTTGGTATGTCAAGAAATAATAAATAAATGTTTCCCCTATTTTTCCCATAGGTGGTTATAACTAGGATATAATAGATATGATCAATGATACTAATTTTCCCATAGGTGGTTATAATTAATAGTAAGACCTATGAAAATTTGATTTTCCCCTATAGGTAGATATAATTAGGCTCATACAAACAAAAACTATATGAAGGGAATAATAAATTAAGGATGAAACTACTAAAAATTATATCATACTAATCCAAAATACTACCTCTATCTTGAATGTTTGAAATAATTGTTAAAATTAATTTTATTCTTCATGCTAAAATATGAAACCAATGGATGAACCAAGGTAAAACAAGCTAGGTAGATCGGTTTCAAAACATATTTGGTTGATATAATAGGTTTTATAAAATGGATAAGTTGAATGTCAAGGTGATATGATGGTAGAATGATAGGATGTCATTGAATAATATTGATAATATGGTACAACTTGAAACGTTCCTCATAGAGAATACACCTAGTAACATAAGGGATGTACTAGTGCCATAGTTTGAAATAATGATGATAGGACCTACCTAGTTGGGTTTAATCTTGTGTTTATCCTTCTTCTCGACTATGGTATTCTTTTGGTTATCTTTAAGAAAAATATAACCAAGCTAAAATTATATATGTTTCACATAATGATTATAGTGTCCATGAAGTTGATTATGATAAGATTTAAGTTTATTCACTACATTCATAAATTTTTCATCAAGTAACTCTATATATTGTAAGTGAACTAATCAATAATCATTATCATCCAAGACATGCTTCAAAGAGATGCATAATGAAGGAAAATCAACCTCAATGAGATGAATGTATTTAGTACCATAAAAAAGTGAGTATGGATTGTCTCCTATTGGGGTGTTTTGATTGGTATGATATTCCCATAGAGCATAGAATATCAAAAGGTGTCAATTATGGCCGACATCATTGACAATCATTTTAAGAATGTTGAAAATGATTTTGTTTGATTAATCTTGTTGGCCATTACCTTAAGGGTAATATGCTATGGAGAAATGTTGTGTGATATTATATTTAGCACATAAATTTTTAACATCCTTATTCTTGAATGATCCTCCATTATTAGATACAATATTAGAAAGGATACCATAATGATAGATGAGATGGATAAAGAAGAATTTGGAAATTTATTTTCCAGTCACGTAAGTGAGGGGTATAGCCTCAACCCACTTAGTGAAATATTAAATGGTAGTAAGGATATGTCTATAGCCATTCGATGAGGTGGGGTTTATCTTCCTATTGAGATTGAGGCCAAATGTAGTGAATGGTGATGGTTTCAACATTGGTTTCAAATTTTTGGCCATGGCATTAATCAAATTGGCATGTCAATGACATTTATCACATATTTTAACATATACAACTACATTTGTGTCCATTGTGGGCCAATAGTAATGTAACAAACTCCTACACCAAAACCTTGAGGTGTCAGTAAAGTCCACCCACTAGGACCATAACATCCTACCATGCTTCCAAATCCACAAATTCTAGGCTTTCTTTGTGCACGTACACGAGATTGCTCTCATGTATGAGCCCTAGTCAAACACTGTAATACCGGCGTACCCCACCCACTATATAATTCAAACCTAGGTGGAGGCTCTGATACCACATGCAATGAACTGCTACACCAAAACCTTGAGGTGTCAGTGAAGTCCACCCACTAGGACCATAACAAGTAACTAATGCAAAAGATATTTTTGGATAGGACTACCCCACTAGTGTGAGATCCACATACCCCTTCATGAAATTTATGTAAAACTAGTATAAATTTTGCTGAAGTTAAATAATGAAGAAAAGTTCCATTGAAACTATAGTGTTATAGGGTTGGTCTAAGTAAGATATAACATTGGGAATTATGAATGAAGGATTTGGATTAATTTTTAGATAAGTCTAGTTGTATTATTTCATCATGTAAATAGGCATATAGGTTGGACTATCGAGTAGATATGGGACCAAAAATATCACAAATCATTGAGATAGTTGAAGGTTCATGAGCTAGCACTATTAGATTTTCAATGAGAAACTAATATTCCTTGGTTGTGTCTACATGTTGAATAAAAGATACAATGGTATTTATGGCATCTACTATTTTTTTGTTGATCTTAAGTATATGTTCAAACTAGATATCAATAATCTACTATTTGAGAGTGTTAACCATGGACTTGTAGGGAATAAAATTATCATCTTTGGTCTAAAAGTGGTATGCAACTTTATTGATGATTAATTGAGAATCACCATAAACCATTAGATTATATATATTCTATTATACTACCTGTCAAAGCCTTATGATGAGAGATTCATATTTGACCATGTTGTTGGTATAAGGAAAATTAATCCTTGATGACTTACAGACTAGATCACCCTATGGAGTATTAAAAAACATCTTGCACTCAATCCATGTGTTGTAAATGATCCTTAAAAATATATATTCTAGTGATACTCCTCAAGAGGTGTTTTAATGATGGTCATTATGGATTCATTAGTAAATTGGAATTTCAATGGTTCTGTGTCTATAAGGGGTATTTCAACAAGTTGATCTCTAAGAACTTTTCCTTTGATGGCTTTGGCTCACATATTCTATCTCAAACTCACTAACAAACATAATCCATTTAGACATGTATCCTTGTAAAGCTATTTTAGATAGTAGATACTTGAGTGGATCTACCATTAAAATGACCATTATATTATTATTCAACATGTAATGTTTTTTTTCTAAATTATGAAAACCATAGAGAGATAATATTTTAAAATGGGAATATAATTATGTTCATACATGACTAGTGTATGGCTTAGATAGTATACTACATACTTTTTTCCAGTGTCATCATGTTGAAATAGAAGTGCCCCTAGGGCATTTTCGATAACTAACAACTATAAGAATGGTTTTCCCAGCATGAGAGATAATAAAACTAGTGGATTCACTAGATATTCCTTTAGATATTGCAAATATTTATGATAATCATCATCCCAAAGAAATGTTACACCCTTATTCATTAGGTGAGTAAATGGGTGGAACTTATTGTCTAATTAAGATATGGAGCATCTAATGGATTGAATATTTCCCTATAAACTATAGATTTGATTCAAACTAGTCAGTGGTGGTGTCTCTATTATGGCTCATACTTTGGCTAGATGGACTTTAATTCCTCTATGAGACATGATGAAGCCAAGAAATTTTCCTAATGTTATGCCAAAAACACACTTTTTAGGGTTGATCCTGACTTTGTAATCATATATCACTCAAATATTTCTCTTAATGCTACTAGATGATCAACCCTAGTCTTTGATTTTCCTAATATGTTATCAAAAAAAAATTCAACAATGTCATGCATCATATCATGAAATTCGATTGTTATGGATCTTTGATAAGTGGACCCTACATTCTTAAGACCAAATGGAATAACTTGATAATAGAATCTTCCCTATAGAGTGGTGAATGCTATTTTGTGTTAGTCTTCTAGCATTATTCTAATTTTATTATAACCTGAGAATCCATCCATCAGTGAAATCATCTCATAAGCTATGGTGGAGTTGATAATCATGTCAATGTTTGGTGATGGAAATTCATCCTTAGGGAAAGCTTTGTTTATGTCTTAGAAATCAGTGTAGATTATAATTATTTATACCTTTTTTATGATGGAAATAACATTGTAAATCCATTCAAAATAGTATATTATCCTAATACATCTCACTTCCAAGATCTTTTCCAACTCTTTCTTTACTATTACAATAGTGCAAGGATGCATATTGCTTAACTTTTGCTTCACTGGTTTGGCATTAGGATGTACCACAAGGTGGTGAACAAATAAGGTAGGGTCCAAACCTTGCATGTCAGAGTATGCCCATGAAAATATATCTACAAATTCCATTAATATGACTATATATATTTCATTCTCCTCCCCAGTAAGGGTTGTACCTAATTTAATCCATTTTAGTTCTTATGGAGTCTCAATGTTTAACTTTGTTGTGTCTTCTAATAGAAGGGTTGAATTATCTTCAAGAATAGTGGGTAAATATGTGAACTAGCTTGAAAAAGTAGAGTCATCTATTAGGACTGATTATTAAATTTCTCCTAGACATGATGAATCTAAAACCCCTGAGGGGAGATATGGCCATGTGACAAAAATAGTTGGAAACTCCTGTATGATTCAATCAAAGGCATGTTATTCTTTGAGATTGAATTCAGATCCATAGACAATTTCATCATTATTGTGATCCTAGATGATTTAATTGAGTTTTTATTCTTCTTAAAGACTAAAATTAGACCCATAGACAAGTTCATTATTGGTGGTATCCCAGTCCATTTTTGAAGAAGGTTGAACATCCCCATTTAATGGCACCTAAAATAGGTTTTCACCACTAGTTTGGCCTTTATATTTACTATTTCCCTAATCCAAAAGCACCTTAGTGAGGTTTTTACTTTGTGACCTAAATGTTTTATTTAATTATCTTTGGCTAAGGGTGTTCACCCACTCTCCAAAATAGGATTCAAGATCTAGTTTGATTAATAACCTTGATTTATGGTCTCCCAATGGAACATTGCCCCTAAGGCCTATAAAATCATAGAAGTCTTCATCATTCTAAAACTTATCAATTAACACATTGGAGTCTTATTAGAACTATTCTTTAAATTAGGGATAATGTAATTGTAATGGATTATGATGAATGATTAGTCAAAGGGCATAGATGGTATTATTTTCAAATAGATTGGTTTAGGATAACTTAAAATAGGTTTTCACCACTAGTTTGGCTTCACTATCAACATCATCATCACTATTCATTGGTGATGTAACTCAACTAAGATACATGGGTTCATCCCCAAGTGGTTTAAATCCAAGTCCATAGCTTATTTTTTACTTAGTCATATAAATTTTCTTGGGTGCTCCCTATTGATTTGGTTGAGGCCTCTTCCTTCATAGTCTTGATTTTTCATGATCCTATTAGGAATAGGATACTTTAAATTTTAATAATAGTCATCTAGCTTATCATTGTATAACCATGATTCATCACCTTTGAGAGGGTCCTATTCTTGGCCAAATGTTGGTATAAATGTGATAGGTTTTAGACTATGAACTTTGTCTATGTCCTTTCTTTTGCATTCTAAATGAAGTGGTTTGGCTTTATGTCTTACAAAAGACTTGGGGTTTTATGGAAGTCTTGTAATGTGAAAGGTGTCATGTTTCAAATATTATCCTAGGCCATTTTTGAGATGGTATAATGATTGGACATTTCAAGAGGTGGCATGTGAGAAAGTGAATCAAGGGTATCAAGGTTAATGTAGTGGGCCTTTGGTAAATCAATAAGTATTGATTTCCCTTTATCCTACATAGAAACTAGATTCATATTGAAATGGTAATTATACCTCTTGAACTTGACCTCTATATTCTTGCAATGCTTGTATGGATACAAATCTCCTAGAATACTAACCTCCATTCTTGAATGGGAGAATTCAATAAATCGGTCCAATGCCAATGGGATTGCATGAATTTCATGTAAACAAGGTCTACCCAAAAGCATATTATATAAAAAATAAAGATCTAATATGTGGAAAATTTTGTAATGGGTCAAGGGCCCAATGATAACTGGTAAACTGATGGTACCTTATGATTCTCACTCCTCATAACTATAAGATTTGATGGTTATTGTTTTTTCTTGGAGATTTTTTGATGTGTACCTGAGAAGTAAGATTTAAAGACTTAATATATAGACCCAATCCATTATCTATAAGGACATGCTTCACTTTGTACGACTTTATGTAAAATTCATTATATAATGGATTATTATGAAGTTGACTAAGAGATGACATATCATGTTAGTTGAAGGTGACTTATTGGGATAGAGCTAGGTGTCCAACCAAAACATGAAATTTGTTATGGCATATGCCATTTGAAACTATGGATTGACTAAGGAACTCTATCAAGATGTTTTTGTGGATTGTAGATATATGTAACAAATCTAAAATGGAAATTTATGTTGGCATATTTTGTAATTATTCCATAATGTCAAACATCTTTTATTAGATAGTGGTAAATGACTTATTTTAAGGTAGAACATCCATTTCGATTATGGGTCAAGTGGTAGATGGTTTTAGGCTTGGTATGGTAATCTTTGACCTTTGAGTTATATTGAATAATCAACATTAGATACATGACCATTATTGCTAACAAATTATGGTAAAGTAGGGGTAGATAGGATAAGTCTCAGTTGTTAATGCATTTGTGTATGGTCATGAGGTAATGATGAGTTATTAGTATAAGGTCCTAACATAGTAATCCTTGCTTGATGGTTTTCTTATGTGTAATCCCAAGTCAAGGAAGGATTAATATGGAAAGGTAGTGTAGGATGAGTAGATTGTGTTTGAACCATTTGGACATGTTGCAACTTTTTTATTTCATTTCTTATGACATTCTTATTGTGATTGAATTTCTTTGGTCTATCATTGTTATTGGCCTATGTTAGTTGTGATGTTTGTGCTTAAAACAGATGTTGGTTTTAGACATTATTCTAGTTTTGATCCTAGCCATTATTTTAATTTCATGAGGTTAGTTTAATGACCCCTTTATTAATAAGGTATATTTTGATCAATAAACCTTTATCAATTATTTATTTGAATATGTGTGCACACTACAATTCTAGATAGTAAGATGTCTTGTTGTGTAGATTTCTAGCAAACATAGTGATTAGTTATGTGTCTTATAGACTATGGTTAAATCAGCTTACAAGTGATCTCCATTGGTGTAGATAGATTATAAATCTCTCTCTTGGTTTATGTTTTATTTGTGTCAAGTTAAAAAATGAAATCTTGTGCTTGAGATTGTAAGAGAAGTGTTGCATGAACTTGTCTGAAAGGTCATCAAAATAAGAAACTAAATTCTTTGATAATTTTAGGAAATATTCCAAGGTTTGTTAAGCTATTCCTATAATAAACAATAATAATAAGTATATGTCACTATAGGCCACTGGTTGACATCTGATAAATAATTCCATTATATGTGATTTAGGGTCACCATTCCCCTTGTATTTGTCAAACTTTGGTGGTACATACCCTAAAGGAAATGATATATATAAGTAATCCATGTTAAAATGGTAATAACACAAGTCATCCAACATAAAATTTTTGACATGTTTCCTAGCTTAGATGGTGCTAATTACATCCTTCATTTATTGTATCTCTTATTCGAGGAAACTTGTGGAAATATTGGCTTGAGGTGATGGTTAGGCAGTCACAAGTGGATTACATTGACCAAGGTATGATGGATGTATTTTATATGGAATGTTGGATTAGATAGGGAATAGGCCAAGAATATGCATAGATGGATTTGGGTATGATCGTTGAAATTGCACATACTATGGTATGATATTCTAATTGTGATTGGGTATGTGAGCCTGATATTAGGAATATTTTTTTTGGGATGGAGGTATATGACCATAATGTGCCTATTGAAGTTGAATAGGGACATGTTTATAACTAATAAGACCTTTTTATTAAGGGGGAACTTGTGAACCAAGACCATGTCTCTAAACTTGTGGCACATTCTACATGAAAGACAATTATTGCATGATAGGTATTTATGGAACATTAGAACCTCTTAGTCATGAAAATCCCTATTGGGAAGTGGAAACATGTTGAATATTTAGTATATATCACTAATAAATACTATTTTAATTTTTGTAGACATTATTTGGTTTTGAATGGGCGTGTTAGTCTATGATGAAAGAAGTATGTTCATCACTACCTGATGAGGTTGAGCATTTATTACCTCTTATTAAGACATCTATATGTTTTTCCTCTTATGCATGGGTTGATTGGATGGTGCCTAATATTATGCAATATTACTCATTGCTTATTGGGGAGGATTAAGATTTTTCACATTTTGATGTGGCATAACACTAGTCCATGGATAGCTACTTAATCCTTGATATTGGGCTCGAAGAAGTAGCTAGTTGAGGATTAGAGGTAGTTGGTTGAGGTTGGGACATAGAAAATCTTACTCCTTGAGTTTTTGAATGACTAATGTTTCTAATTAAAGGCAAATTTTATTGATGACTATTTGTTTGTGCATTAACACCACTTTGGTCTAAATTTGATGTTTCTTGCACATTGTTCACTATGTTTTGCTCATTATTTTACATAGAAGAAGAAGAAACTTCCTTAATAGTTGGGGTATTGAATATGTTTTATAATGAAGTGTTTTGAATAAATGTGTCTAAACTCTAATTTTATTGATGAGTCAATTCCATTAAAACTCTTATTGAAGGAGCTAGATCAATAACAGGCTTATTTGTCATGGCCTTGATATGTCTGGTGTGTTATCTACATTTGAATTAAGTGGTTCTATTATTTGTGTGACAAGCATATGACGCTATTGATATGGTATAATTACTATAGAATTAGGCTTGCTAGAAGAGGCCTGATCATTATTCAATTAGATGTGTTATAAGGCCATCTAGATATATTTTGAAAATTATCACGCCCTACCTCATAATTCAATTACTTTGTACCATAATAAGGTTATTGTTAGACATTTTTTACAACCATGCATATGCTAGCCAAATATTGGGCCATCTATTCTTGATATTTCTCTATGTAAGGAGGTGTATGTTATTCCTATTTTTCACACCCTCTCAATTTTATGAAACTAATACTCTTATCTTCGATGGAGATGACCTAGTCATAAATTTTAAAACTATGTCATGAACTTAATCTATTAGTAGTATATTAAATGAATATTTTCAATTACATAAATTGATGATGATATGTTTGTGAATTTGTATTTATATTCTAAGTAGTTTAGAAAAGCATAAATGGATAAATGAAGAAAATATGGATATATATTTATCACTTCCTAATGTGTTTTATCAGTCATTTTTAGTTTTTTAGTTGATTATCGATTAGATTATAGTACAAAATTTTTAGTTTGAAATAGTGACACTTTATATGGTTTATCAAAATTAGAAGCATTATATTATTTTCATGTGAATTCAAATATCTACATTGATCTTCAATTCGGTATTTTATATCGATTTCAAATCAATTTCTAGTTGATAGTTCAATCAGATTGTGATAACTAATTTGATATTGTCAATTTATAATGGTAGTATGTGACATGGTTTGATCAAAATGGAAATATATTTTTGATTGGTCATAATGGTTTTTGATTAATTTTATTTCATTTTTATTTTATAAATATATATTTTCATAATGAATATGACATTATATGAGTCATGTATAAGTGGTTTGATATTATTCTTGAAATACTTAAACTATTTCTAAAGGATGTTTTAGCATCCTAAAGGGTTCTATGTTTAATCATAAGGCTTCATTATGATAAAGGTCCTAATCTAATGTTATTTATCCTAAGGTTTTATAATGATATAAATAAATCTATTGGGTCCCAAATACTCATGGTTATTTTGAATATATTTTTAATAAGATTGTTTTGAGGCATAAAGGTTTTATATGATCATGAAGGTTTATGGATAAAATTTTTGTTTTAAAAGGTTATGAAGATTAAACTATGCTATGCTTATTTTTGACACACAAAGGTTTTATGTGGTTGGTAAGTTGAGTTGGTAGTGTCAGGGTACATGAACATTGTAATGGTAAGTTGGTAGATTTTGTGTCATGTTAAGCTGGAAAGGTGAGTTAATATAAAGTTTGATAGATTCTTCAAGATTAAATGATAGTTTAAAGTATTTAATGAACTAGGTACATGACTTGAATCTCACAAGATGGTGAGTATTTTAGCAAGTATATTGGTTATTACTAAGTTTGATGGTGTTACTAAATTGGTTAGTGGAATGTTAAGTACTAGTCTTGATTTTAATGAGCTAATAGTGTTTGTGCACATAATCATGGTAGTTAATTCAGATGACTTCACTTACACATAACATTATTTTCATTGTTTTGGTTATTTTGTGAGAGTTTCATGTGGAAATGGCACTTTTTCAGATTGGAGTTTAGAGTTACAAATAGAATTTGTGAGAGGAAAGTTGCAAGTAAATCCATACAAGTCTGCCAATAACAAGTTGAATGAGTTTTGAAGAAGTTTATGAGTTATTTCAAATGATTTTATATTTTCATGAAGATAAATATGTTTTTTGGTTTTCATGTGATAATTTCAATAAGTTTTTTGTATATGTTTGTTTTGAAAGGATAAAAGCTTATAGTTTAGTGGCTTTTATGATCTCTCTGTACATGAGATATCGATGTGAATGGGTTTAGATTTTGATAAATCCATTTATCTTGGAAGTTTATGAAATGCAAACATGTTAGTTTTTTGGGTTAGAACATGGTGTTTTTATAATATTGAGGATTTTCTTGTTTGAATACACATTCTAATTTGGCTTTTTATGAGTAATATAGATTGCAGTGGTGCTTTAAACATATCATTTATAGTTTCAAAATCTTGGTTTAGACTTTGGGTTTTCTGGGGATGAAATCTATGTGTTTATTTCATTAATATTTTGAAGGTTTTAAATAGTTTATGTTCATCATGTTATAAAGGAATGGTTTCAGGAGTATATTCAAACATGCAATATCAATTTTTAGTGTTTGTTTTGTCTATATTTTAGTATTTTGAAGCTATAAGTTTCATGCATATAAGTTTTAGTATTGAATATAGGTTTTGAAGAAAAGGTTTTTCATGGTTATGTCATGGATATAGTATGTTGAATTTTGTCTATTAAGATAATGGAGGTTATTGCTAGATTTGTGCATCTTAGGTTTTGGGTTTCAATGGATTTTTGTTATAATAATATAATGATGTTTTAGTGTATTGAAGATATAATTTTATGAATGTTTAGGATTTTATAAAGGTTAAAATATTGATAAATCTGATACATTTGAAAGTATTCTAGGTTTTGTTCAAAGTTTTGGAAATAAACAAACAATAAATAAGTGTTGATAGTTTTCCCAAAAATTTGAAATGGGTTGTTTCTTAGTTTTGAAATAATGTTTCAAATGGATATAATGGTATGTTATGGTTATCTTTCATACATTGAAATGGTTTTTAAGTGATTAAAATTTGATATTGGGAATGGTTGTCTCATGAAAATATGAGTATATTATTTTTATTAATAGTTTGATTGACGTAATGAAATATTATGTCATTTATAATTTTATGGGTTATTTCAAAATCATGAATATATAAAACAATAAGATGATTATAGTTTTATAAAAACTATAATATTGACTTGAAAAGATAAGTCATTATTTGAATTTAATATTTTGATGATTCAACCTCGTATATTTTGAGAAAGTTATATGGATTACAATTGAGAAATACTTGTCATATATAGGACTTTATGGAAATATTGCTTTCAATTATTTGAATTGGTTTGATTTATATTCCTAGATAATATTCATATAGTGAGAATAAAAAATCATGATGATATAATAAAATATTTTGGAATTAAAATTATGATAATATTATTTTATTTTAAGGTTTCAGTTAGAAATGATTTGACATAGTTATCATTCTTCGTCTGAATATATAGTTCAATTAGTTGAAATAATTGAATAATCAACTGATAATATTGGAAAATTTTGTGAGTGATTAAGGATATACTATATTGAAATATAGGTAGCATTATAAAGGGTTATAATTTTAATCCTAAGGATTGATTATGATAAATGTCTTAATCTAATGTATTTTATCCTAATGTTATAAAATGATATAAATAAATCTACAGGCTTTAAATACTCATGGTGATTTCGAGGGTATTTTGAATAACATTATTTCAAGGCATAAAGGTTTTGTATTATCATGAAGGTGTATGGACAAGTGATTTTATTTGAAAGGTTGATAATATTAACCTATGCTATGCTCATTTTTGAGACACAAATATTTTATGTGGTTGGAAAGTTGAGTTGGTAGTCTCGAGGTATATGAACATTGTAATGGTAAGTTGGTAGATTTTGTGGCATGTTAAGCTAACAAGGTGAGTTAATACAAAGTGTGGTAGATGTTTTGAGATCAAATGGTGGTTTAAGGCATTTAATTAATTAGTTACATGCCTTAAATCTTTCAGGTTGGTAAGTATTCTAGCAAGTATATTGGTTATTACTAAGTTTGATGGTGTTGTTAAATTGGTTGGTAGAATGCTAAGTATTATTACCAATTTTAATGAGCCAATAGTGACTATGAACATAATAATGGTAGTTAATTTAAGGTTTTTGGATTTAAAATAACATTACTTTCATTATTTTGGTCATTTTGTGAAAGCTTTCTTATGTAAACGACACTCTATCGGATTGGAGTTTAGAGTTATAGATATGATTTATGAGAGAAAAGTTGTAAAGAAATGCATACATGTATGCCAATAAGAAGTTGAATGAGTTTTGAAGAAATTTATGAGTTATTTCAAATGATTTTATGTTTTCATGAAGTGATATTAATTTTGGTCTATATCTGATAAGTTTTGATAAGTTGTTTATGCATGTTTTATTTGGAAGGATAAAATCTTATAGTTTAGTATTTGTAATGTTCTTTCTATCCATGAGATATTGATGTAAATGGGTTTAGTTTTTCTATAAATCCATTTATCTTGGTGGTTAATGAAATATAGATATGTTGGTTTTTTGGGTTTGAGCATGGTATTTTGAGAATATTTACAATTTTCTTATTTAAATATGCATTATATTTTAGCTTTATGTGATTAATATAAATTACAGTGGTGCTTTGAACATACCATTTATAGTTTCAAAATCTTGGTTGAGATTTTAGGTTTTCTAGGGATGACATCTATGTGTTCGTTTCATAAATATTTTGAAGGGTTTCAATGGTTTATGTTCATCATTTTATATAGAAATGATTTCAAGAGTATATTTAAACATGTAGTATGATTTTTCAATGGTGATTTTGTTTGAGTTTTACTATTTCAAAGATATAAGTTTCATGTATTTAAATTTCAATTTCAAATCTAGGTTTTTAAGAAAAGTTTTTGCATGGTTATGTCATGGATATAGTATGTTGAATTTTGTATGTGAAGATAATGGAGGTTATTGTTGGATTTGTGTATCTTGGTTTTTGGGTTTTGATGGATTTTTGTTATAATAATATAATGATGTTTCAACATATTGAAGTTGTAATTTTTGTGCATGTTTAGGGTTTTATAAAGGCTGAAATATTGGTGAATCTAACACACACAAAATTATTATGGGTTTTGTTCAAATTTTTGGAAATAAATATATAGTAAAGAAGTGTTGATAGTTTTCATATAAATTTGACATGGCTTATTTCTTAGTTTTGAAATAATGTTTTAGATGGAGATAATGGTTTGTTGTGGTTACACTTAATACATTTCAATGGTTTTGAAGTGATTAAAATTTGAAATTGGGAAAGGTTTTCTCATGAAAATCTGAGTATATATTATTTTTATTAATACTTTGACTGACTGAATGAAATATTATGTCATCTATAATTTTATGGGTTATTTCAAAATCATGAATATATAAAAAAAAATAAGAGATTATTATACTTTCATAAAATCTATAATATTGACTTGAAAATTTAAGTCTTTATTCCAAGTATTATATATTTTATGACTTGGTCTCTTATAATTTGAGAAAGTTACATAGATTATAATTGAGAAATACTTGTCATGAATAGGACTTTGTGGAACTATTGCTTTCAATTATTTGAATTGGTTCAGTTTATATTATCATATGATATTCATATAGTGAGAACATAAAATCATGAAGATATAATATAATATTTTGGAAATAAAATTATCATAATATAATTTTATTTTAATTTTTTAGTTGGAAATGATTTGGCACAGTTAGAATTCTCTATATGAATGTACAGTTCAATTAGTTGAAGTAGTTGAATAATTATTTGATAATAGTGAAATTTTTTGTGAGTGACTAAGGATCTACTATATTGAAATATAGTTGTTATTTGGTTTCATATTTGATATATGCATGTTGATTTTCATCCATAAATAATTAGCTTTGAATATATTTCAAATTGTATACAAAAATTCACGCTGGGACCAACCTAGATCAGGTAGAGATAGTGATAATCAAGGTTGGGGAAGGAATCAAATTTTTGGTAGTAATAACAAATAGAACATGAATAGACAATTCCTAAGGGGGTTTTAGGAATATGATATCTTGACCTAGGTATACTAATAAGGGAGGCAGAACATCAATCCACTTTGATGTAACAAACCTTGAGTTATGAAATGTTTTGAACACTTTACCCCTTAACCCTACAAACCATATAGGCAATATAGGATTTTATGGTGATATATTTGGTGTCAGGTCTCATTCCCATAGTATCTCCTCTCGCCACTTGCATAATAATCCTTATCAATTGTTTGCTTTGTCACATACTATAGAGAGAATCCAACATGTTAATGAGCCATACCATGTTAATGAAACCACTCATCTAGACACTAAAATAACCCATGACAATAAACTTTTTAATCTTGAATTTCCTTCTTTTTTGATGAACCATCACCATCTCAAAGAGATCCTATTTTAGGGTGAAGAAAATTAAGTTTTAAGGAGAGAATTTTAGGTTGTAAAAAACGTAGTCTTGAAATTCATCAAACCACTTCAGACAAATGGTCATATAGTTAGAATGACATGGACACTCCAGTCAAGGTTAGAGTTATCAAGTAGATTAAGTTGTAAGTGGATGATCCTAAAAGTGATTAAGGAACTAACATGGTTCACCTTCTAGTAATTGAGATGGAATACAATGAGTGTGTGAATGATTAGAGAAAACCAATGATTGAGGTTTTATTTTATTTTGATGATTATTGGATATTAGTTGGATATTTTTTCATTTCAAAGTTGAAATTTTAAACTAGAAGAACTTAAGTACTTTCAAATTTGATACCTTGATTTTTAGATTTTGATATTTTGGTTATGGTGTTTTGAAAGTATAATAGACTTTAATTTTTTGATATATATAAATGCCTAAGCAATTTTTAAAAATATGTATTATGGTATTAATATAGATAGGAATTTCATTAACTTTGATTTATCTATTTATTTATTGAAATATGTTATTCTATTTTATTATTAATTGATTAAGGTTCCCCACCCATTAGGAAATGCATACTCTATATTCAAATATTTGATCTATTAAGACTTTTTAGTATTAATTAAACCTTAACTAATAACTATCTATATTAATTGACTTTTAAAAATTCAATTAGTTAAGTTAAACAAGTAACTAACTAAGGCTAGTTATAACTTCTTTTTTTGATGAAATTTGAAGCATAAAATGAGATTAAGGATTCTTTTGAAGAGGAGGAACAACACTAGAATTGAAGACTTATACATTGTGAATTTAATCATTTATCATTCTCTTCTATGCATCTTCTCTGAGATAGCATGACTTTTGTAGATAGACCAAATGGTACTTTCTCTTAAGGTTGAGTAAATTTCTTAGGCAACATAGGTATATCAAATTTTATATTATAATTTATAACATATTATCTAAATTTTTTCAAGTTTAACATATTTTGATGATTATTTCTTGTAGTCCTATGTGTAGAATCCAAATATTCAACCTAAATAATGATGAAAACTTGATTGTTTATGACATTTCATTGATCTATTTGATTGTAAAATTTGTCTATCAAGATATTTTGTAAATAAATATGTTGGTTTCTCAAATAAAATTGATAAATTTTGCTAAAAAAACTCTTTATTATGACTCACATGTTTTACCTATATTGTACTTTATTTTTATTTTGACTTTAGTTTAGTTTAATCTAATTTAGATTAATATCTAATTAATCTAATTTCATTTTCTAGTTCCTTTAAGTTTTAATATACTTTACTTTTAGTTTGATTTTACTTAATTTTTATTTCTATTTATCTTTAATTAGTTTCTTCGATTAGTCTCTTTCATTTAATTTCTTAGAGTTAGATTTAGTTAGATTCTAAATTAGTTAGTTTGTAGATTTAGTTTAGATTTGGATTTTTTTAGTTCATTAGAATTAGTTAAGTTAGATTAATTTATTGATGTTTAGTTTAATACTTTGTTTCTTTAAATAGTTTTTTATTTCTTTCTTAGTTTAGATGTTGTCTTGTTTAGTTTATCTAATTTAGTTTGCTAGTTGTTGTTTGATTATGTCTCTTATGTGTTGAGTTCTTCATGATTGTTTACTTTATAGAAGAATTGTTCATCTTTAATTTATCTCAATTATATTTTAATTGTATTTATGGTTTATTATCTTAATGTTATTTAGAAGTAATTATAGTAAAATCAAGATATTACATTGAAATATATTATATTAATGAATCAGATTACTTTCCTTCAAGAGATTGTCTTGTTCATAGGCCTTTTATTATGGATACGATAGGTTATATGAAATCTTAAATAATTTATTATTTGATAAAGTGTATTTTTAAAATTATTATAGAATATATTATATTCAATAACTTATTTTCTATTTCTTGAAACATTTAAAAACCCCTCATGTCTTTAGGATCACAATTGAACCTTTAGAACCCTATTATTAGACTGATACAATTCCAACTTAACCTTCACAATAGGTAAAAAGGTTTATTATTTAATGTTAAAATTTTCATCATCAATAGTGTACTAACTAAATAATTGGCCAAAGGATCTTGACTCTATTCCCCTATTTGAGTGTTGTATAATGGATACGAATCTATGTCCCAAATAACCTTATCTCCATAAGGGTCTTGAACAAAGTCTTCTTGTGTGATAACATTTCCATACCCTATATTATACATAGTTCTACTATGTGTATAGTGATCCATGCTCAAATCTATGATAAAATTTTCATAACAAGATGAGATTAGAGTTTTATAAACTTTGAAAGTCTATGTCTAAAAAGATAAAGGGTTCAACTCTATCTAACTCAATTGAGGGTGGAGTGGTATCTCCAAAAATTATATGCAAAGACTTGGTAAAAATATTATAACACAAAATGTGTAATGTTAATTTTTTTACATAAATAAAATCAAGAAAAATGACATAAAAACAAGATGTCAAACTCTAATGTCTAAACATGTTCTAAATAGGTCTAAACAAGGAAAGGGAAAAGAGTCACTAGGTATTTTGTCCAAACACAGAGTAAAAATCTAGGCTCAAATAGGGTGTGATATGACTTTTATCCAAACACTATATCAAAATCTAGGATTGAAACTAAGGGATGATGATTAATTTAACAAACTTGGAATGGTTTGGCAAAGACTAGGAACTTAATTATAGACATAAACATGATCATATTAATATAAAACAAAAAATAAAGGCACTTTGAAGATGGAGTAATTCTATCAAACAAAGGTACAAACAATATAGTTTCTAAATTTGACTAATGAATTAACCTAAGTTATGTAACCTAAAAGAGAAAGATGTGTGTATCAGCTCCTACGTGTCGAGACCTAAATATAAATCAATCAATGTTTGAATCTAAACTTTTAAAATTTAATAAAAAAAAATCAAATTAGATAAATTATTGATTTAGTGAACAAAAAACTAGGTAAATTTAAATAACATGATTGTGCTAAACAAAGATCCAACAAAGCACAAATGATTGGTATAAACAATGACAATTTAGAAATAAGACAAGACAAGTTTTTTAAAATAATCTAGAAAACGTAACATCAATATCACTCCCAAAATATGTGACAATGGTTTGTTGTTTCAAGACTTGTCAAGTCATGAAATGTGATTTGATTTGGGTATCATAACAGTACCCATTTCATTCAAGTGACACATCCAAATTTTTGACACAAAAGTTTTCTAAGTTAAATCAAGGTGTCAAATAGATGGCATAATACCTAATATTGTAGTAATATGGGACATAAGACTCATTTATGACATGGTATAAAAAAACAAGTTTTGGATCTAACACACCAAGTAATAAAATAATAGATGATAAAAATACAACTAAGTATATCATCTTAGATCCTCTAAAGGTGCAAAAATGTAGGGTTAAATAAAACCTACAAGTTATGACCATATAGATAGATCTCATGTGTGGTGAACGTAAGAGAAACAACACATGAATTGAGTTCATACTGATCAATTTATCATGCAAGGGTGTATTCCTTTTCATGATGATACCATCATTTGACTTATTAGTGGTATCCCCTAGTTGAAAAGACTTGACTCAAGCCTTCATTACTAAAGGAGAGGTTAGCTACTCAACCCCTTGTTTGTAGTAGTATGCATTCCCATATTTGTAAACCCCATCATGGATCATGATTTAAACACTTCCAGGAGATGAAACCCCATGTCAATGCTTACTAATATAATTTTTGAGAGGTAATTACATCCCCTTCATAAGCTAAGATGCATGAATATACAAGACTAGTAGAAAGACTTTAGGGTTTATCTTAGATCACCCAATACCATACAAGTTTTTGGGATAGACTAGGAAAATTTCTTTCTATGCCCAAGAGTATGCATTAAATACAATGGAAAGGCACTTTTCATCCCATTAGATCCTTATAGGGGATAGGGGAGAGCATATGCATGATATCCTTTTTTTGAAATAAACAAATAACAAATAGTTTGTAAACAATTACAGGTAAAGTTTGATTTTAAGCACAAAATTGAATGTGATTATGTTATTTACTTGTTCCCTTAGATTAAGTATGAAAATTGAAATAATTGTAGAAAATAAAATTAATCAAAAATATCTACATTCATTTTAATCCCAGGATTGAAGGATTAAATACTTAACCTAAGTTAATGTTTATAACCAACTTGAAATGTTCAAGATTTAAGCATTTGTTTTAATCACTAAAATTAAGTGTTTTTAAGACCTAACCATCTTGAATTCATTTTAAACACCAAGGTCTAAATGGATAATTTAACATGTTCATTTTAGGACCCATACTGAAATGTGTAAGATTTGACTAGTTTCCTTTTATAACTAAAAAGGAAATGTTTGATTAGTTTAAGAATGAAAATTTGGTGTTCAAGTAGATCCTTCAACCTAAAACTATTAGATAAATAACCCTTAGTTTGAATCACTTTTATTTTTGAGAAAATGATCTTTGAAATTTAGCTCTCAGGTTCTAATTTTGAAATACATAGTGATTATGGTTGGTCATAGATGACCAAACCCAATTTCAAAGAAACCATCATCAGTTAGTATGTGGGAGAACTATTGTCAATCATGATAACTAATGCTAGTCAATTAAGACCATTGTCAATTTCCTGTGAACCCAAAGGCAAAATCAACACCAAATGAAAATTATTAGGTTAGGAAATGATTAGATGAAAATTGATAAAACCAACAAGGTAAAGTTTAGTTAATGAATTTCACTACTCTTGAATCTTAGAAATCAAGAATATGATTGATAAAAAGAATAAAAATGTAATTTTTAAATACATTTTAAACCTACAACTTGACCATCGATGGTCACACAATATCAGGCTCAGTTGGGTAGAACCATGGTCAGTTTAGGCATAATTGATGCTGATTACATTTGACCATCACTAATCTCTATGTAGATCTAATAAATATAAAAAAATAAAAATATGGCTAAAAAAAAAATTATAAATGCAATTTTACCTAGAATCAAGTTTCCTTTTCTCAATTTTTAATTTACATCTTCATGTCCTTTCTATGTGGGGTGCTTAAGGTCCCACCAGGTGTGCCATTTGTGATCAAGAAATCTAAGGAGAGTGGTTAGATCATATGTTAGCTTCATAATGACATCAATTCAAAATGAAAAAAAAACACACTAGCATTCATAACACTACCTTTCCTAGATCAAAGGGAAGAGCATGGTGAAGAAACACAAATAAACAAATAACAACTAAAAATAGAAAGAACTTACACAAATTTCTTACCAAATCCTTGAATGCTCTGAGAGGCTTCTTTATTTGGCTTGCTTAGATTTTGCTAAAGAGGTCTTCATCAATAAGGCTTGGCTATTTCCATCTTATATTAGCATCATGCTTGGCTGGTTTGATATTGATTTAATATGGCTTAAAATGGCTTGGTTTGGAAATTTGAAATTATAACCCTGTGCATTTTCTTCGTGAATTAAATCCACCATTATAACTTTACTATGTTATAATATCTCTAAATGAAGATATCTAGGCTTGTATTTATAGGATTTTAAATCAATTTGGAATGAGTTAAAACTTAACCTAGATTTTCTTAGTTAACCCTAGTAGAGTTAAAATTTGTCCAAACCTCATGATTAGCATGGAATAGGTGTGCTATGAGGTATTTTTTATTTTGGACAACTCACAAAAAGTAATGATTACTTCCTAAGATATTATTTTGATTTTGAATTTTCCTTTTTGATATTTAATTTGATTTCTCAAGGATGAATTCAAATAGGATTTGATTAAGATTTGCATGTTAATTTAACTCTTTTAGGCTTTTGAAAATTTTCAATCCTCTGATTAACTTAATGTGTGCATTTGCTCTATTTAATTGATTTTTAGGCCAAATTGATTTAATTGCATGTTATGAAGCCAAATTAGAGACATTTAGAAATTTCTAGGATAGATGTGTAAAGCTTAGTAAGAATCAATATAAATTTAGGTATGAATCCATTAGTGTCCACTTTTTAGTGTCTACACTATCACAATGAAACAAGACATACAAACTAGCCTCCAAATGATATGGGGTTCTAACATAAGTGTTTTAACATAGAGGTGATATACATGAGACCACATAAGATAAGTGAATCAAAGGGTATAATCCACACTCTAAGGACAATTTTACACTTTAAAGGAGCCTAACACACTAGATACACTCTATATGAATTGTTAGAATAGAAACTCTTGCATAAACATGAGAGGATAAAGAGATTTAAGGATACAAGATTATCACTTAACATCACCATACATCACTTTGAACACTTATACAGATGTTCATGAACTCAAAATTAGACTTGCATTTAATATTCATAGGCAAAATACAATGTCAATCTATCAGGTCTTTACCATGCATGGAGTAGAATTAGTATACAAGAGCCAAAATGGATACTACTTATATAATTGGAGAGAGAGGAGAATATAATGAAGTACAAGAGTCACTAAAACATGTGTCATGATAATAAAAGGAGTTAAAAATGTAGGATAAGTAGTATGTAATATAATATTTAAGGTCTCATAGGACAAATGTTCCTCAAATGCATGAAACTCCTGGAATATGGTGTAGGACTCCTCATTTGCATGCCTATTTTTTTTCATCATTTGGCCTTCCATGAGAAATACTCCCCAAATTATAATTATTTACACTTAATAATATTAATTCATCCTTTCATCATATACTCCCCAAGTCTGTAAATTTCCTACTTAATGGAGTACCCTCCGTTTGAGATAAAATAGAGGGTATAAACCCTATTTTTATATGGAATAAAATAATATTTGAGGATAATGGAGTTTATTAAGGTAATATATAAAAATATTAAGAGTTTTAGTATGCTCATGGATCCTTTAACCCTTCAAAATATTCAAAACATGATCTTAGTTTGTTGACTATGCAATCTTGGAAAACATGGATTGTATGTGTACTTTGGAAACCCAATTTATGCTATATGTCTTGTCATCATCATAATAAAGGTATTTAAAATGTTTTAAAATAACCCATTATCTATGCTATTTTTTTTAAACCATGTCATTTTTCAACTAGACCTAACTATTATATTGCATGCTTACTTATGAAAAAGGTAAGCTTATATGTGGGTATTTGTGTGTCATAAACCTTTTTAATTTACCTTAATAACTTATTAAATAAATTTTGTCATGTATTATGGTTTAATTTTCCATAAAAAATGATTTATTTTAGGCCTCACACATAACCTATTGGATCCAATCCGTATAGTTACCCTATAATCAACTTGTAGGTGCTAATTTGTGACCAAGAGTAGGCATGTAGGATAATTATCTATTTAAGTAATTCTCATTGATATTAAAACCATTTGTGTCAATGAAATACCAAATGAGTATCTATTTTAAAATTTTGTACCTTCATCATGTCATATAAGATCACGAGTCCATTTTAAACTCAAACTACTACAAATAAATCTAAAAAACTATAGAGAAGGATTGCCAAAATTGGAGTCTTCATACACATCACTCATGAGATGAAAACCCCATACTTATTTTTAAAATTATCACTCATTTTTTAGGGTTATATTATGAATTAATGTTTATTTGTCTATACCTCAATATTATCTATCACAAAAATGTCAAACATTTTGTAAGGTTTTTATTTCCAAATTTTAACGTAACTAGTCCTTCAACTTATTTTATCCCATCATGAATCATTACTCAACTCTACCTACCTCTATATGAATAAAAAAATTATCTTCATGAAATTACTCAATTATTTATCCTTCATGGTCATTTCCAACATGTTCATACTCCTCTTATGTACATTTTCAACTCTCTATGAGAGCCACCTATAGGTGGACATTTAATTACATAGGGTAGTGGAAGTCAATCATCAAGAATGTACATGATTATGTATTTAAAATCAATCTTAAACTTTATAAAGTTATAAAATGGATTATTTCATTCTTGAAAAACTTAAAATAAGATAAAATTTTGTCATTCCATGTGGTTATTCTCTTGTGAGACACCTATAGATATACTTGCAATAGTAGACAAGGGCACTAGATTAGAATATGAATGACATGTATGATGCATGGTACTCCAACTAGTCTTATATAATCTATCATTTCTCACATGGATATTTCCAACCTTAAGGAATTTAAAACCAGATACAATTCCTTCATTCAACATGACTACTCTACTATAAGGAACCTTTAGGTGCACACTAAGGTTGTAGACTTGAGTATGTTGGAGAACTAGATGTTACATGGAAACCTATGTTCTTGGAGTGGTTTATATTTATTTATTACATTTAATAGTGTGTTCATCACCTTAAAACCCCTCATCAATCCTTCATGAACATGTTTAGGACCTTACAAATCTCACTTAATTGACTATATTATATATTTATTAACTGTAACTCCATGTGAGGACATTTTGACCTAATTTTAGAAGAGAGGAGGTGATTTATAATATGTGGGAAACATGAATTTCAACTTATCACCTTCATCTAAAACCCCTACAAGGAAATGAAACCTATGCAAATTTTGAGATCCTATCTTTAACTCAGTGTGATGACAGCTTGAAAACTTAAGATGTTATACTCATAAATTCATCATCAAAAATGAAAAAAAGGTGTAAAGAATGATTTAATTATGTTCACATAATTTTTAATGAATTTAAATAATTATATTGTATGTACTTGATCATATAATAGGAAAACCTATAGGCTATGGAAAATAACATGAAAAAAAAGATAGTTAACTTCTAAAGTATGGTTCAACAAGCATAGGAATCCAATCCTTGATATCCTACCATGAATGTGAAATGGACCAAATTCATTATCTATCACGAAGATAATTTGACCTAGAAGCCCTCCTACTATCCATATCAAGAAGAAACTTACTAGCTATTTTTGCTTGTCTAATGGAGTGACAAAAGAGAATAATGGTTTTTGACCAATTTAGGGACTTTTAGAGTTGATAAATTATGGATGCTAGTATATGTAAGTTTAATATTCATCTAATAATCCTTACACATGTGTCATACCCTTTTAGAGACTGTACAACTTCCAAAACTCCTTCTTTTTCACTTATTTTCTTGATTTTAGTTAGCACCTATAAGATTTTCAATTAGAAACTAACATATCTGATAGGGACTAACATGAGGGATGTCATAATTGAGTTTTTAATTAAATGTCACTTATTAAAACTATACCACCTTTATAAAAGGCCCAAATATAACCCTTTGGTGACATAGAATGACCTAAGAAAGAAATTGACTATGACCAAGGTGATGACACATTAAATGACATCAAATGACACCATAAAACATCATTTAAAATTATAATAAAACCTTGTATCATATTTTTAACTATAAAGGGTTGACCTATTTTGAATTGTGGTCAAAATGGTCAATACCTCCATCATAACATTTGACTCTTGACTTATAAGGTTTTGGTCTTAACATTATCATCTCCATATAAGCTGGTTGTAGTACCATAGTCATTGGGTTGGCAATGTTTTAAAACATGAAAAAGGTTATTAAGATGATAAAAGTCTCTTATTTTTCATAATATATCTTCATATGACTAGATCTTGCCTAATCCAACAAACCTAACTTTCACTTTGACAGGCCTTAAGGTTACCAAGACTTTGATCAACTATAGGTTCTGACCCAAAATAGGTTAGTAGGTGTTTCCAAGGCACTTAAATGAAAGTTCATAATTACCTATTAAAGCTTTTATGACATGAATATAATCAAATTTGGATCAAAACCCCTACATCATTTTCCCATATTCACACCTATATTGATGGCATGTCTAATCATCATAAGGATTGTGTATATGACTGTATTTATTCCATTTGTATGGACTTTAGTTATGTTTAGAGATTCATTGGGAGCTTGATCAATAGGTAAGATACCAATTATTCTCTCTCTTTACCATAAATATATCGTTAAACCCATCAACCTCTTTTTATCATGTTTTTAAGGTTTTAAACCTTAAAACCCTCTTCCATAGTACTATCTCTCTCCCTTGACAATAGTTGAGTTTTGAATATAGATTAGTGTTTATCCTTGAAGATATTAATTTAGGAGTTTACATCATCCCATTATTATTATGAACCATATGATCATAATAAACTTAAAATACTATATACTCTTACCATTCCACTATCCCTCATTATGAGAATAAACCTATCCTCCTACTAATTTTGACTATGTATTTGATGCCTATAGGTCACTATTTCCAAATGTTGTTTTAGGTTGTTATAAAAATTCAAATATTGTATTATGTTTTAAAACCCTCTATACACCCTTTATGAATTCATGTTACCATTAAAACATTAATAAACTTCCATGAGCTTAATGTTCTTAACATAGATCAGTGTGCTTGAAACCCCCATACCCTAGAGACATTCCTACATTTTTGATAATATATAGCTGACTATTTCAAGAGGTAAAATGAATGTAAGTTAAGTATTTTTATTCCTTATTTTCTTGATTTTCTTAAATATTTCATATCATTTTATCTATTGAAGTATCAAAATTCTTTCTAGACCACTATCCCTTCTTCATGTTCTTAATCATAGACATCTCTTGATGTACTTGATTATACCCTAGGAATTTATGTATTGTAGAGATAGAGTGTGAACTTGAAATTTTTTTTGGAGTTTGAAAAAATAACTTATATGAGCAAAAGTCCCTCATTTAGGTCCAATGATCCCTAAAACTCTACAATGTCTCTTAAAAGTTTGCATCATGAAACCTCCAATTGACATTGTACTATCCATCCAATTGGTTATAGGTTGACTTATTGATATTTTAGGTAGGGTTTTTTTTTTTTTAAGGGATTTGAATAAAACATAAGTTTTCCTTCTATATATCTCTACTATGATTTTCTTATAGATAAACTCAATAACTTTCTTGAAAAATTTGCATCATAAAAGTCTACTTCAAAACACTAACCCCCTTTCATGATTATGGCTCAATGTCATGAGGCTATTTTAGGTCTCAATATATGATTTATGAGCCATTTTATAACCCCATATGTGTCCTTTTGATTTATGAATTGAGGTTATTGGTCTTGCTCTCTAACTATGCATTTTGATGATCAATCTCATCTCTTTTTACATCAAAAAGGTCTTGTAGACTGCCAAATCCCTAGCTATAAAATGATTTTTAATTGAAAATAAGTTTGTATGTGGGTGCTTAGTATGAAACATGGAATAATCATGATTTTAAGCACTTTTGAAGCTATATTTAATTTATTTCCTATGAGGATTCTTGACCATACCATAGTCCTTATTATTAATGATTGATTAAAGATCCCTTCATCTTACTTACCATGTGTGAGCTACTTGATCTTTGCACAGACTATAGATGGGTGTAAAACCTTGAAACAAGGCCAATTAAACTAAATTCAAAAACTAAAATTATTTTGCCTAATTATTTCAACATTCATCACATAAGCTCATTTGACTGCATCATGATCTTCATATCAAGAACATGGGATTCTCTACAAACCTTAGTTCTTAATTGAGTCAACATCCTATCATAGGTGATCTTAACTTTTTGCTTATACATAATTAGTTGAAATGGTCATGATAATCTTAGTTATCTTGGTATTGATCTATGCCAATATTAAAGGGAGTTTGAACAAATACCACTTATAATATATCTTTATCACTTTTCTTAATTATTTGTACCTCCATTTGAAGCCTTTGATTATGATTATGATGGTTTATCTAGACATGACTATATTTTGACCTTAAAGAAGGTCAAAACTAGAATTTAGTCATTATTTCTCTCCTTTTCATTCTTGATGTGACCATTTGTATATAGACCTTCAAGAGATATTCCAAATATCTTTGACCTATATTCTTGGTGACAACCCAACCTTGAATGTAATGTAATCATGCTATATGTCATCATTTCATGTTATATCTTGATGGTTTTCAAAGTCCTTATAGTCCCTCATAGTTATGATGGTATCTAGATGATCCTAAATCTTTCCTAATAGTGATTTTATAGGATGGAATAATATGAAATGGTGGTGAGAAATGGTGATGTGGATGGAAACATGATGGAGTGTGGAAAGAAGCATGAACACAATGATAATTTTTTTTATGATAGTGTTAATGGAGATAGAAAAAAATGAAGGTGAGCAATGGGTATGAAGATCATGCCAAGACCAAACATACAAATCCTATACAAGCATGGTCATATCCCCTTAAAACCATATCAATTTGGAAGACTATGAAGGAGCAAAATATGATAAAATTGAAACCTAGTACTTTTCTAAAACCTTAGAAAATGCTAAGAAAACATAAACATTACTAAACTGAGACATCTTAGTGAAACATGAGAGACATGATGAAATTATTGTAAATTAACATTAATGAAACATCTGATATTTTTTATTGGAGGAAATTTCAACATGATGGAGACCTTGGAAACAAACTCTCATAAAATCTTGATGTTGCTTTCTCTTCCCTTGACTATACAATTCTCCTTTTGAAGCAAATAGACTATAGAATTGCACTTTTCTTGTCAAATATCCTTTTATAACCCTCAAATATGTGAAAATTACCTTAATAATATCATGGGAGGGTATATTGTGTTCCCAAAAATCTCTAAAAATAGGAATTTTATTTAAATTATGCCTTGGTGAGGATAAATTAAAGAAAACTAGTTGTCTTCATTAATGCAAAACTACAAAAATAAGAATGACTTAAAATGGATGATTCATGATGGAGAAGATACTAATTTTATAACTAATTACTCTATCAATACTCACTATGATTCTAATTTCTTTGACCAAAAATTTAGACCTAGATCTTCTCTCTCAAAATTATATCGACATCAAACCTGAAGGTTTGTCTCTATGTGTAAAGGAGGAGGATAAAGATATGAACCAATTTTGGGCCTATTTGGGAACCAATTTCCATGATATTTTTCATGTAACATTTTAATATCCTCTTTATCATATTTCATACCCCAACTATACATAATTTTTTACAAGTCCATATTTTTCAATGGCAATTGAATGAAATAAGACCCTTCTTTGCTCTTTATTCACATCTCTAGCTCCCACTACCAAATTTAATGCACAAGAGAAGTATAACAAGACTTTTAGCATGTTAAATTAAGTATTGATCCATTTTACATGATTTTAAGCCAATAAATTGGCACATGTGAAATAGAAAAGGTCCATTTTGGGCTTAAAAACACATGAAATCACCTTTTCTTTGTATGATATTTTAAGACTAAGGTTATTACATATATTTGAAGGTTTTTTTCCTAACTTCATTACATTTTGAGTAAAATTTTACCATTTATAGATGTAAAATTATATTTTTAGGCCTAATACATATAATTGATCGCCATAAAGAGGCTATTGATAATATCCTAAAAAGTTTTGAATTATAGGGGCTGGTTTTTAGCCTTGATAAGACAAATTACCAACATTTTTGGTGACTCATAGGGGTTGACTAGTATTTTGGTCAAAATAACCTAGTAGTTTTCACATGATAATGGCAATCTAAGATAGAAAAACTTGACTTGATGACTCGCTTGAACATCAAATAGACTATCTTCAATGATCATTTAGTTTACCCTTCTCATCTCCTCCATCTCATCATAAAAATCTAGTGATTTTTAGAAGGGTGGTTGATCTTGGAATGGATATGTCTCATTTGGATGAGGATGAGATGTATATGAATCATACTAGAATTGTTGATAAGGAAAAAAATGATAGAATTATGCTTTATAGGCTATTATAGCCTAGAAAACACATGAAAATTAATTATATTATGAACAAAATTTTCCTTTAGCTCTGAGATAAGGACCATATGAGTATTCAAAACTACTTTTTAAGACTTATATGTTACAAACTATGTACTCAAATTACTAGATCTATGTTTCACCAAGTATGCCAAAATTATTAGTAACCCATATAACAGCCTGCTTGAAGGATGATAGATTCATGATGTCTCAAGATCTTCCTTCACACTTGGACTAAAATTAAAATTATTTGAGGTGTGAGACACATGTGCTTAGACTATATCTCTAGTTTTGATGAGGCTAGATCCTCTGATATATCACTTTGTTCACTACTACTAAAACCTAATATGATTTTCTGGGATGAAAAGGGTTAGAGAGATTACTGAAAGGGAAATCTAATTTTACAATTGGTTATACACTAATATTGTTGATTCATCCACTATATTTGAGCTCTTAAAACAATAATAAGACAAGTAAATAACTAAATCTAAAAGTCAAAATGACTCATATGCATTAGTGTTTCCCATAGAGGTTTCATAAAGTGACCAAATCATGAGGGAAATGATGGAATATGCCTAATTAAAGGAACTAAATAACTAATTATATCCATTTTTAGATCAATCAAATGACATCAAACACTGAACATGACCTGCATAAGATAGTATACTAGTACCTAGGTGAGATCAAGACTTGAGAAGGGATAAAATAATACCACATGCTCAAATAAACTAACATAAACACACTATACCATAATATATAATTCTAATAATAGTCATTTTAATATCTCAAAAGGTTACAAAGCTCAATCTTGGTGGAGTCTAGTCATGCCCAAGAGAGAGATCCTAAAAATGGCTTGAAAGTTAGAATATATATAAAATAAAAGTATATCTAGCCAATGTGGCATAGATTTGAGAAGAGGATATAAAATCCACATGAACTCAAGTCAAAATCCACTTGTAGTAAACAATATTTAAGATGTCTCCTTTGTTGAAAGTATTTACATGAAAATCTTCTTGGAATTAGAAAGAGATGGTGGGACCTTTTTGATTTTATTAAAGTTCATTAGATGATTTTTATGTCATAATTTGGATAATTAACTCCACATTAAGATGATAAAAATATATAATAGAGACATTATTAATGTATTAGTTCTAAAACATGCATTGATCTGCACTTAACTACTAGTCAATTCATAATGATTGGTGTTTAAGATTAGTCAACTCCTCATTTAGTCCTTTCTTGAATGAAAAACATCTTGTAGAATGAAAGTGTATGAAATATACATTTAAAGAATAGATATGTAGTGTTTCAACTCTACCTTCATAGCCTTTCAACACCAAAATCATCTTCAATTATTTGATCAAATAGGCCTACTAGGCCAATTAGGCATAATAGCCTACTTATTGTACTTTAAATCTATTAGAACCTATAATAAAGCCATAAAAACTAAAACTAAAATGATTATTATAACTATAAAAACCCTTGACAACATAAGATAGGTAATCTTGATGAAGAAATTCTTGCAACTCAATCAACATGGTTGACTAGGTCAATTTTACCTCATTTTCCTGCATAGTGGATGTTTTAGATGAGTTGATAGGGGAAACTCAGGAATATTTATTACCAATTAATGATTTTGGGATGAATAAAAAGTGTAAATATTTAATCTCCATGAATTTTATTTCATTTAAATTACCTTTTAGCTCATTATCTATGTTTTTTATTTCAAAAACTTATTTTCTACCCTAATCCTTACAATTATATACAATAAATTATCATTTTTTTGACTCTATCTAATTTTAATTTATTTTTAAATAGGTTTAAGTCTGATCCATAAGGTTTTGATATCAATAAAACCAACTTTTTTCAAAACTTGTCATTATGAGGCTTTGGGAGGGTTTTGGAGCTAAACCTTCTTAATGATGGTTCATAAATTACATCCATCCAAAACCAAATTTATTTTCATGAATTTTTAGTATAAATTCTGCCTCAAATTATTTTATAATATTATGTCACCATGAAGAAGGTATGAAAAAATAACACGTGAAGGAAATTTGCCTGTAGGGTTTGTATGCATTTTGGACATGCTTATGCTCTTAATTTTTTTTAATAAGTCACAACCACTATAAAACCTCAATTATTCATTAATTATAATTTAATAAGGGATTTAAAATAATTATTATATAATTTGGTCATAATCTTCACATGGTGAAAGATACAAGCATTTGATGAAGTGGCTTGAATGGGTGTCTATATGTGCATAATTCAAATTTCTTCTTTTGACAAAAACTAAATCCTTCATTACTTATCCATTATTTAAATCATCATCATGGTACCTATAACATATCATTATATCAATATTAATGAGTCATCATGATTTATAGGTCAAAAAATGTCTTTTGGTGCTATAGGCCTGCTTAGTTATTTTATCCCTCATGAGCATGGTTTGCATATAAATTAGAGTTTGATCACTCTTTAAGGATATTATGATGATTTAAAAACATAAATTTATGATATTTAAACACTCAATTGTATATCCAACCCTCTATTACACCTATACACACCCAATAACATGGCTTATTCCAATGGTGTTAGTAAATAGACATATAAGGGATTGTGTAAAAATAGTGGGTACTTATGCCACTCATTTGACCTTTTCTAATAGCATGGATATTTGGAAATATTGATCATTTTTTGTGTGCATACAAAAATTTACCTATATGGATCATTATTATAGAAATCTTAGTGTAGAGTGGGAAGCTGAGTATGGTTTTTTTTTATTGAGTGATCAAATAGTTGAAGGAGAAAACCACATTCCAGTTTCAAGCTTTTGAAACAACTTAAGAAAGATTAAAGTGTAATTTTATGATTTTTGGGAAGTAGGCTTGGAAGCAAGTCTAGAAGTTCAATTGAAGAGATCCAACATGTTTCCATGCTGATCATGGGATTTAGGGCACATGAAGTAGATCTTCTCAAAGTCTCAAAGGTTTATTAGAGCCTTGATGGGTCCAAAGATGATTATCACAAGCATAGAGAAGCTAGTCCACCATAACACATCATGCAAAAAGTAACATGTTAGTTTGGTTGTGTATTTAATAAATTTACTTAGGAATTTAACTAAGGTTTAAATATTACATAAAAATGATGTATTATGTGTTAAGGTCATCCCCTATAATTTTTTTATTTTGATGAGCTTTCTATCTCAAGATATAAGCCTTTGAAAATGATCTAGCAGTGTGGGACATGCCCAAAGACATCAAATTAAAGTTATAGGAAATAACCATTTAAATTTAAAAATATTCAAAAGGTCCCAACATGAATATAGATCTAATAAGTGTCAAAATATCAGAATCTTGAGTCAAATATCAATATCACATGGGTGATAGGTGGGGTCAAAAGGTCAAAAAGGATCAGTGACAAGTGATTAATCATGTAAAAGTGAATCTAATGGTGTGAAATAGTTCAATAGGTTAGAATATCTTGAGGATGAATATGATGATGACAAGTGTTGAAATCATGGTATAGATCATGATTAATGGTTCACATTTGATTAAGTGGATCAAGGATTGATGGCACCTATTCAACTATGCCAAGGAGATCAATGGTATGAATAGTGCCAACAAGTTATTGAGCCCAGATTGCACAAAATTCCTCTACATGGAATAATCATGTTAACCAAATGATGACTGATATTAGGGCCCATAAAAATCATGTGGGGATGACAAGTGTCACAATTTGGGAAGCCCAATCAAGCATCAATGTTTGATGATGAAATTCAAGTCTAGGACACTCTAAATAGAGATCGATGGAGTGGATTTGATCCAATTTCTAAAGAAGGGCATGAGATGAGGACATGTGTCTGAATATGCAATGGTCATATTTTCAAATATTATGAATAGTATGTTAGGGTTTCCACATAGGTGGACACATTAATTCAAGATATTTTTTGGACATAGGTAATAAAATTAGAATGATATTAATTCACCAAATAATAATATATATAGTAGTATATCAGAATGATATGGAAATATAACAAAACATATGAATAATAGGTAAACCAATTTGAGGGTTAAACCTCCAAAATTAGTTCAATAAGAATGAATACTCTAATATATGATGAATAACTAACTCTACCTCCTATATGTAGTCTAACAAGGACATGTTCCACCCATAGGCCAACCTACTATGTATATGAAAGCATAAATAAATGTAAAATAATAAGCAAAAGGGTAATGCAATCCACAAATCAACTACACATATCGATAGAAATGATAATGATTAATAATGTAGCATACCCATCCTCTTCAAAACAATGGTCTCCTTAATGTTGACTAAATTTTAGGTGTTGTTGCATGAATTATTCATCCTCCTAGGTAACATCTTTATAAGATAGATTCTTCCATTTGATTAGATACACAATAATCCATCTGAAACATAGCTACTTAGTATCTGTTTGAAGAACCACTTTAGGATCAAGAATAACCCTACTTTCCTCATATAATTCTAGTAACTAATTTTGAGTGGTAACTCTTTATCTAATGACCTTATTAAGTAAATATACATGAAATACTGGATGAATGCAAGTGGATGGAGGAAATTCTAGCTTGTAGGCCATACTACCAATTTTTTCCAAGATCTGATAAGGGCCATAATACTTGGGAGATATCTTATTATATTTTTTTTTGTTTCTTTAGGGACATTTAATTATATGGTTTCAAGTTAACAAATACCCAATCATCAATTTCAAAATCCCTCTCCCTCTTGTGTTGATCTTCTTGTTACTTCATATGATTCTAGACCAAAGCTACATTTTCATGAAACTAACAAGGACTTCTTGTTGATGTTGAAGGTGTTTCTCCACTACATGTACCTTTAGGTGGGTATTTAATGATGAAGTGAGGGATGGAGGATGGTATCCATATAATTCCATAAAAGGAGACATTTTGGATGAACTATGCACTGAAGTATTATACCACCATTCATCCAAGGGAAACCATTGAACCCATTTATCTAACACAAAACAATGAAGGTACCCTTAAAAACACTTATTAAATAGATTAGTTTGTCCATAATATTGAGGATGATAGGATGAGCTATGAGATAATTGGGTTCCCAAACATAAAAATAATTCTATCAAAAAATTACTAGTGAATATGGGATCTCGATCACTTACAATAATCATAGTAGTACCATGCAATTTTTGAACTATATTGAGGAAGGTAGAAGCTACTATACTAGCCACCAATTATTGAGATAAATAAAAAAAATTGGCATACTTTGTGATTCTATCCTAACAATAATGATAACATTTCTACCTTCAGATTGTGGTAACCTAGTAATGAAATCCATAGATACATCTTCCAATCATTGACTAGGGATATATAAGGGTTTTAAAAGACCTAGAGTTTTAATGGTTTCACCTTTATTTTTTTGATATACCATAAATTCAACCACATATTTTTGTATATCCCCCTTGATTCCTTTATAAAAAAACAGCCTTCTTGACTCTATGATAGGTTTTTAAAAACCCTTAGTGACCGCTAAGTGGAGATGCATAAGTTCTTAAAGGATGTTTTGTTTGAGAAGAGAATTATGACACATATATAATCTATCTTTGTATCATAATGTATTCCCATTCCATGTAAACATTTTAATCCCATCAGAACCTTACTATATATTTTGAATAAATGCATGGCTAACACTATCATTCTCCCATTCTACCCTAACTTCCTTCAGCTAGTCTACTTGATAGATGTTCATGGCACATAATAATGCCTCAATTGGTTCATCTCACCTACATAGTACATTGGCCACCAAATTTTATTTTCCTTTCTTTTAGACTATTTAAAAATCAAAACCTAACATTTTTGTCACCTATTTTTGTTGTTCTTTAGAGGATAACCAATGTTCTAAAAAATATTTAAGGTTATCATGATCAGTCTTTACCTGAAAGTGATGACCCAACAGATAAAATCTCTCTCCATTATTTGAATTCATTTAGAATATCCATCATATTTTTCTCATATATGGGTTTTAGATTATTTTTACCTTTTATTTAATGACTTTCAAAGGTAATGTGCCTATCTTATTACATGACTACTGCACCCATACCATATCTAGATACATCGCACTCATCCACAATTTTTTTAGAAAAGTATAGATTAGCCAATGTTGGAGTGGTGCACAAAACCATTTTTAGTTGTTTAAATGCCTTGGTAACTATATCAATTGAATGGAAGGAGTCCTTAATTGATAAGGAAGTGAGTGGTGTTATAATACTACCATAATTTTTGACAAACTTATAATAATAACCAATTAGTCTTAGAAATCCCCTTTGTTTCTTAAGTGTCTTTTGAATCTATCACTCCATGATGGATTGCATTTTTTTATGATCAAATTTTACTTCCTCATGTGATACAATATGACCCAAATATTCCACTTCTCAAACTCTAAAAACACACTTGAATAATTTAGCATACAACTAATGTTTCTCAAGAACTAAGAGTACTTCTTTTGTATGATGCAAATGGTCTTCCCAATTTTTATTATAAATAAATATGTCATCAAAAAATAAAAGTACAAACTTTCTCAAAAATGGCCTAAAAACCATATTCATCAAACTTTGGAAGGTAGATGGTGTATTGGTGAGACCAAAAGGCATGACCAAAAATTCATAATGGCCTTCATGAGTATGAAAGGCTATTTTAAGAATGTCCTCCTCATGGATTTGGATTTGATGATATCTAGAGAAAATATATAGTTTGGTAAAATAAGTAACACCATATATTTCATCTAAAAATCATCAATTATAATAATAGGAAACTTATCTTTGATAATGAACTTGTTGAGCTCTCTATAATCTGGACACATCCTTTAATTTTAATCCTTCTTTCCTACCATGAATACTAGAGAAGAACATTCAATTTGGATATGACAAATGGTACCTAACTCCAATCATTATTATACCATTTTGTCAATTTCACTCTTTAGGGCATAACAATATTTTTATGGTTTGATGTTGGGTGGTATACTTTAAGTAATGAGTCTGATGGAATGATCATGAGTACGACTAGGAGGAATACCTTTTGGCATGGATCCAAAAATAATTGAATTATCATCCAATATTTGTTGTAACTTATTATGGGTAGACTCCTTAGTTTATTAAACATTAATAGAAAACAAGTGTGCCACAAATCCTTTAGCATTTTTTTTATCATCTTGTTCACCTAATGTGAACTAACCATTTGTGGAGATTTAAATCTTAGTCCTCATAGTTTCACTAGCTCACCTTCAGAATAAAAACACATGAATAGTTCATGGAAATTCATCTCAATAGTATCAAATGTGGTGAGCCATTATACTCCCAAAACAATTTTAGACCCACCCATAGGAATACAAAACATAAGATAATCTAGAAAATAGTACCCCATTGATAACTTAATCTTGTGGAATTTTCTATAAAAATGAACTGTACCATCATCAACAATCATGAATTAAAAATATGGGGATATGTAGCTAAAACATTTCAAACAAGAAACCAACTTACTATTGATGAAATTATGTGTATTACCTGAATCAATCAACACTATGACATTTTGTTTCTTGATAAAAACCCACCATATTAAGAGTTTGAGGAATATAAATACCTAAAAGGGCATGATAAGAGATAGTAGTTTGAGAATCTATAGCTTCATCCTTGGGTCCTTCAAAACCCTCAATAGATGCTTCCTCATCTTTTTCATCTTCATCATCCCCTTTGATGTAAAATAACTTCTTTTTATCACATCTATGAGCTTTACTCCATTTACTATCACAACTATAACATAACCTTTTGGCACACTTCCCCTTAATTTATTATGGTGTCAATCTGGTAGGTTGAGGTCATGATGGATTTGGGAAGTTGGGCTCCTAATTATTAGTGAAAGGATGATGTTTGATCATCTATTTTTATTCTACCAAGAATGCCCTTAGTATATCTTTGGATATAGTGCGGGGTTAAATATACAAACCTCCACTTAAATATTATCTTTTAGTCCACCTAGAAAAAGGTCAATCAAATTTACTTCAGTGATATCCTCCACATGTAAGGGTATATTTTGAAATTGATGAATATAATCCTTCACTATTTTTTGTCTTAGTTTGGCTAATTGGTTAAATTTTTTTTCAAAATCATTATCTTGATAATGAGACATACATTCATCACAGAATATTGACCATGTAATAGGGTCACTACTCTTCTACTTTTGAGGACAAAACCAATGATACCAAATGAATGGATCAGGTTCTAGATATAAATATGCCATAACCACCTTTTAAGAGCTATGTGCTTGGTGTAAATTAAAAACATTTTCAATTTAAGTGATCCAAGTAAGTGGATCCTTACCATCAAACTTGCATAGGTCTACTTTTGGCAACATCAATTTTACCTCTATATTGGTAGTGTTAGTATTAAGAGGAAGAGGACCAGAAAGAAAAAATATAGGGCTGTTAGTGGTAAATGAGATGAAATGGTAGCTAATTGTTTCATGATTTCATGTAATAGATTTCTCATGCCATTAAGCTCCCCTTGCATTGTTGATATTTGATTTTGGACTTGTACATCCTTTTGCATTAGGCCATATAGATTTTACTGGATTTGAGAAGTCATATCAGATGATTCAGACAACATGTTATCCCCTAAAGGATTTTTAGGGGTTTCTTGCCTTTTCCCCCATCCATGGGTGTTAGGACTAGTCATACAAAGGATTTATGGTGAACCTTATTTTGCCCTATTGACCTAACTTTGACCATTAATTTTTTTAAATATTTAAGCCTAAAATCACAAATATCAAAGAATAGACCCAAACTATTTTTTTCCAAGGTTTCCAAAAATATTTTAAAAAAATTAAAATTATATAAATTATGAGTTATGGATCAAAGTTATGAAAAATAATAAATGGTGATAAATTTTGAAAAATAGATCTAAATGAGCTAAAATTTTAATGGAAACTTGAATTATTTCACAACTCTAGTAAAAAATTGCATAAAAATTCACAATTATTTATAAGATATATCTAAATTTCAAGATCTAGGGTTTTTGACCTGATTATGGCCCAAATCGACGTTCTAATATCACTTGGAATGATATTAATTCACCAAATAAGAGTATATGTAGTAGTATATCAAAATTATATGGAAATATAGTGGAAATATGAATAATATATAATCCAATTTGATGGGGCAACCTCCTAAATGATTTCAATAAGATTGAATACTCTAATATATAATGAATAATTAACCCTACCTCCTATATATAGTCTAACTACCTCCTCTATATAGTCTAACAAAGCCATGTGCCACCCATAGGCTGACATACTAAGTATATGAATACATAAATAGATGTAAAATAAAATGTAAAAGGGTAATGCAATCCACAATTCAACTACACATATCCCTATACATGCTAAAGATTAAGGATGTAGCATGAATATATAGATCCAAGATCTAGATACAATCTGAATTAAGATAGATTAAATAATTTAACCCCAAAACCTACCATTAGATATATATTTCAACCTCTAGTTTGAATATTTAGAACCTAAATGACCTTTTTTCTAAGGTTTCAACATCATTTCATGATTGTGTTCATTGTTCATTGAAGGGAATCTGCATGTACAATGAGCTATTCGCTTCTATGATGCTTAGAGGTAGAATAGGTTTAGTTAGACCTAATAGAGATCAAGAATGAAGTTATGTGGATTATAAGATCTTCATTGACATTATGATTATATTAAACCAATAAAAGGGATTGGTTTTCATCTAAAGTATACCTATGTTTAGGGTTTAAAGTAGGGGCAGAGTTGTGATTATGAAAAGAGTGTTTTATCTATTTACATAGTCATATCCTTGATAAGTAGGTACCTACAACCACTTAAAGCAGACATAATCATGGATCTGTTAGATCCAAGGATATGAGGATTTTTCCCATATACTAAAATCAAGTGTAAGATAGCATAGATTTCCAAGGACAATAATTTAGTGTTTGGAGAGTGTAGCTGGAACATTTAATACATTTTTGGAGTCTTTAAAGATTTTTATTTCTTGGTAGGATCGTGACTCATCATCCTCAATATATTATTTTCTTCTAGTGTGTTTCTAAACCAATGAGAATACTTAAAGGATATTGAGACAAATCAAGGCTAATTTGTTGATGGAGGATTAGTCTTGATTTGATCAAAATGTGGTGGTAACTCATTTATGGATTTTGATTGTGTACTTCTCCTCTCTCTTCCCATTTCTCCTATATCTCCCATTTCTTCCCTATTGTAAAGGATTCTCTCTTTGATTTTAGATAAATTCTCTAATTTTGGGAAGAAGAACAAAGGATACTCATTTGATAAAGTGAAGCCCTATGAAAATTTGTAATAACTAACTCTTAAAGTAATAAGATCAATTTTAACCTATCTCTTGCCTTTAATCTTGTGTTTTTTAAGCTTGAGCATGATGGATTTCTGAATGAGATTTTTCCATATCCATTTTCCTTCTTTATTTCCTCTTTTAAGGTATTTCTAATCTACTTTTAGGTCTAGACTTGTGTTCTTTCTACCATTAATGGTTGCCTAGTGTGAGTCTTAGAATTACTCTTTGTTTCATTAATTTCTTGGTGAACCTAGTTTATGAAATACCTATGCAATTAGCTAGTTTATGAGATTGTGTGAAAAAATATTGTCTTATGCTAAATTAGCATTTGTTCAAGATTATGTGAGCATCCATTTAATTTGGTGCATTACCCTTTTTATCTTTCTTAGTAACCCTATACTCCATTCCTAACCCTTTTCTAAGTAGAGATATTAGTCTAGGTGATCCACCAAGAGGAATTCAACCTTCTCTAAAGGTTAAACCTTAATATAAGATACCCATAGCCTAAGGTTATTCTCATTGTTTGAATTAGTTGTAGGGATCCTAAATAACCCTCATCAAGGGTACAAACTAACACCACAATAATTTTTGGCATGCTTGATGGGACCACTTAAAAATAATATTGGTCTATTTTGATGTTGGTTTGATTAATTTTTAGTAGTTATAATTTCCATGCAATAGTATCTGGTAACTTTGAAGAACATTCAAAAACTTATTTGTAGAGAAGTATCTATATTTCATGAAAAAGGTGACTACAAGATCAAATTCTAGAGGTATTCCTTTTGAAATTGTTGAATTGCCTTTAAACTTAGTAAAAAGTTTAAGATTTGTTAATACTCATCAATATAAATGAAACTTTCCTCTTAAACCAATTTAAAAGTCTACATAAGTGAGAAGATCTTTGTTAGGACCTTTGATTGCCATGGTAACCCCTAGGTCATTCCATTTTGTGTCTTTCAATGGTCAGAGTCCTTTAGACCTCCCATAGTATGATACTATTATAGTATTAGCTCTTAAAAGTGTTCTTTTCTCTACTAGATACAAATCTACAACCCCTTATGAACACCTCATAGATGTAGCCAAATTTTTCAATATTCATGATAACATTAAATAAAATGTGGCCATTAGGTTTTTGGCCATCTCTTTCAAGGGAAAAGCCTTGGAATGGTATAAAAACCTTACTAATAAATCCATCACATCATGGGATTAGTTATTTGATGCCTTGTGTAAAAGGTTTGAAGACAAAGTGATCACTTGTCACTTGAAAAATAAGTAACCACAATCAAGAGGAATCCTCATGAGGTTATGCAAGATTTCAATACAATAATTCAAATGACAAGGCATAGGATCCTAGTTTCTATTAGGCCTACTCATAACTATGATTTCTTTTACTATCTAAAATCCCTCAATAGTGATTTTGCAATAATGATTTAGTCTATGGGAGGGAACACAATACTAAATTCTTATGAGGTGGTAATCAGAGTAGAGAAATATCTAGTATAATCTAGCAAGCATACACCTCAACCACCAATGCCTTTATTTCCTAAGATTCAACCATCTCCTATTGTTATTCCTCCCCTTTCTATCATTCCTCCTATGATAAAACTTGCTACCATACCTACACCAAATCAACAAAAGGATTTACCTAGTTAATCTAGTGGCTCCTGGTAAAGCAAGAATTTAAAAGAAATTAAGATCATTTTCCAATCCTTGGGAAATGAATTGGTGAATGTGAAGAGGTAACTATTGCATCCAAATATTGTACCCTAGAAGAGGGTCTGGAGGCATCCTCTAGATTTAGGCAACATTGGGACATTTCTAGACATGTGCGTGTGCCTATAGGTGGAAATGAACCTATAAGTTTAAAGGGTTAGATCCCTATATGTGTGTCTAAAAAATGACCAATATTTAAAATATATTGATAAAGGGAAAGGGTTAGAAATGCATAAAGGTAAATCTGATCTAAAAATGGTGATGCATGAAAATTTTTCTCCACATGAATGCCATACACGATTGCATGATATAACAAAATGCAAGCCTATTGCCAAGATATGAAAATTTCTAACATAGATGTTTCAATGTAGAGGTGATATGTATGAATTAAAATAAGGTAAAGAAACTAAAATACAACTTATATAGTTCAAAAAAATTTATACACATGAATAATCTCATACATTTGGATGCACGCTACATGACTTGTTAGACTAAAACCCCTGATCAAAATGTGAAGTACAAAGAACACAAGGATGAAACCATCACTTGTTGTCACTATGTGTCTCTTACACACTTAGATAATTATACATAACTTGAAATGAATAGAGCTATTCTTCAGTGCTTAAAGTTATAAAATGACAAAATAATTCAATAGGCTTCATTGTAATTTTGTGGATGGGTTCTACACTAGCCCAAGGGTTGTATTTATAGAAAAGAGAAGAGAGAAAAGAGGTCTTTCATGATACCAAGCATAATCATTTATATTAGAAGTCTCCATCTTCAACTATAACTGACTTTACCAATGATCCTCAGTAGGGCATTCTGATTGATCCATGTCACCCTCTTGAATTCCCTTAGCTTTCCCTCTTGGAGATGCTTCTCTAATAGTTGATTAATAGAATGAGATATTTGAGAAATGGAATCAAAATGGTTTCATCAAGGATCCACCTATTATAAAATTTGTCTTCATGCTTAACCTCTTCTCCTTATCTTCTCACCATTTTTGATGGCTCTCAAAGAATGTCATAGGTCTTGATTTTGTGCCATTTATCTAATTGGCATGGATCTTTGTAGATCATTCTCCACTCATTCCTCTCTTGCCACATGGTAGATTTTAATTTATCTATTCATGGATCTCTTGCATCATCGATCAACCATTGGATTAAGCATATAAGCTAAGAATCTCTGTAAACCTGATTTGTACTTTGTAATGCAATTCAAGTTTTTATCACCTCCTTACTTATAAAGACTATAATAAAAGCCTTAAGAGAAACTTGGTTTGCACTTGTAGGCCCATTCGAGTTTTTTGACCTACTTAGCTTATAAATACTATAAGCTAAGCACTTGTAAAATATTGATTTACTCCTGTATACCCATTTAGGTTTTTTGGACTCACCTACTTTAGAGTCTTCAAGCTGCTCTACTTATGAAGTTCATAAGTAAAGCACCTAGATAATCCCAATTTTCACTATGAGAGTCATTCAAGTTTTTGGAGATGCTCAACTTGTTTTGGACTCTTCAATTTTTATGAATTTGGCCATTTCAAACTTGATTACTTCTAAATGGCTAGTTCATGATGTAAAAATTGACATCTCTTGGCCTGGCACATGATATTTTAATCCCAATGGCTACTTATTTGTCTTAAATTTGACGTCTCCCAACACGTCATGGGATAATTCCTTCCAGCACACTTCTTATCTTTTTTATAAATGGGAAATCATTTACACCTTTTACAAAGTGGAATTTATTTAGGCTTTATTCCTAAAGAAATTCCTTCAGATAATTTGTCTGAAGGAATTCTTTCAAGATATTATCTAGGCTCTAGGAAAGTGCCCCTTCAAGAAATCTTAAAGGGCACTTTTTGAAAGGAAAGTGACCCTTCAGAAAATCTCAAAGGGAACTTTGGGAAGGAAAGTGACCCTTTATAAAATCTTGAAATGTACTTTTGGAAATGAAAGTTACCCTTTCAAAAATCTTGAAGGGTGCTTTGGGAAGGAAAGTGACCCTTTAGGAAATCCCAAAGGGTACTTTTGGAAAGGAAAGTGACCCTTTGGGAAATCTTGAAGGGCACTTTTTGAAAGGAAAGTGACCCTTTAGGAAATATCGAAGGGCACTTTTGGAAAGGAAAGTAATTGTTCAGGAAATCTGAAGAGCGCTTTGGGAAGGAAAGTGACCCTTTGGGAAATCTCAAAGGGCGCTTTTGGAAAGGAAAGTGACCCTTCAGGAAATCTCAAAGGGAACATAAAAAAAAAGTGAAGGCAAAGTGTCATTTGTAAAAATATGAAGGGCACTTTCAAAGACAAAAAGAGACAAAGTGACCCTTTAAAAAAATTACGAAGGCCACTGTGAGACAAAGTATCCCTTCAAAAAAATTCTAAAGGGAACATTGGGAAGAAAAGGAACAAAGTGACCCTTCATAGGGAATTTTGAGACAAAGTGTCCCTTCAAAAATTTTTAAAGGGAACTTTTGAAGGCAAAGTTTCCATAAAAAAAATACTAAGGGTACTTGAATAAAAGTGACCCTTTAGATTTTTTCAAAGGGCACCTTTGAAGAAAAGAAGGAAGAGCAAAGAAAAGAGGAAAAGGAAAGAAAAGAAAAGAAGAAGAAAGAAGTGAAGGAAAGAGGAAAGGAATAAGATACAAGGAAAAAATAAAAGAAAGGAAGAAGAAATGAAAGAAAACAAGAAGATGAAGGAAGGAGAAGAAGAAAAAGAAGGAGAAGAAGATGAAGTAAACTACACAAAAGCTTGAAGAAGAAGCTGAATAACTTTATTGATAGAAAAAGGATTTGGCCAAAATATTGATAAAAGCTTCCAAAGAGAGAAAACCTATGTACATTATTTTCATAGAACAAAAGTGAACAAGGACATTGTATTTAGCCAATTTTCATAGGGGGTACAAATTGGATAACAGTTTGGTGATTCATAGGGGAGGCATGCCTATTATGCCTAAGACTAGTTGCCTTAATCCTTTCATTAGGCATGGATTAATGCATAAGGAACTAAAAATAAATGAACAACTTTCTTATCGAAACACAAAAATTTTGATGATAACACACACAATAAACAAAAGGAAGGAAAAAATTGGTGATACACAATGCTTAGGAAACACAATAGAAAATAAAAGGAAACACACATCTAGACTACTATTTACAAGATAGGTTCGTAAGGCTAATAGAAAAGTTTCATATTTATCCCATTTATTAGGATAGGTAGATCCTATTCATTCATTTTGGCTAGATGAAATGTATTACTTTGCTTGAACTTGTTGGTGATAGAGGGTCCACTCTACAAAGTTTCAAACATTATATGCCTACTTGGTTTTTCCCTATCTTCATCCCACTTCAGAACTAAGTCACCCTTTTGGAATACTCTTGTAGTTTCCCTATTTTTAAAGGACTTCTTCATTAGTATTTGGTGATGTTCCATGGATTTATGTGCATCACCCTTTATTTCTTGTAGTTGCATCAATTATGTTAATCAAACCTCCATTGGAGTGTTCTCAAGCAATTCCAACTATTCTGCAAGTTATAGAGTAGGGAGTTCTTGAGATATAGACAAACTAAATTCACTTCCATATACAAGCACAAAAGGATAATTTCCAACAAATTTCTTGGGAGTAATCTTATTAGCCCATGAGGCTATCTTTAGCTTACTATGCCATGCTCTATGATTGGTCTCCAACATTCTCTTGATTATTTTGATGAGGTTTTTGCTGGTAGACTTAGCCAATCCATTAACTTGAGGGTAATAATTAGATGAATTACTTAAATAGATACCATTTCTTACTACCCAATTAGAATTCTTTGCGCTTATAAAGGTAAGTGCAATATCAAAAATAATGGCTTGGGGAACTCCAAACCTTATTACAATGATATCATAAAACTCTATGATATCATTTTCGCTTGTTTCCTTCAAAGAAACAACCTCCACCCACATTTTAAAGTAGTTAGTGGTAGTCAATATCCAATTTTATCCAACACTTTATGGAGGATTGATTATGCCAGTGAAATTAAGGTCCCATTACATGAAAGGTTGATCTACCTAGATAGATCTCAATGGAAGGGTTGCAATCTTTGGTTTGCCTACAAAGAAGGCACATTGAGAACACTTTATAACCCACTAGTAATAGTCTTTAAAATTACTAGGCCAGTAGTAACCAACTCTCATGATCTTTAAAACTATCATTCTAGGAGAGAAATGGCCTCCATTTTCACTATTGTGGATCTTTTCTAGCAGCATGTTGAATTGGTCATTGTCAACACATCTTAGAAACACATTATTCACATATTTTCTAAAAATAATTCCATCTATAGGTTAGTAAGGAATGGGTTGTAGTCTGAAATATCTAATTTGATACTTATTCAAGCTATTGGGACACTCACCATTTTGAAGAAAATAAATGATGTCTTATGTCTAACTTTGAGCTTGCATTTGATCAACTAGTTGAGGTTGAACTTGGTTAGTCAAGATTGCCAGATGTTCATACAATCCTCTTCCTCTTACCAAGTTTGTCACTTTGATAGCCATGTCATACTCCATTACCTTTTTTATCCATCCATCTCTCTTCTCTTTGAGGCCCTTACTTAGGAGGGACTCTTTGGTGTTGGAGTGGGAAACCATGACATGTATTTTATTATTGGAAACGATGTGCTTGAATTTATTTAGCCCTTTAATCACTGTTAGAGATTTATTCTCAACAAAAGAATTCTTAACCTCATACTCCTTCAATCCTTTATTGAAAAAAGTAATTGGCTGCTCAACCTCTTCATCATTCCTCTACATAAGCATAATTGAGATGGTGTCTAGGTTAGTAAAAGTATAAAGAAAGAAATCCTTGGAGTACTTTATATTTAAGAGAGTGGGGGATGCTATAATTTATTACTTTATGGCCTCAAAACTACTATTTCCTTCCTTCATCCAATCAAAAACTTGGTTCTTCTTAAGCATCACTATGATAGGCTTTACCATAGTTGCAAAGCCTAAAACAAACCTCCTTATAAAGTTTATTTTTTCCAAGAATTTTTCCAGTCCCTTCTTATGTGAGGCAAGGACAAGCCTAGAATAACATAGATTATTTTGAGATCAATAACTAGGCCTTCCTTTGAAATGATATACCCTAAAATCTTTCCTTCATGAATAACAAAGATGCATTTCTTTAGATTAATGGATATCCCATATTCCATACATTTTTCAAACACCTACCTTAGGTGCTCCATATGATAAAAAACATCTTTAGAGTAAATGGTTATATCATCAAGATATACTAGCATAAATTTTTTAATCAAACCTTTGAAATCCATGTCCATTTCTCTTTGAGATATGGCTCCAACATTTGATTAACACAAAGGCATCTTGTTGTAAGAAAACATCCCCCATTTCATAATAAAGGCTATATTGAATTGATCTTCATCATTGACCAATATTTGATTGTAGCCTGAATACTCATCTAGAAGTGAGAAGCATTGGGAACCAAAAAGAACCTATAGAATTTGCTCCATAGAAGGCAATGGATAATGATCATTAAGAGACACTCAATTAATATCTCTAAAATCCATGTAGATCTTGATTTATCCATTATTTTTATGGATAGGTACAATATTAGATACCCAAGTTGAATGTTTGATAGGAGATATAATCCTAGACTCAATCAGCTTGGTCAGCTCATGCATCAATTCTTCTATCTTAGGATTGATAGGACTATGCTTTTGCTTGACCAGTTTAGCTCTAGGTTCCAAATCAATGGTGTTATGAAATAAAATTGGATCAAACCTTTTCAAATATTTATATTCCCAAGTAAATATATTATGGGACTCTTTGCATAGTTTAACAAAGGCATGCCTTTTAAACAAAGAATAAAGCTTACCAATCTTTAGGGGTTTGTCTTTGTTAATCATGACTCTTTCATAGTTCTCCTCCTTTATTGACATGCTCACTCTTTCCTTCTTATTTTGGTCATCCTCATTGAAAACACTCTCTAGTTTAATTAGACCTTGGGTATTTTTTTGTCTTCATCTAAATGATTTGCTCCTCATACTGATCATGTAATCTTATTTGGTTTATTGAGGAGAAACCTACCTCATTCTATAATAAGTGTGTAATGTGTTCATCACTTTCAAACACCTACCATGACACTTACATATCTTAGATAGAGGGTCTCACAATGATCTTGATATGGTATTTATCCTTCTCTTTTCCCACATTAGCAGTTGTATCAAACCTTATAGCAATGGTAGTTAATCTATCAACATGCTTGTTGGAATCCCTTGGTATGGGCTATATGTTGAAGGCATTAAATTATTGAAGTAAGTCCCTTACCCTATGCTTGTATGATTTAAATATGGGATTTTTGGCTATAGTAAGGGATTTTTAGTTGTATCTTGACTTCTTACTTGGTGGATGACTAGCTCACTATCTCCAAATAATTTTAGTTTCTTGATTCATCTTCTCTTTTCCCATTAGAGACCATGGACTAGACCTTCATATTTTGTTACATTGCAAGTATAGCTAAAGTGGAATATATACGAGGAGTAGTATTGATTCTTTGAAGGAGAAACCAACATAACACCATCCCATACACCTAATTTTCTTCTTGAGCCATCAAAAAATATTTCCCAAATTCCTTTGAGCTCATGATATTCATTAGTGAATATAGGAATAGAAACATCTTTCTCACGCATGTAGTAAACTCCAAAATTAGTCCTATCAATGAAAGTATATGGATCAAATACATGTTTTTCATGATATATTTGTCAATAAAAATATTATAAATACCTTCAAGAGGGGAAGACATTTCACCATTTATGATGCCTTCTTCTTCTTTACTGATTAGACAATTCTGAGCTGAATTTATTTTCATGTATGGCTCAGTATAAAACCTTGCTAAGGGTTGAGTCCTTATATTTACCCTAGCTCCATACCTTGTTTTAAAAGCTAAAAAAGACTAGTCATTAGAAATTTACCCTCCTATCTTATCTATAAAATCCCTTGACAAGCAGATATCAAAATGGGTTGGAAGGTATACCACCACAATGTCTTTCAAAATTGTAAAACTTAGGTAGTCATGCAAAAAGACTTTTAGACCTTTGATCAATCCCAATATCATGGTTGGATTACCATAAAGTTTTAATAAACCATTCCTATGTGGCTCATATTTCAAACCAAATTTGTCATCCACCACTTTAGGCATGATAGTGGTACTTGCTCCATTATCCATAATGTAATTATGGACCAACTTGTCTCCCACAATGAGGGTGAGATAGAAGGCTGAAGGATTTTTAGACCTGGTGGAGGTTTATAAGACATGGATTGGGTTATTAGTAAGGTATAAACAATTTTGATTTAAATTTTGAGGGTTTAAATGAATGTTTACAAGTTGTTCCTACAACAACTCTTTTTTACCAGGCATATGTAATGTTTTTAAGTTGTTCCTACAACAACTCTTTTTTACCAGGCATATGCAAGACTTACCAAAGAGATATGATTGTCTTGGAATTATTAAAAAAATTAATAATGTTTAGAGAGGGATAATTCACATTTTCTTTCACCTTTAAAGGTAGAGAAGGAGTCTAAACCTACTATGTTATAGGTTTCATAATCTTACCTATACTCTAATTTTGTTGAGGAGTATGACTAGTAACAAGTACAACATTAGGATTCACACTTTATGGCCTTAGAGAGGCATCACTTTGAGTTACATGAAATCCTTGATGTTCTCCCAATTATATATATTTGGCTCTTATATTATCTGCAACTGACGTGCTTTGATTCAACATGTCATCATCTTTAACATTAAAGTTCATCATGCCTACACATTGATTGCTCCATTTTCCATGAACATCTCTTTAGTTGGGACCTGCTTCATTGAAAGTCATGTAAGGAGTGGAATCCTCTTTTATTTAAAAATATTGGATGGATCCTCTATCATTATGCATGAATTGATCTTGAGGTTATCCCTATTCCTCAAAATGATCTTCTCTTTGGACAAGATTAGCATGTACTGGGACAACTACCTTCCTGAGAGGGTTGGAGTTAGGATTATAGGCACTGGGCTACCTATTTTAACATTTTTGACCTTATCCCATTCCTTGATAATTATAATAGGGTAGAGATATATATCCTTGTTGAGGATAATATTGATGACTAGGTGGAGTACTTGTCTAGAACTGAGCTTGTTTGAGCTAAGCTCACAATGATCAAATTTCCTCATCCTTGTTGATAGAATTATCCACCTTTTGGGAAAGGCTCTTGGCTTCACATTTATATGAATAAATTGTGCTATGCTTAGAGATTCAACTAAATTTTGAGATAGCATAGGCATGGAAAATCTTTTAGGATGTTTTCTAGCATGTATTAAGCTATTTTCAGCTTTAATGGCTAGCTCCCTATATGTGTGTCTATAAAATGACCATTATTTAAACTAGCTTGATAAAGGGAAAATGATTATAAATATGTAAGGGAAATATGATCTAAAAATGGTGATTCACCAAAATATTCCTCCACATGAATGTCATACATGATTGCATGATATAGTAGAATGCAAGCTTATTGCCAAGATATAAAAATCTATAACATAAATGTTTCAATGTAGAGGTGAGACGTATGAAAACACACAAGGTAAAGAAACTAAAATACAACCTATATAGTTTAGAAAAGGTTATAAACATGTAAAATCTCATACATTTGGATGCATTCTACATGACCTATTAGACTAAAACTCCTAATCTAACTACTCAATCTAGTGACTCCTAATAAAGCAAGAATTTCAAAGAGATTAAGAGTATGTTCCAAACCTTGGGAAATGAACTGGTGAATGTGAAGAGGTAACATTACTAATTTAATAGACCTTATCAAGATCCATATCAACCTCAAAAAAAATCTTATCAAACAAATAGGCCACCCAACAAAGGAAACTTCTAAGGCCAAAGTCAAGGATAAGGGTAACCTAACTATGGTAGGCAAGGAAATTATAATCCAAATGCTGCAAGCACCTATTATAATTTGGTCCCTATTCATAAAAAAATTTCTCAATAAATTGATGGTATTATGCCTTGGAATCAGTCTTTTAGACAATCCATTATCCCAAACACTGAGTTCAAATAGGGTTTCAATTAGCAATGGCATCAAGGTTCTAGCCATGGGTACAATCAAGTTCTTATGGATTAGAGTGTAGAAGTATCTATGCTGATAGAACTAGAAGATACTCAACAAGGCTAAGGTTCTAATTAAGGAAATAACTAGTTGGATGATACAATGGTGAATCATGAGAAATAAGAATGTTATACATCTAATTAGTAGGCTAGTTATAACCAAGCATATATTCCAGTGGTAGTTAATACAAGGTTGAAAATAAAGAACATGGATGGTAATTAGGAAGTAGTCAAAGAGACTCCTACTATTAATCCATTAAAATCAAAGACAAAAGAAGCAACTACTACTTTAAAGGTTCTAATAGCTCTAAAAAATCAAAATCAAGGGAATGCCTTTATACCCCAAGACACACAAGTTCAAAGTATAGTTGTGGCTCCCACAGCACAAGAAAAAGTTGGTAGTGTGAACATCAATATTTTTGAACAAAATAAAAATTCCAATGTGAGTGTGCCAATGTGGGATGTGCTTTTTATGCTTAGTCAGGTGGATATCCTTCAATAAGTTTTGTCAAAGATTACTATTTTTGAGAATCCACTAGGCAAAGAGATTATAATTCTCAGCAATGTAACCAAAGGACCTAATGAAGGGTTGTAAAATAAAGTCATCAAACCTCCTTCCTTATACCTTTATTTAATCATTAGCATCCATTTGGTACACAACTACATGGTATATAGTGGAGAAAGTATTCTAGTGATGCCAAGTTAATAACATATTAGCTTGGTTTAAAGTATGAACCCTGATCTAAGGGAGTTATACAACTTGATGGATCTTACACCAAACCAATTGGCATCATAAAAGGTCCAAACATAACCCTGCACACTTGTCCTAGTGTTTTTCGTTACTTAGGATGTGTTGATTCTAGATGTGCCTTCTCATTTTTCTATATGCTTATCTAGAGACTTAACAAAAAAAATTGGTGGTTATATATCAACATATTAGTAATACATGGATTTTAGTATAAGGTATGGGACCAAGGTATCCATTAAATCTAAGCCTATCACACAATTTCACATAGATTATTATGGGCCCGATAGATCAAACCTCAATTACACCATCCTAGATGATGATGAACACCTGTTTGGTCAATAAAAAACACTCATCCTGAAGAGATACATGATATGTTCTTAGATGAGTTATGGAATCAAAATCAGTTAATTAATCCTTTGGAAGGATTTAAGGAGAGAGACATGGGATTATATTACTTACATGAGGAAAATGAGTCCATTCAATCACTTAATAGGCCATAGGAGGATGCTAGTGGTTTGTGTAACTTGTTTTTTGATGGATAAAGGAACCAATATGGGGTAGTTGCAAGTTTAATTCTAATATCTACCTATAATAGTAATTACTTCTCATCTTATAGGTTACATTTCAGTTGATCTTGTAATTTAGCTAAGTATGAAGTTCTTATCCATGGCCTTTAGTGAGATAGTAAGAAGAGAATCAAGTAGTTACAAGAATATTGGGAAAATGAGCTTATAGTGCATCAAGTTAGAGGCCAAAACATCACAAAGAGTACCTTGATGAAATCCTACAACCATAGAGTGTGGTAAATTATTGATTATACTCAAGATTTCAACATCCAAGTAATGCCAAGGAACCAAAATTAGCATGCTAATATTTTGGCAGTTATGGGAGCTCAATTTGACCTCCCAAATGAATTGAAAAAGTCTAGATTATAACCACATGTTAGAGTGGTGATAGGAGCATTAGTGCCAAACAATGAATCTCATTGGCATGTATTTGATAGTGACTAATAGTTTGCTTGTTTATTATAGTAGGAAGTAAATTTTTCCTCATTGAACCAAAACAAATTTTTATATCAGTATGAATATGAAGTTATTCAGCTGAGGTATAACAAACTTCCAAAATGGATGGTCATCTTGGAAGGTCTTTTCCATGAGGGAGATCATATGACGAAACATAAGGAAGTAATGTCAACTAATGAAGAGAACTATGAAAGAGTCCTTATCCTTAAAGATAAGCTCCTCAATCTTGGAAAGGTAAGAACTAAGGTTGAAAGGCATGTTTTAATTAAACTTTGTAAAAAATATTCAGTCATCTTTACTTGGGAATATAGTGATCTAAAAGGCTTTAATCCCAAGCCAACCCAACACACTATAGAATTAGAGGATGATGTAAATATAGTGAGGTAGAAGTAAAGCCCTATTAACCCCAAAATTAAAGAGCTTATGAGGAAATAATTAACTACATTGATTGAATCCAATATCATGTTTCCCATCAAGCACTCTTCATGGGTAGCCAATCAGGTACCTGTAAGGAAGAAGAATGGGGAAATCAGGTTATGTGTCAAGTTATGAGACCTAAATATGGTATCTTCGAAATATTATTCCCCCTTACCATCCATGGAGAAACTTCTTCAAATAGTGGCTAGTTCAGAACACTTCTCTCTTTTGGATAGGTACTTAGGATATGATCAGGAGATCAAAAGAGAAAAATACCAAAATAAGACTACCTTCACCAGAAAATGAGGCACATATGCTTATCAAAAGGTACCTTTTAGTCTATTAAATGTCAATAATAATTTTCAAAGATCCATGGACATGGAATTCCAAGGCTTATTAAATCAGATGGTGTTGGTCTACTTAAATGACATCATAGTTTTCTCTAAGAAGGCTAGTGAGCACTTAGATCACCTAAGATTGATCTTTTAAAGATGTAAAAATATGGGATTAGACATTGATTTTGATAGAATAATTATCATCTTGGTATTATACTTACCCAAATTCAAAAAGGGAATATAGAGTTTCCTTAGGAAAATAAACTTCTTAAGAAGGTTTATACCTAGTTTTTCAATCTTGGTCAAACCTAGCAAGGCCATGCTAAATAAAAAAAGCATTCACTTGGTCAAATGAAGGTAAAGTAACATTTTAGGCTATTAAGTAAGCCTTTTCCCAAGAACCCACACACATGAATATTAATTTCTCTAGGGAATTCATATTGTATACCTTTGCCAATACAAACAATATATCAACCATGCTGATGCAATAGAATGGTTAAGGAGTTGAGCATCTAATAGCATTTTTTAGTCAAAGGCTTAAAAGATATGAGGTAATGTATAAATTTGTATAAAAATAAGTCTTTGTAGTAGTAAGAATCCTTATAAAGTCTAGACCAATACTCCCTAATAACAAGATTTTTCTTATGGTTTCTCATTTTAAAGTGAGGGGATCCCTTCTTAAAAAGACTTGAATGAGAAGAGAGATAGATGGATTATCAAGATCATGGAATATGACATGCAAATCAAGGTCACTAAGCTAGTGAGATAAAAGGCTTATGTGAGTATATGGTTGATGACCTTCATGAGGACAAAAAGGTTTTCTTGGTGACATAAGAAAACACATAAATAGATGCACCTCCACCTCACACCAGATAGCTCCAATATATGACACATTTTTTGATGATAGGTGAATGTCCAATAGACATGGATAGATCAAAGAGAAGGTATTATATATTTTAGTGCTTAGCTTATGTATTGGTTGATGGGGTCTTATTCAAAAAAGACCTCGATGGAATATTTCTAAGGTACATTGACGATGACCAAGTGACAAGGCTCTTATATCAATTCCATGATGGCCCTACATGAGGCTATTTTAATCCAAGGACTATAGTAGCAAAATTTATGAGAGTTCATTATTAATGACCAGAGATTTTCAAAGATGCCTATGCATGGGTGAGAAAATGTCAAAAGTGTGATCTCTTTATAGGAAAATTGAGATCAATATCTCTTCTTCTCAACCCAATTCAGGTGGAATAACCCTTCATCTAGTGGGTTTTGGAGTTCATAGGAATGATCAATCCACCTTATAGTGGAGGACACAAATGGGTAATCACTTCTACTAACTATTTCACCATGTGGGTGGAAGCAATTCCCCTGAAACATGCCAATGAAATAAAAGTTTTGGACTTCTATGATATCATAGTAATGATATTTGGTGTACCAACCACAATAATTTTAGATAATTCCTTAGAATTTATTGTTATGAGGATAAGTGAATGGGCACTTCATTTGGGCAATCACCTTAGTAAATCTTCCAATTATGACCACCAAGGAAATAGACTAGTAGAGTCCAAAAACAAGAACCTGATAAGGGTCATCAAGAATACTATGGAGGAGAATTAGAGAGTGTGGCACACAAAATTAAGGATAGCCTTATGGGCTGATAGAGTGAATCCCAAGTTACCATTGGTAATTCACCATATGTCTTTATATATATGAAGGAGGCCAAATTTATCGTCTCTCTTGAGTTACCTACTTTGGACTTATCCCATCATCTTTAGTTAATGGAGAGTGAACCTATGATCGAGAGGATGGTGGAGCTCATGGAGATTGAAGAAACCTAGGACCTTGAAATAAAGACACTAGATTCACATCAAGCTCAAGTCAAGAAAGACTTTGACAAGAGATACATAACAAGGGAATTAAAAGAAGGGGATATAGTCCTTAAGTGGGATTCAAATAATTCCAAGCTAGGTAACCATACTAAGATTGATATATTGTGGAGTGGCCCTTACTTGATCTATAGATGTAAACAACATAATACTTTTTAGATTGCCTAGCTAGATGGAGAGGTATTACCTATCCTAGTAAATGGCATCTATTTAAAGACTTTTTATTAGAATATTTTGCATCCATTATATATATTAGAGTAGATTTTTTTGTTTTCATCTAGGTAACTTATGAACATTCTTTTTAGTTGTGTGTTTCCCTTCCATAAGTGCCTTGGGCACATTGTTGGTTTAATTTTTGATTGTTCTTGTTGTTTCAAGAGAAGGTTTCAAGATAGAGACAACCTTGTATCAGTTTCATATTAGTTGGGAATAAAGACTTTTGATCCTATGAGCCAAATGGATGGACCAGGGAAACTAATTTGTTACATAGAAGGCATGTAATCCCATGATGTCACCAAAAATGTTGTCTAATTTGGCCTACATACAAAACATTGCCTAGATGGATTAGTATTATGGAAGTCCTAGTTTAGACTGAGAAGCTATGTAGGGTTCTTATTAATTGAGTGATCCAATAGTGGAAAGATAAAACCACATGATACTTACAATATTTTAAAAACTTTTAAGAAAGCTTAGAGTGTTATGTGATGATTTTTAGGAAGCAAACATTGAAGTAGATCTAGAATTGCAAGTGAAAGGATACAACAAGTTTCCATGGTGTTTGTGGAATTCATGGGGTATGAAATAGCTTTTCTACAAGACTCAAAGGTTTATAATAACCTTTATGGATCCAAATATGATTATCACAGGCATATAAAAACTATGTTGTCATAGCATGTTATGTAGGAATGAATAGGTCAGTTTGGTTGTGCATTTATATATACTTGGGAAGCCAACCAATGTTGAAATATTGCATGAACATGATGTATTTGTGCCAAGATCATCCTATACAAGTTTGGTTTCTTGATGAGCTTTCTATCTTAAGATATAAGCCTTCAAAAATGATCTAGAAGTGTGGAACATGCCCAAGGATGTCAAATTAAAGCCATAAGAAATATTCATTTGAATTTAAATATGTTTAAAGGGTCTCAAAATGAATTTGGAGATGATAAGTGTCAAAATATTAGAATCCTAATTCAAATATCAAAAACACAAGGGTGATAGTTGGGGTTAAAAGGTTAAAAAGGATCAATGACATGCATTTAATTTTGGAAAAGTGGATCTAATGGTGTGTAAGAGGTCAACAGATACTAAGGATGAATGCGATGATGCCAAGTGTCACAATCATAGTGTAGATAAAGATAAATTATGTGAATTTGATCAAGTGGATCAAGGATTGATGGAATTCATTTAACCATCCCAAGGAGACTGATGAGATGAATGACGTCAACAAGTTAATGATCCCAAATTACACGAAAGGCCACCACATGGCATAAGTGTATTAACTAGATGATGAATGATATAAGGGTCCACATAAATCATGTGGGGATGAAAAGTGTCACACTTTGATAAGTTTATATTGAGGATTAATGGTTGATGATTAAATTCAAGGATAGAAGACTCTAAATAAATATTAGTGAAGTGGATTTGATCTAGTTTCTATGGAAGGGCATGAGATGAGGACACGTGTTTGAATATGTAGTGGTAATATTTTGAAATATGATAAATAGTATGGTAGGAGTGCCACATAAGTTAAAACATATATTTAAGGGATTTTGTGGACATATGCAAGTGAATGCATAGAGATGAGATATAGATATGATCAAGGTTTAGCTAGAATAAATAATCCAAGCCCAAAAGGCTACATTTAGAGCTTAGTTTCAACCTTTGATTTGAAGATTTAGAACATAAAAGACCTATTATTTGATGTTTTTAAATCATTTCATGAGTGTGTTAATTTTTATTTGAAGGGAATCCATGTGTATAATGAGCTCTTGGCTTATATGATTCTCAGATGTAGAATATGTTTATTTAGACCTAATAGAGACCAAGAATGAAGTTATACAACCTATTGGATCTTTGTTTATATTATGACTATATGAAAAACAATAAATTGAATTTGTTTTCATCTATAGTAGACCTATGTTTAGGGTTCAAATTAGGGGTAGAGTTTTGAATATGAAAATATTTTCTTATCCTTTGACATAGTCATATCCTTGATAAATACGTACCTATAACCACTTAGAGAAGACATAGTCATGGCTCTGTCAGATCCAATGATATGAGAATTTTATCCTTATAATGAAAACAAGTGGAAGATGGTGTAGAGTTAGGAGGATAATTTAGTGGTTAGAGAGTAAAAGTGAAAAAATTTATACATTTTTAGAGCGTTAAAATATTTTTTCTTCTTCGTAGGATCATGAATCATCATCCTCAACAGATTATTGTCTTCTAGTGTGTTTCTAAACCAATGATAAGGCTTAAATTCTATTAGGACAAATAAAGGTAGATATATCAATGGAATATTGGTCCTAATTTGATAAAAATTTGTTTGATAATTCATTAAAAGGTGGTAGCATCTCATTTATGGATTCTAATTGTGTACTTCTCTCTCTTCCCATTTCTCCTATATCTCCCATTTCTTCCCTATTGTAAAGGACTCTATTTGTAATTTTAGAGAGAATAACAAAGGAAACAAAAATTTGATAAGGTGAATCCCTATAAAAATTTGTAATAAATACCTCTTGAATTAATAATATCAATTTTTACATGTCTCTAACCTTTAATCTTGTGTTTAGTAAGCTTATGCATGATGTCTTTGTGAATGAAATTCTTCCATATCCATTGTCCTTATTTCTTGCCTATTTTAAGGTATTTTAAAAATATTTTCAGGTCTAAACTTGTGTTATTTCTACCATTAATGGATTATTAGTGTGAGTCTTATAATTCCTCTTTTCTTCACTCATTTCTTGGTGCACCTTGTTTATGAAACACTTATGCAATTGTCTATTTTGTGAGATTATGTGAGCAATATTGTATTATGTTGAATGAGTGCTTTTAAAAATTATGTGAGAATCTATTTAATTTTTTTCATCACCTTTTTATATTTATTATTAATCCTATACCTCATTCCTAACCATTTTCCAATTAAATATATTAGTCTAGGTGATTTACCAAGAGGAAGTCAGCCTTCTCTAGAGGTTAAACCTTACTATAAGATTCCCACAACCTGAGGCTGTTGCCGTTGTGTGATATAGTATTATGGATCTTTAATAACCATAAAAAATGGTTAAAAATAACTCCAAAATAATGAAACCTGATGAGGACCTCTTCCACCAAGTTTCAAGCTTAGATCTTGCATATTTTGGCATATAGGTGGATTTCTTCAACATCTAGCAGTAGGCTACCTTCTAGCTCAATATTAGGACTGAGATTCCTCTCCTCTTTCCTTTGTTTGAGAATAATAATGATTAATGTGATTTAAAATTATCATGAAATTCTACCTTTTAGTGATATCATTATCCATTGATTAGCTTTCAAACGTTATCTCTCATCTTTCAGACCTTATTTTCTCAAGACCCTCATCATGATTGTGAGGTATAGTAATGTAGGTAGTATGTATGAGTTAGACAAGTTATTTAATATGGATTATGGACCTTAAATTTTTTTTAAAGACTCCTATGATAACTTGAAAACCTATCATTAGATCCCTCATAGAATTTGACTCTTGACTTGTATGTTTCTGGCCTTAGCACTGTCATCTCCATATAAGCCTTTTGTAGTACCTTAGTCATTGGGTTGGAAGTGTTTTAAAAAAATGATTTTTTTTTGAAGATGATATAAGTCTCTTGTTTTCCATAATATATCTTCATATTACTAGATATTGGCTAATCCAACTAGTCTCGCTTTCACTTTGACAGGGCTTAAGGTTGTTAAGACTTTGATCAACTATAGGTTCTAACCCAAAATAGGTTTGCAGGTGTCTCTAAGGCACTTAAATGGAATTACATGAGTACAAAATAAAAAATTTATGACATGAATACAATAATATTTGGATCAAAACCCATCCATTATTTTACCTTATTCACACCCATCTTGATGTCATGTCTAATCACCATAAGGACTATGTATATGACTATGTTTATTCCATTTGTACAAAATTTAGTTGAGTTTAGAGATTCTTTGAGATTTTGATAGATAGATAAGATACCCATGATTCTCTCTCCTTACCATAATTATCTCCTTAAACCCAAAAAACTCTTTTTATCATATTTTGAAGTTTTCAAACCTTAAAACCCTCTTCTATAGTATTGTCCCTCTACCTTGATAGTAGTTGAGTCTTGACTGTAGATGAATATTTGTCTTTGATGATATGCCTTTAAGAGTTTACATCATCCCATTGTTATTATGAACCACATGATCATAATAAAATTATATGAACATATCTTATTACCATGGCACTATCTCATCATTATGAGAACAAACCTATCCTCATACTATGCTTGACTATGCATTTCATGCTTGTAGGTCACTATTTCCAAATGTGGCTATAGGTTTCCATCTAAAGTCAAAGACTATACTATGTTTAAAAACCCTCTATTAAACTTTTATGAATTAATGTTAACATTAATACCTTAATAAACTTCTGTGAACTTGAATTTCTCAGTGTGTTTGAAACCCCTCATACCATAGAGACATGCATCACTTATTGATAAGTTGTAGCTGATTATTTCAAGAGGTAAATGACTATAAGTTAAGTATATGGAGTTCTTAATTTATTTATTTTATTAAATAGTTCATATCACTTTCTCTCTTGAAGTATATAACTCCTCTCTAGACAACTATCCCTTCTTCATTTTCTTAATCACAAACCTCTCTTGAAGTACTTGACTGTACCCTAGGCCTATGTGTCTTGTAGGGATAGAATGTGAACTTGATAAATATTGGGGAGTTTGAATCAAAAATATAGATGGTAAAAATTACCTCATTTGAGTTCAATGATCCTTAAAACTCTATAATCTCTCTTAAAAGTATACATCATGAAACCTTCATTTGGCATTGTACTATCGATCCCATTGGCTATAGGTTAACTTCTTGGGAATATAGGCAAGGTTTTATTTTTGCTTGGAGGAATTTGAATAAAACATAAGGTGTCATTGGATCTCTCTTTTATATGATGATATTATAGATAATCTCAAGACCCTTCTTGAAAAGTCTACATCATGAAATACTCTTTCAAAAAACTAACCCCCTTTCATCATTTTAGCTTAATGTCATGAGGCTATTGTAGGTCTAAATCTATGATTTTTTATCCTTTTTATAACCCCATATGTGTCCTTTTGAGATAAATATGAATTGAGGTTATTGGTATTTCTATTTAATTATTCATTTTGATGATTAATCTAGTCTCCTTTTACATTTAAAAGGTCTTATATACATCCAAAACCCTAGTTGTAGCATGATTTTTAATTGAAACCAAACTTGTAAGTGGGTTTCTAGTATTAAACATGACCTAATCATGATTTCAATTTTTTTTGAATCTATCTTTGATTTAGGTCCTATGAGGACTCTTGACCATACCATAGTCCTTATTCTTAATATTTGAACAAAGATCCCTTCATCTTATTGACAATTTGTGAGCTACTTGGTCCTTATAAAAATAGTAATAGGATGTCAAACCTTGAAATAAATCCAATTAACCTAAAATAAAACACTTAGATGATTTTTCCTTAATTTTATCCACATTCACCTCACAAACTCATTTGAATAAATCATGATATTCATATCAATAACTTGAGATTATCTTCAAACCTTAATTATTAAGTTAGTGAATAGCCTCTTGTAGGTGATGTTGAGTATGTGCTTGTACATATTGAGGAGAAATGGTATTGATAAAGTCATATTAATCCTAGTGAGCTTAGTATTGATATATGTTAATATTAAAGGGAGCTTACACAAATACCACTTAGAAGACATCCTTATCACTTTTCTTACTTATTTGTACCTCCATTTGAATCCTTTGATTGTTCTTATGATGGAATGTATGGACATGACTATATTTTAACCTTATGTAAGTCTCAAAACTAGAAATTAGTCATTATCTCTCTCCTTTTCATGATTGATGTGGCCATTTATATATAGACCTTGAAGACATATTCCTAATAGCTTTGATATATGTTATATATGACAGACTAACCTCAAATATATTATACTCTTGTTGTAGGTCATCATTTCATGTTGTAGCTTGATGGTTTTCAAAGTCCTTATAGTCCTTCATACTCATGAGGGTCTCTAGATGATCCTATTTCCTTATGAACAGTGATTTAATGGGATAGAAGAGGATGGAAGGGTGGTGGGAGATGTTGATGTGGATGTAAACATGATGTATAGTGAAAATAAGAATGAACATAGTGATAATGTCTAAGTATGATACTTTTAATGGGGATGTAACAAGATGAAGGTAAATAATGGGTACTAGGAGTATGCCAAAACAAAACGTAAGACTCCTATACAATCATGGGAATATCTACTTCAAACCATATCAATTTGGAAGACTTTTAAGGAGCACAAGATGATAAAATTGAAACCTATTACTTTGCTAAAACCTTAAAAAGTGTTAGGAAACCTTAAACATTGCTAAAATGAGACTTCTTGATGAATCTTGAGAGAACATGATGAACTTATTGGTAATGAACCTTGATGAAAACTTCAATAATTTTGATTGGAGGACATTTCAACATGATGGAAACCCTACAAACAAACTCTCATGAAATCTTGATGTTGTTTTCTCTTCCCCTAACCATATAATTCTCTTTTTGAAGCACATAGAATGTAGAGTTGCACTTCTCTTGTCAAATATCATTTATTTGAACCTCATACACGTGAAAAGGACCTAGATAATATCATGGGATGATATATTATGTTCCAAAAAGTCTCTAAAAAATTGTAATTTTCTTAAAATTATCCCTTAGTGAGGAGAAATTTAAGACAATCGGTTGCCTTCATGAATGCAAATTGTAAAAATAAGCTTGACTTCAAATGGATGATTCATGAGAGATAATATAACAATTTAATAAAAACTTTCTCCAAAATAAATCCCTCTGAGTCTACTTTCTTTGACCTAAAATTTAGGCCTGTATCTTCTCTCTCCAAACTATACCTGTATCAAACATGAAGGATTATCTCTATGTTCAAAGGAGGAAGAGAAAAATATGAACTAGTTTTGGGCCTATTTAGAGACCAATTGCCATGAAATTATTCACATACATATGTTATATCCTACTCCTCATATTTAATACCCCATATGTATGGAATTCCATACAAGTCCATACTTTTCAATGGAAATTACATGAAATAAGATATTTCTTTGCTTTGTATTCACATCTCTAGCTTCCAATGCCAAATTTTATGTATTAGATAAGCATAATGGGTATTTTTGTAATGTTATCACAAGTAATAATCCATTTTACATGCATTTAATCCAATAAATTGGCTTGTGTGAGATAGAAAAGTGTTTTTTAGGCTTAAAAACACACAAAATCACATTTTCTTTGTATGAAATTTTAAAACCGAGGATAGACATATATTTTAATGTGTTTTTCCTAACTTCATGACCTTTTGAGACCAATTTTATCATTTAGAGATTGATAAAATATATTTTTAGGCCAAGTACATATAATTGATCATCATGAAGAGACTACTAACGATATCCTAATTTTTTTTGAATTACAGGGGTTGGTATTTGGCCTTTATAGGACAAATTACCAATAAACCTAGGATATTTGAGCCAAAACATAAATCCAAATTATAGTGGATTTTTCAAACCTTGACCATGTTTCCAAAGATTATCACACTTGAAGATTATGAAAAGGAAACATCTCCTAGACAAAATCACATGAACTATATGAAACTAAGGGATATTCCATAACTTATGAAACATTATAAACCTCTGAGAGTGACCAACATGAATAGATAATATAAACTTGTAACATGATTGTTTGAAATAACTAGTTTATCAAGAAACATTTCCCCTAAGTGAAGGCACCTCCTGGAGATTAATCAACTAATGAAACCACCATGAAAATGAGATACATGACCTCTATAAACCACACTCAAGACCATTTATCTCCATTATTTTTTAAAGTGGAGACATGATAGGTCCCTCTCGAATGGATAGGCCATAGTCACCTAATGTCACTCTTAATTATTGTTCATAACTAATAAACCACCAATATATAAAAAAAAATCCATTTATTTCAATATTAATATTAACCCTAACCACTTCCAAAGTTTCAACTTATAACTCTCTCTCTCTCCTAGACATACCATTCAGTTTAAATTTGCCTTCTTAAGCTTGTGAAGGAAGAGATAGAGGAGAAAGGGTGTTTGGAGTGTTAGTTCAAACTTAAACCTATTCCAAATATTTAAAATTATCTAAGGGATCAAAAGGAACACTTATACACCATTTATAACATAAAACTAATCTTACAAGGCTATACAAGTGATTATAAAGTGTCCTTTTGCCAAGTTTAGGCATTGAAATATGGATGTTATTAGTCTCTGACTATATTTGAAAATTATCTAACTTGTTTCTAATAGTATCAATGTTGGTAATCCTATTTAAATGTTTTATTATTGGAATGGTAGATCGAAATTTTCCATATGGGCCAAAAGGTGGCCAAAATGTGATTTTTTGCATATGAGAGTCAAATAAAGAGGTAGAGCATGATATTATGATATTAATGACATAAAATTAGCCCTTTATAATGAACCTAGACCAAAATGAACCTTTGACTATGTTTTAATATTTTAAAACTTTGTACTTGACCCATAGGATTAAATAAGTGAACATAAGACCAGAACTTGGAAAGACTAGACAAGGACACAAATGACCATATATGACTATTACAAACCATTTAAAACCATGACAAGCCCACCTAGAGGGAGTGACCAAATTCGACTTGAGGTCAAATTTTTTTCAATATGTTCATAAAGAAATGTATCACCTCTGTGTCCTTGAGGTTATGCAAGACCAATTGAGAAAATGTGGCCTAGAGCCTAATACTCAAGACAACCAAATACACAACTATTAAATAGTTAGATAGAGAGAGAGAGAGAGAGAGAGAGAGAGAGAGAGAGAGGAGAGAGAGAGAGAGAGAGAGAGAGAGAGAGAGAGAGAGAGAGAGAGAGAGAGAGAGAGAGAGAGAGAGAGAGAGAGAGAGAGAGAATATGTAAAATTTATTATGTACATGATTGTAATAGGATTTAGTGAAAAAGGAGCCTTAATGAGTCTAAATTGTAGATCAAGTCTCAATGATTGTAGTTGAATAATTGAACAAGATCAGTTTTCAAAGCTCCAATCTTCAAATTCTCATCCATCATCACCTAAAACCATGTCTTAAATATCCATAAGTGATATGTTTTTAATATTAAAATCCTTTAAATATTTATTAGAGATTCAAAATAACACAAAAATTTCCCAACACTTGTCTAAGACCATTCAAGTACCAAAACATCTTTATAAGAAGATAAAACACAAACTAAAACCTATAGGTATGTGTAGGGAAGATGTGAAGGTTGCATTTCCCAGATAGGTTTGATATGAATTGAAGTCTAAAGTGAAGTATTTATGACTTTTTAAGAGTCATGGTGAAGGAAATGTAGGGTCTCTATCCTTGGAGAAACTCAAAACTCAATCAAGATACCCTAAATACACCTTCAAGCCTAATAAAAATGTTCAGACCTATTTATGGAAGATTGACATTTTTAACAAATGGTACTTTTAATTGAATTAAAAAGTTTCATGAGATGTTTATGTTTCACAAATATGGACTTCCAAAAATTTTAAATCCATAGTAATTAGGAATAAATAAATCAAATAGGGGCTTTAGGGTTAATTTAGCTAGTTTATTCTTAAGCCTTCATGGTAAGTAATCCAAGTTGTAAAACACTTTATAAGTCCATTACTAATTAAATACCATAGAGAGGAACTATATAGGTTATATAAGACCTATTAAAGGTCACTCTAACCAATGGTGAATGTTTTGAAGGTTTTAAATCCTAACACCATTCTCTCGATCTCTCACATAATCCATCCTACTCAAGAAGCTAATTTTTATAGATAAGAACTTCTTGGAAAATTTTAATTATCATATATGTCAATTTTAGGTGTTATATATTTCCAATGACTTCAATATCTTTGAATTGGTTCATGGAATGGACCCTTGTCCTTTATGAATCATTGCAAAAACCTCACAGCACTTTAAACCCTCCTAAACCCCTCATACTAACCTGGTGGAGGAAATGTGAGTCTTAATGAATTAAAATATGATTTTATGACATAAAAATTATTTTTTTGATCTTATTAACTCTATTTATCACCCTATTAGGCCATTTTTTTTTGTCATGTGTGAAGGTACAGGTTTACATAATAGGCCTAAAAACATAATTGTAGGCTAGTTTATGATGGTTAAGAGTAAGGAGTGGCTTAAAAATCAAGAGAAAAGGTATAATAAGACTTTAAAAAGGTTAATAAACATTTTAAACTCCTCGTCAAGACTAATAAAGAGTTATACTAGCTCTACAAATTAGTCACTTGTCAAAAATGTGAAGAAAACTCAATCTTGTAAGCCAAAAGAAGAAATTATAGCTCTATAAAGTTCTTGAAAGGCCTAAACACATGATATTAAAATGTGAAAGGGTGTTTAATACCTAAAAATACCTATTTAAATCATAAAAACCTAAAATTTTCATGAAAAATAATTTAAATGCCTCTCAAGCATGCACAAGTGCCTAAACTAGGGTTTTTTGGCCATTTCATGGTTCACCCATCCATACAAGGTATCAAATCTTGAAATTTGACATGGATAAATTTATTGAAATGGGGAAGGTGAATTAAAAATTTCTATTTATTCTCACATATGAGTGATTTTTTAATCAATTCTTAGTTTCTAGCCAAAGAGGCCTAATTAGAGAGAAAATGGGCTAAAAAGCACACTTCCACTTAGAGTTAAGTCCTAAAACATGGAATTGATATGTATGTGAATATTGGGTCCTCAAACATGTTCTTATTTTTCCAATATAATACTTAATTTATTATTTATAACGATGTTTACTTGTTTAGAGGGCTATAAGGAATTGGAAGAAAATATGAGGTTTTGGTGAACAATTAGGTCATTTAAACTATTTGATGGATCAAAGTGTCTTGTTTTAGGTCTAAATATATTTTGAGAGGCCGTATATGGAGGAATATTTATTTTTTAGAATAAAAAAAATTCACCTTTTTATGCCAATTTTCTAAATGAGGAGTTCAAGTGATGAATCCACAAAATCAATGCATAAAAACTAATCAAAAGGATTTATAAATGTTTTTTCCTTATATACCATACCAATTAAATCAATAAAATGTCATAGGTTTTTTTTGAGGAAGAAATCAAATGGTTGAAGGATTCTCTAACATCCTCATGAAGACCTTTTCCTCTCCTATGCCAAGTCAAAGAGACAAAGTCAAAGATGCTTCAAGGAGCCTTCTAAAATCCCAATTAAGGTGGAAATACATCAAAAATATATTAGGATAATAATTCAATAAAAGAGTTAATGAATACTTGAATACATATTTTTAGTGAGGATACTTCTTCATCAATGATATAGGGAATGTGAGCAAAAATATAGGCACTCCAATGGGTCAAAGAAGACTAATCAACGCTCAAGACTTATTCAAGCCTTCAAAAAAATCCCATCTCTAAATGATATGTCATTATTGAGAAGAGAAGAAAGAGAGAAATTAAAAAGTGATACATTGGAGTTGGAGGAAGACTAGGTGGATGACTCATCCTTAAGTTCTTGGATTTTGTCTCTCTATCTCTCCTTTATCACTTTCTATTTAAGTATGCATATTTTTGGCTCTTGTAATAATCCTTAACTTTATTTTTGGTATATAATTACTCATAAAAACAATTTTACTTGGTTCTATAAACTAAATAAGACTGAATTCGTACCTCTTAAATGCTTGTGACTAGTGTATGCTTATGTTTTGTAGATGAATGTTAGTGATAGTGAATACTTCCTCATATTTATCCTTTTTTATGTACCTATATTAAGGTTTTAGTTTATAATTTTATGTTACATAGTGTGTTTTAACATCCTTGTATGTATGGCAAGTATAATCCTTCATCAGGGTCCTCTAGAGACCTATGATTAGCAACCTTAGACCATACATCAAGCTAGTGACCACTATGTAAAATATTGATGTTTGGAGACTCTTTATTTGATAATTATAATAAGTTTCATGCTTTAATTAATCCTTATTAGTGAATTTTATGTATGTTAAGGAGTTATTTTGGTGTATCACCTTAGTTAGATAGGTTTTCTTTTAGTTTATGTTCTTTCCTTCTTCCTTACAATCTGGTAGTGTAGTGTAGAGAGCCTAACTGATACATCAAGGGGAAATATCCCTTATAATTTATAGATTTAATCCACCTATTAGGATACCAAAAAACTTGGACTATCTCCATGTTACTTCAAACTGTGAAGGCCTAAAACAACCTTCCCAAGCATGCAATTTTTAGTAGATAATAATAGTTTTGATTCTTCAACAAGGAAACACATTATTAGTCCTTCATCTTAGCTTGTAGTCACTCATGTAATTATTAAGGTTAATCTTGATGTGGATGAATAATATGGTGGCACCAATGTTGTTAAGTTACATGGTTCACCTCTTGAGTATGTTTAGTATAAAATGGATAAATTATCTCCATTAATTGATTTAGTTTCATAAGAGGTTGAATCTAACAAGGAACAATTATAATTATGATTTTATTTATTTTTTTGTTTTCATGTCTAAATAAGTATAGTTTTTTGAGACACTTATCACGTTTTACATTTCAATATTTTTAATTTATACATAGTTTTAAAAGTGGATATGTTTAATTATAATTTTGATAATTTGTTCAATTTAGTAGTTTAGCATTTTGATCATATGGTCATTTAAAAGATTTAGATGATTTTATGTTTAAATTTATGGATTATGATTATTTATAAAATTTTTAAATCATTAATCATAGAATTATTTTTATCCATAAAAATTTATTAGCCTGATCTCTCATCACTAATATTATTAGTCAACATTAATTTTGTCAATGATTTCATCTATTTATACATTATCTAATTATCCTAGTCATATTATAACATTTATTCTATATCCATCATCATACACAAACATTAATCCTATCCCATAACTAAATCAATTATTATAACATATTTTGGATGTTTGTCAATGATGTCTCCAAGGTGACCAAAGATGTTGATGAGGTGTCATGTATGGTAGGATGAAAATGACAAAGTGTGATTCAATGTGCTTTAGTGTTCTTACATAGTTATTCAGTGTTTGACTTAGTGAGGAATTTTTTTGATGTTATTAATGGTATGTATATGGTTCAAAGACCCTATGGGGTGTTATGAGTGCTTATAATTCTTGTGGAAGGTAAAAGAATTCACCAGAATAGTCATATGAGTGCCTAAGTTTAAGTAGTCATCCTAGAAGACATGGCTGAGTAAGTAGTTTGATGACATAATATTTCACATGTGTGAAGGTTCTAAGAGTATTTTGACATGTGGATGGATTACCCTATGAGAGATGATCTTTTGGTTCAGATTTTACATCATATGTTTGAGCGTAGAAAAAATTATTAAGGTGTAAAGTTGGCCTTTCAAGTAGATTACAATGTTTTATATAATTAGCAAATTTTTTAAGAGGAAATATAATGGTTAGAATTCAATAGATATAATGGAGAAAATATAATCTAACATATGAATATCCAATGGTGAGCATATGATAATAAAGATAAAGATAAATGGCATGCATGAATTTAATTTATCAAAGGTTCTTAAGATTACATGTGCTTATAACATGTGTCTCAATCTCAATAATTTGATAGATGATAAATGGAACATAGGTATTTATATAGATGGAGATCAATGGTGCAGATTAAGTTAAATATTTAGTGTGCTTAGAAGGACACAAAGCTACTAAGTGGCATGATCATAGAAGTGTAGATCTAAGATCAATGTTGAGTGATGCAAGGTTAAAGTCTAGAGACTTCTAAGGAGATCAATAGAGTGTATTTTTTCAAATTTACTAGGGGACACAAGACGATGAAAAAGTGTTCTATGTTTATCATTTACATAGTAACCATTGGAATTTAAATATTCAATTTTTTGAAAGAGAACCTGTGACATTTTTTGATTTATATCTTGAGCATATGGCAGAATTTGTTGATGAAGTAAAAATCAAAATTGAAGAAAAATTAAAGGAACATCTACCAAAGTTTTTTAAATGGTCTGAATTTTTGTAAAATTTTATATATTTATCTTCAAATTTGATTTTTTTTTCATTCATGGTACTATTATGTATAAAACTATTGTTTGAGTAAATTGTACTTTACCAAAAGGGTGTTTTGGTGAGAGTAATCACATAGATATGTCTTAGAGGTCATATGGAATATACCCAAGTATTTTAAAGTGATATTGTGTTCTTTTTTTATTGATGAAGTGATAAAGGGGTAATAGGTATCCATGAGACCTATAAGGGCTACTAATGCCTAATTGAAAGGTGTAGTTGATTAAGTGTGACCCATTGATGATATGGACAACATGTGAGGATGGTATTAAGATATGTGTTATAATAGTAAAAGTATTAAGGGTTAATAAAAGTTTTATGGCTAACCTAGATTTTGTAGACACCTAAATTTGGCCACTAATGACCTCCAACCAGGGTTTGACAAATTTCCACCTAAAGTGCACAATTTGTCATAAAAACACTAAAACGCATTAAATGAGTTGAAATTGATATCTTAAAGTTCCAATTTTTACTAGAGTATCATTAATGGGGAAATGTAATCTATGGGCCAACTAACTTTGATTAGATCATTTTGAGTCAAAATACCAATTTTACGACTAGGTGCTCTATATTGCTCTTTTCTATCAATTTTTTTGCATGAGACACATGCCTTTGTTATTTTGTGTTGGTAAAATAGTAAATGGGATAATAGATCAAATGTATCTAACATTGAATTCTAGTTCCAATATAGTCAAATTTTAGACCAATAACAAGACATTTTAACTAATTTGATTAATTTGTGCACTAAGAGCCAAAATTTACACTAAAGTTGACTAGTCATATTTTAGGTTAATTAAATAAAATTAGGGCCTTAAGTTAATTTTACATGGAACTTGTTGAATAAATATTTATTAGAAATTTATTTATATTAACTTCATCATCAGTCAACATCATCATATGGGGTGGCATCCATAAGCCATAAATACATAAAATATCAAGATTATGGGTCTCCCATACCTCATTAAGACCATCCATTCCTATTCAATACAATTTTATCCCAAACATCAATATGGATATTTTTATAATTAATTTCATATTTGGATTTATTCATGGTCACATCTCAATCTTGAGATGGATAGTCATGGTTGATTGTCAAACCATTCCAAAAATTTGTAAATAGGAGGCCTTGCCTATTAAATTTTTAGATATTTTATGAAAAAATTATAATGCCCAAATTCATTAAAAAATAATTTCATCTTATTTTTATAATGTAAAATTGTTGATCCAAGCCAAAGCTAAAGGTGCCAAGATGAGATTAGGGTAGCCATACTCTATTAAATAAGATCTCTTGAAACACAAGCCAAGCAAGCCAAAGAAGGACCCTGATGGAGAAATAAAGGATTTTATAATATATTGTTTTTTTTGGTTAATATTTCTTATTTATTTCTATTTCTAGTTGTGTTCTCAAATGGCTTTCCCTCACTAAGCTATCCCTAGTAACTAGGCCTAGAGATGTATGCTAACTAGTGTGTTGGTTTTTCAATTTGATTTCATTTTGTCACTAACAAGATACTAACACCTCTCTTAAGTAAAATTCCTAGTTCACATAATTTCATTCTTGGTGGGACTATATTCATGAGAGTGCAACCCACAAACTTTTTTGTATTTCATAGTTTTGATTCTTTTTTTTGTTGTTTTTATTTTTAGTAAAAACATCTAATAAAGAATTCATAAATTTCTATTTAAATAATATTTTTGTGTGTCTATATATATATATATATATATATATATATATATATATATATGTCTTTGATATTATCTTAAAATTTAACAAAAAAATTCTTTATATTTTAGAAGTTATAGCTATTTTAGTGACTGCCACTTTCTATTTTTTATTTTACTGATAAAATGGTTATAACATAGTTCATAAAAAAAAATTATGACGTTTTGGAGATAAAATTTTGCATATATGTGATCCCTAGAGTTATTTACAACCTCTAAAAAATTTTTACCAAAATGATCTATATTTTCAAAGTTATGTTAAAAATACTAATTGCAGGTTTTTATATTTTGTGTGCATGATTTTATGTGTTGTGTTACATTTTATTTTTATCCTTATAATTAATTATTTGTATTTTTTAATATATTTAATATTATTATTTTTTAATATTTTATTTATATTTGTGTTAACATTGTCTAACCTAACATATTTTCTTTTAGGTTGATTCCTTAAGGGTAGACATATAATTGGTAGACTTCGAATTTGTTAAAACATGTTTTAAACCATCTTTTGCATGTTTTTAAAATGATCTAGGAACTTTGTTTTAGTACTTAATGGAACATTTGGGTGATTAAAATAATTTTTTGACAGTTATCCTTTCAAATTTATGACTTAATATTGAGAGGTCAAAAGAACACCACCACACCTTTCGATTTGGAGCTTAAAAATGAACTCATCTTTCAAAGCTTTTATGTTCACTACTTGTTTCAATTAGCACTTTGTTTTCACAAAATAAAATGATGTTGCATGCATTCTCTTCCATTTTTCCCTATTAGGGAACCCTTAGAATCTAAATCACTTTCATTATTTGTAAATTACCTAGTCCAAATCATAAAAAGAGCATCATCTAAAGTACTCCCCAAAAACTCACAAAAGTATTGGGTGACCTTGACAATGACCCTAAAGTCTTTCTATTTTATGCTTTATTTATTTCATGTAAACTTGGATTATGAGGGGGATGTCATTACCTCCCATGATTTCTTTAGCAAAGCTTTGATTCAAGGTTTCACCTCTCAGCACTAACTTCATTTGGATCCATATTGGAGTTGTACAAAAGACGTGGTGGCACTTTAGAAATTGCACTACACTAAACAAACAACAAGATGTAGTGGTTGCAAAAAGGACTAGACCTTTTTTCAACAAGCCAAGTGATATGGACCCAAAATATATTATTTTATTTTACATTGTTTAACATGAAAGTCATTTTGTAATTGATTCCCCTAGAATGTTCAAAAACTTATAGATCCTAGACAAATCCCCACTTGCCGTGGAAGTATTGTTGGTGCAAGGTGCACCTCAGGGTCCATTTCATAGTTGTCATTTGAGAAAAGTGGGGGTGTACGAACCATACTATATAATGTGCATTTACTTTTGAATGAACACTCAAAATCCTGTCAAATGACATATATTGATGGATTCCAACAATACAAGGCAACCTTATCAGTTTACGATCTAAGAGCGATTAATTAGTTGGGTTTTTCATATATTAAAGTCTTGTTTGGAGTCAAAACATGGTTTAAACAAATTATACAAACCAAAACACATGTTCCTCATTTTCCTTTGAACAAAGAGGCATTATGATACCCACATGAAATCATCAATTTACCTTATTCAAAGTTTATAAAAACTTGGAGTCATATCATTCGCTTTGGCATAATTATGTTGCGTTTAAAAAAATTATACAAACCAAAACACATGGTCCTCATTTTCATTTAAACAAAGAGGTATTATGATACCCACATGAAATCATCAATTTACCTTATTCAAAGTTTATAAAAACTTGGAGTCATATCATTCGCTTTGGCATAATTATGTTGCGTTTAAAAAAATTATACAAACCAAAACACATGGTCCTGATTTTCCTTTAAACAAATAGGCATTATGATACCCACATGAAATCATCAATTTACCTTATTCAAAGTTTATAAAAACTTGGAGTCATATCATTCACTTTGGCATAATTATGCTGCCCAATTGAGTCTAGACCTTTGCCAAAGCTATTTAAGATCATAATTTATAATATAAATTCAAATTTTCATCTTTATAAGTTCATAGGGTTTATGTGTTAAGTGGGTTTTCCATTTTCACTACACTTGAGGGAACTTAGGTTCAATTTATAATTTGGGTTAAAGGTCATTTAAGACTCATGATCATTATCACCTCCTGATAGACTTAAGTCATTTTGTGCTAAACACTTTCAATTTGAGTCTATGTGCCACAATATTTTGAGTCAATAAAGGTAGTGTTATGCTATCAAATTTTTGAGAAATTATCTTTGCCTTAGAGAGTTTTTTAAATAAGCATTTTATCACATCTTTTGGGTAGTCTAGCATAGTTACGCTACCCAAAACATTTTAGATATTGTTTCATAGGCCCTCTTGTATAGAGTTCAAATTTGTTCCTACATTTTCAAACCAATATGAGTAAACTTTTATGAATGTTTTTCTAGCATAGCTACGTTGTTCACTTTGGTATAGCTTATTTGTCAAATTAATTAAGTTTTATACCATTATTTATGAGAAAAAAAATATCTCTAAAGTTCCTTTTGTTTCATACCTTGTACCTATTTGATCGAGTTCATGTCCAAGAATTAAATGACTAATTATTTTTATAAGTGTATCAAATATGTTAGATTAAAAAGTTCATCTATTTTCAAAGTCTAGCTTTTGACACTGTTTGGCCAAGAGTCCTAGCACATGCCTTGTTTTAACCTAGCTTTTGACGCCACATTTGGCCAAAAGACCTATCAACCTTTAATTTCCTATATTAGAATGATTTGAAACACTTTGACCTTAGCATTTTGAATTTTGATTTTTGGTTCATTTACTTAATTTTTTGTGTGTAAGATGTGTAGTGTTAAACACTTAAAGTTAACTTGTGTTATCATAAATATTTGCATAGACCTTTTGATCCTTTTGATGAATCTAGACCAAGTATAAACATCATATTTTTATACATTATCCTTTTAGATTTTTTATAACTCTCTTCCCTTTCTATTGTAAATCATTGACTATGGATCCTAACATGTATTCCTACACTCGTAGTGGCCTCATGTACAATCTAGGGATTAATAATGTGATTATTTAGAAAGAAATGGTGCAAGAGACCTATGTAGATAATATTTTTTATGATATATATCCTTATATCTCTTATAATACTTAACTAGGGGCACAAATCCAAGATTTATTGGCTAACTATTTGGTTAATATACCACCTTATTCATAACAAGACCAATAATGAACCACACAATACCTAGACACAATACCCACCACTGATGAACCAATTACTCAATAGTCATGATTTACTAATATGACTTCCATATACAACCCATTTTTTTAGCATCATTTATTAGAGAAAAAAACTGAAATTTTGGTTAGAGCCATAGAGGTAGGGGCCAAGTTTCTAGTACACTTCCCTCATGAGAATTTACCAAGCCTAGTAAGAATGCACCATAACATAATTTATGATCAATAGGATTCTTCTATAAATCCTTTGGCTCTAGTCAAAACAACATATCATGATCCTAATATTCCTAATATAAGAGAAAACCTCATGGAAGACTAGTTTAACCAAGTGTAGATAGCATATCAAACCTACCTAAATCTAGCATGAAATTTCAATCAGATGACCATGATGAGTAAACCTCTTGACTTAGTTCCTTCAATAGGAGTTTTGATAGAGTTAACTAGTCAAGACAATCAACATTCAGACCCATTCATGTAAAATATTTTAGTAGACAACTTGATGCATATGCCCATTATTGAATAAGTGTCTTCTATTTCGATGCAAAATAATGAGAAAAATATAGTGGACAATGTGCAAGCAATGTCCAATCCAAAACAAAGTGGTACTAACACACAAATAACTAGTCAATAACATTTACCTATAGTTAATACCATGAGTGAATATCACACCAAGGAGTAGGAGTTTCTACATCCCAACCTCAACCAGCTACTTCATCAACTATGCAACCAATAAGATTAGGTATTCAAACAACACCTAATGTCACACCTTAAAAAAAAATGTGATGAATACTAATCCTCCTCAACAAGGGAAAAGTAGTATTCCAAAATAGTAAGGACAATATAATGTACCAACATAACAGAGTTTGAATATATTACCACCTCAACAAGGGGCAACTAATGTTCCACCTCATTAGGTTATGGCAAATACACCTCCTCAGTCATAGACCAGTGTACCAATCGCAAAGCAAATGATGAGTATCTAACAACATGTAAATGTTAGTCAACACAAAATTATAAATCTTCAATTTATATTTTCTTCCAAATAAGGATTCATGAAATAAGGAGGCTCTCATGTTTCTCAAGTACCTACTAGGCAACAATTGGTTCAAAACGTGCCATAAGTTTAGAGATAGGGTCTCGGTCCACAAGTTCTCACTCAACAAGGTTTTATTAGTCAGTAACATGTCCCTTTTCAAATATAATAGTCACAATATAGTTATATCCCTCCATCCTAACCACAAAATTATCCAATTCAAACCTTCATAGCCAACCTAAACCAAAATATCACACAACCAAATGTGTAATTTCAAGTACATCCTAATCTATGTATGCATATTTCCAGTCCATTTCCCAACCAAACCAATATACCCCAACATATATCTCCATCATACCCTAGTTAAAGTGTCCAACTTGTGACCTCCAAACCATCTACCCAAACTAATATTCTCCCTCAAACCAATGTTCATTCTAGTTTCCTATCCCAAGAATTGCAATAGATGAAGGATGCAATTTCTACCATTTAGGCTGGGAAATAGACTAAAAATTTTAATTTAGATGGCATGTATACTTATCCATTCAACATGGAGTACTTGTAGATACCATTTCCTCTAGGACATGAACCACCAAAATTTGACAAATACAAAAGGAAAGGTGACCCTAAGGCCCATTTAACTGAGTTCTTTGTCACATGTCAACTAGTGCTATATAGTGATATACACCTTTTATTTTTATTTCCAAGGAGCTTGGTTGGACAAGCCTTGGGTGGTTTTTAAAGTTTTCAAAGAATTTAGTAACAGATTTTGATGATCTTTCTGATAAGTTTATGCAACAGTTTTTCTATATTCTCAACACGAGATTTTATTGGTTGACTTAACACAAGCAAAACAAAAGGTTGGTGAGAGTTTTGCAAGTTATATATAGAAATTAAAAGCCCTTATAAGTTGATTCACCCAAAATTTACCAAATAAACAATTAGATATTGTGTTTAATAAAACTTTTCATAGTGAGATAGCTTATCATCTAGAACTACAATGTGCACATACTTTCAAGGAGATCATCGACAAGGTTTGTTAATTAAGTGATTACTAATTAATAAAGGGATCATCAAACTTATGTCAACTAATTAGAATAAAATTACTAATTAGGGAATTTTCCAAAACTAACATCCAATCCAAATGTAAGAATCACAACCAACACAGGCCAATAACCAAGATAGACCAAAGCAATTCAATCATAATAGGAATGTTGTGGGTAATGGAGTAACCGAGTCACATCATGTCCAAATATTCAAGATATCATATTCACCACATTTTTACCTTAATCCTACCCAAAAACCTCTCTAATAAACACCATAAGCATAACAACCAAGACCCATGAAACAAATGTATCAACCTTTACCATTACAAACCCCTCCTCTAAGGAGAACTGTGCCTATGCATCATGTCTTTAGTGACCTAGGAGATCCTATTCAGTCTATATTTTGGAAACTTGCCAATGCTAATCCAATTAGTTGGTCTATACCAAAACATTATCCACAAGTCATTCCTTAACCTAATTGGTATCATGAAAATGAATTCTATGAATATCATTGGATCAATGGGCATAATCTATGAAGATGTGTGTAAATCAAGCATTTGATTGAGAATATGTTGGAGAATGGGGAGATAACATTGGATAATGGTTCTTCCACCTCCAATAAAAATCTTTGGATTTATCAAAACCCCTTTCCCAAACATAGTACATAATAGTAGCATAAAAATCAATAATAATAACACTAACACCAGCTAGTTCAACATCAAAATCAATAGTATCAAAATTGAAGGCCAAACTAGCAGAATCAATAGAAACCATAATATTAAAACAATGGACAAAAATAAGGTTAGGATGGTAATAACCAATAAACCTACCATGCAGTTGCACATGACTATAATAGGGTTGTAGGTCATATTGTAGCGGGCAATGTTAATACTATCTCCATTAATCTTAGACTGAGCACTAATCAATATAGACCATTGGTAAATAATACCACTCAACAAAATTACATGGATAATCCTTCTTTGACTTGGGATTTCACAAAAGCAAAATAAAAAATTAGGACTCACACTTTTAGACCATATATCGATAACTTGCCCTTACCACATGACCACATATAAGTGCACTAACAACTAGGACTTGTCTTACCTAATCCCACACCATTCCCAATATTTGTTAGCAATTGTGGTCCAACATCTAATCCTGATTGTGCAATCATAACTTAGAGGTTAAAGATTACTATCCCAAGTCCATAACCATCTACCACTTTACCTATTATCCAACCAACTATTCAACCTTTGAATTACCATTCACCATTGACTGAGAAAAAAGTTTGATATTGTGGAAAATTATAGAAGACACCAATACAAATTTATCTTTTAGATTTTCTATGAATATCAACAATCCAAAACAAAATTTTGAATCAATTTTTAACCTAACCACTATTTCTAGCTATACATCCCCTGCTAAATTTCAATCTTTGGTTAGAAACCTAGCTCTAACCCAATAAGTCACATTCAACCAAAGTGATATGTCTTCCTTGGCCTACTCCATAATAATTCATTATACATAGAAGTTTATATAAAATGGCATAAAGTGAAACATGTCATTATAGAAAATAGATCAAGCCTCAACATAGTGTCTCTAAAGCTCATCAAGCTTCTTGGGTACATAATGAGAGATGTCTAAATATAAATGATAAATATCAAAGCCTATGATAATCAGGAGAGAGAATCACAAGGCACCATTAGCTTACCAAATATCATTAGGCCTTTTACCCATGATACACTTTGTCATGTGCTTAATCTTGAGTTGTCACATAATATGCTTATAGGTAGGCCTTTGTTACAAGAGATTCATGTATTCCTATCAACAATACACCAATATATCAAGTTCTCCCACTCAAGGATGGAAGTTAATATTCCAAAATATTTACACCCATATGAACACTACAAACATCTTGAGGCTAAGTTTCAAAGCTATAATTACCAATACGACATGAATCCAAGTTCCAAGTATGATGAAGAAAATGCCATACTTATTAATCCTCCATAGGATAATTGCATAGATCTTAATACTTTGGATTCCCTTTCCCACATGTCGCCTCCTAAAGCTTTGAATCATTTCACCATTTCAGATAATAGCCTAGATGAGTATGTGCCCCATGACAACTTCCATATTTCTAATCTTCCTTACAATCTAAAGACCTTAGGGAAACCTAAAAATGCCCCACACATGCATTGGCAACAAAAGAACAAAGATAAGGGACCTATCATGTTTATACTAACATCTAGCCTAGAACCATACCCTCTTAAATGGGATGAATCATGGTTATATAATGACAACCATGTTGATTATTATAAAAGTGCAAAGTATCCTATTCCCAATAGGAACATGGAGCATCAATATTATGAAAGAAGAGGCATTAGACTAAATCAACAAGGAACCATTGAGCCAATTTTCATGACTAAGTACAAAAGACCCTATAAACTTGGATTTAAACCACCTGAGGGTGACCCTACATATCTTATTTGAGTTCCATCATTGGTGGCTAGTGATAATGATACTGATAGTGAAGTAGAGTCTAATTATAGTCTCACCTTTGATGCCCTTGCTAAGACTAACCTATTCAGTTAAAATTCCATATGTACTCTTATCCCAATCATTTATCATAACCCATTATCATTATATGATCCCCAACTGATAGATTGAGACCAACAAGAATCCAATTTACTAGTTGATAAGTTTCAAAATGATGAGGCATTTTATGAGTATCTAGGCCTTAGAGACAATGTTCTATTTGGAGATCATAAATCAAGATTCTCAATTACATTATATCCTAAAGTCTATTTTGGAGAGTGGGTGAACACCCTTATCCAAAAGCAAATAAATAAAACACTGAGGTCCTAAAGTGAAAACCTTTTTGAGCTGCTTTTTGACTAGGGAAAAATTAATGATAAAGGCCAGTCTAGTGGTGAAAACTTATTTTAGGTGCCATTAAATGGGGGTGTTTATTCTTCTTTGAATTTAGTGAAAGATACCACCAATGATGACCTTGCCTATTCATCCAAGTTTATTTTTGTGTAATGATAAGTTTTTGATTTAATTATTTAAGAATTTATGACTATTTTTAACACATGGCTAGATATCCCACTGGGGGACTTAGATTAATCATGCCTAAGAGAAATTGGAGAGCAAGTCCTAATAGAGGACCCTGATATAGTATAATAGTTCAAGTCTTTGCCAACTATCTTAGAATATGGTTTGACCCTTCTAGTTAAAGATAAAATAGAGGTAAACATAAGGACTTCATCAAACTCAAAAAGTATATAATTAGGCATGTCCCTCACTAAGGAGGAACGTGAAGTATTTATAACTTTGTTGACATAATTTGTAGATATCTTTGCATGGGCTTATTTTGACATGCCAGGTTTGGAGCCTACCTTAGTTCTTCACCACCTTGTGGTCGATATTGATGCCAATTTGGTGAAATAAAAGCTATGTAAGATGCATCCTTGCATTGTTGTCTTGGTAAAGAAAGAGTTAGAAAAAATCTTAAAAGCGTGATGTATCCATTCTATTGACTACTTATAATAGATATCTAATGTTTAACCTATTAGTAAAAAGCCTAAAGGAATCATAATTTGTACTAATTTCTAAGACGTAAATAAATCTTGTCCTAAGGATGAATTTTCATTGCCTAATATTGACATGATCATCGACTCCATAGAAGGTTATGAAATGCCTTCAATCATGGATGACTTTTCAAGATACAACCAAATCATAATAGCTCTAGAAGACTAACATAAAATAACATTCACCACTCCATGGGAAACATTTTGTTATCAGGTAATGATATTTGGTCTTAAGAATGATATAACTACATATAAAATGGCCATGACTATCAAATTCTATGATATTATTGAAGAATATATCGACAACATATTAGGAAAATTCTAAACCAAGCCCAACCATCTAGCAGTGCTATGTAGGATATTTGAAAGATTATACAAGCATAAAGTCAAAATCAGTCCAAAGAAATGTGTGTTTGGAGTAACCTCAATAAAGTTACTTGGCTTCATTATGTCTCATATGGTTATTGAAGTCAATGTAGCCAAAGTTCATGCTATAATCAAGATGCTACCACCAACCAATTTGAAACATCTCTATAATTTACAAGGTAAGATCTAGTCAACCTGATGATTCATCTCTCAATTAGTAGATAAGTGTCATCCATTTACACATCTTCTAAATAAGGTATTTTCATTTCACTAAGATGACCACCACCAAATAAATTTTTAATAACTCAAGGACTATCTAGTTAATCCACCTATGTTGTTACCTCCTATGCCAAGAAGGCCATTCTTTTTGTATCTATTAGCTATTGACCATGCCCTGGGGGTACTTTTGGCTCAACATGATAACAATGGAAAAAATCATACAATATACTACTTAAGCCATACCTTGGTCACATATGAAAACAACTATGCACCTATTAAAAAAGCTTATCTAGCCATGGTATTTGTAGCTTAGAAACTATGCCATTACATGTTGAACAATAAGACCATGGTCATTTCAAAAGTAGATCCACTCAAGTGTTTACTATCTAAAAAAACTTTACAAGGTAGAATGGCCAAATGGATCATGCTTCTTAGTGAGTTTGACATAGATTATGTCAATAAAAAGGTAATCAAAGGATAGATCCTTAAAGATCAACTTGATGAAGTACCCCTTGTAGACAAAAATCCACTCACACTTTGTTTTCCTGATAAATCCATAATAACCATCATTGACACACCTCTTAAAGAGAAGTACTGGAAGATGCATTTTTATGGTTCATTTAGTACAAATGGATCAGGGGTAGGACTCTTATTCATTAAACCATAGGGGGATCTAATCCTTAAATCATTCAAAATTAGTTTTCTTTATATAAACAACATGGCTAAGTATGAATTACTTGTCATAGGACTTTGATAGGTAGTACACTAGAACATATCTCATCTCCAAGTTTATGGTTATTCTTAGTTAATTACCAATCAAGTCATAGACCATTTCCAAACCAAATAGGACATGTTGGTTCCATATAAGGCTATGGTCGATACCCTAAAATAACTAATTGTAAATATCCAATTTGAGAATATATCAAGAGATAGTAATATAACTATAGATCCCATGGATATTATTAGCTCTCTGATTTGATAAATAGACAAAGCTAGAGAATTTCAATTCCTTATTGAGATTTTTTTTTCACCAACTCATGAACCTTTAACCATTGAAATGATTTATAATATTATTGGTCCTAACTATATCTAGTACTCATACCTTTAAAACTACCTTGATGACCATGTTTTACCACCTAACCTATCTCAAAAACAAACCAAAGCCTTTCTTCATCATTCCATTCATTATACTCTACTTGGATCCAACCTTTACCACTATAGTTTTGATGGAACTCTACTTTATTGTTTAACTTTGGCACATCAAATGAAGATGAACTTCTTGAGCTAATGAATATTATTCACCTTAAGTGATATTATGCTTGAGTGCCAAGGTATATTAACTATAAGGAACATTTCAGTGGTAGAATTTTATCACTATTTTTATTTATACAAATATCATTCTTATCTATCCTCTTAGCTGTATCCACTTTACATTTTTGATCTATCAACCAAACATGTTCTAAATCCTAGCTCATTTGACCTTGGTTTTTCCATTGGCTGTACCTATTTAGCACCAAGGAATTTGATCAATTTCATCAGTTATTTCAAGTAATTAAAATAGGGATTGTATTTTAGAGTAGTATGATAGAAGTTTAGGTAGTTGCATCTTTCATTTATTGTTCCTTTTTTATTGCCAATCTTGTTGCTAATTATAACCACCTTTGGGCAAATTAGTACCATTGATCTATGCCATTTTTTCATAGTTATAACTGTCTATGGGAAAACTAGGGGAAACATTTATCTATTGATCCTTGACATACCAACTTGCCACTTCCTATGCCATACTATGCCTTTTTACCAACTATGTCTATTTTGTTTGAATTGATGGCTATGCTAGTCCAGTTCCTCTACTATAAGGGTGGAACTATAGTGACTTGAAGTCCTAATTTGGGACTATATATGTAGCACTTGATACTTTTTGAGGTTAGCTCAGTCACCCTTTCCACCACTCTCTCACCATTTTATGAGCAACCTAAGTTTGAACACTCTCACCATTTTGTAAGCAACCTAAGTTTTAAGGCTCTCACCATTTTGTGAGAAAACTAAGTTTGAACTCTCTCATTGTCTTCTAGGATGACTACTTAAACTTAGGCACTCATATGACTATTCATAATAATATTAGTGATGAGAGATCAGGCTAATAAATTTTTATGGATAAAAATAATTCTATGATTAATGATTTAAAAATTTTATAAATAATCATATAATCAAGATGCTACCACCAACCAATTTGAAACATCTCTATAATTTACAAGGTAAGATCTAGTCAACCTGATGATTCATCTCTCAATTAGTAGATAAGTGTCATCCATTTACACATCTTATAAAGAAGGTATTTGCATTTCACTAAGATGACCACAACCAAATAAATTTTTAATAACTCAAGGACTATCCAGTTAATCCACCTATGTTGTTACCTCCTATGCCAAGAAGGCCATTATTTTTGTATCTATCAGCTATTGACCATGCCCTGGGGGTACTTTTGGCTCAACATGATAACAATGGAAAAAATCATATAATATACTACTTAAGCCATACCTTGGTCACATATGAAAACAACTATGCACCTATTAAAAAAGCTTATCTAGCCATGGTATTTGTAGCTTAGAAACTATGCCATTACATGTTGAACAATAAGACCATGGTCATTTCAAAAGTAGATCCACTCAAGTGTTTACTATCTAAAAAAACTTTACAAGGTAGAATGGCCAAATGGATCATGCTTCTTAGTGAGTTTGACATAGATTATGTCAATAAAAAGGTAATCAAAGGATAGATCCTTAAAGATCAACTTGATGAAGTACCCCTTGTAGACACAAATCCACTCACACTTTGTTTTCCTGATAAATCCATAATAACCATCATTGACACACCTCTTAAAGAGAAGTACTGGAAGATGCATTTTTATGGTTCATTTAGTACAAATGGATCAGGGGTAGGACTCTTATTCATTAAACCATAGGGGGATCTAATCCTTAAATCATTCAAAATTAGTTTTCTTTATATAAACAACATGGCTAAGTATGAATTACTTGTCATAGGACTTTGATAGGTAGTACACTAGAACATATCTCATCTCCAAGTTTATGGTTATTCTTAGTTAATTACCGATCAGGTCATAGACCATTTCCAAACCAAATAGGACATGTTGGTTCCATATAAGGCTATGGTCGATACCCTAAAATAACTAATTGTAAATATCCAATTTGAGAATATATCAAGAGATAGTAATATAACTATAGATCCCATGGATATTATTAGCTCTCTGATTTGATAAATAGACAAAGCTAGAGAATTTCAATTCCTTATTGAGAATTTTTTTGCACCAACTCATGAACCTTTAACCATTGAAATGATTTATAATATTATTGGTCCTAATTATATCTAGTACTCATACCTTTAAAACTACCTTGATGACCATGTTTTACCACCTAACCTATCTCAAAAACAAACCAAAGCCTCTTTACTTGGATCCAACCTTTACCACTATAGTTTTGATGGAACTCTACTTTATTGTTTAACTTTGGCACATCAAATGAAGATGAACTTCTTGAGCTAATGAATATTATTCACCTTAAGTGATATTATGCTTGAGTGCCAAGGTATATTAACTATAAGGAACATTTCAGTGCTAGAATTTTATCACTATTTTTCTTTATACAAATATCATTCTTATCTATCCTCTTAGCTGTATCCACTTTACATTTTTGATCTGTCAACCAAACATGTTCTAAATCCTAGCTCATTTGACCTTGGTTTTTCCATTGGCTGTACCTATTTAGCACCAAGGAATTTGATCAATTTCATCAGTTATTTCAAGTAATTAAAATAGGGATTGTATTTTAGAGTAGTATGATAGAAGTTTAGGTAGTTGCATCTTTCATTTATTGTTCCTTTTTTATTGCCAATCTTGTTGCTAATTATAACCACCTTTGGGCAAATTAGTACCATTGATCTATGCCATTTTTTCATAGTTATAACTGTCTATGGGAAAACTAGGGGAAACATTTATCTATTGATCCTTGACATACCAACTTGCCACTTCCTATGCCATACTATGCCTTTTTACCAACTATGTCTATTTTGTTTGAATTGATGGCTATGCTAGTCCAGTTCCTCTACTATAAGGGTGGAACTATAGTGACTTGAAGTCCTAATTTGGGACTATATATGTAGCACTTGATACTTTTTGAGGTTAGCTCAGTCACCCTTTCCACCACTCTCTCACCATTTTATGAGCAACCTAAGTTTGAACACTCTCACCATTTTGTAAGCAACCTAAGTTTTAAGGCTCTCACCATTTTGTGAGAAACCTAAGTTTGAACTCTCTCATTGTTTTTTTAGCAACCTAAGTTTAAATGCTCTAACCATTTTGTGAACTTGAATAATTTAGTGTCTTGTCATTCTTGATCAAGTTGAGATACTTCAAAAATTCCAAAAAAAATTTCAAAATCATTATAAAAAACCAAAAGCATTGACCATTTCTTTGCCTTAAGTTTGAACACTCTCACCATTTTGTAAGCAACCTAAGTTTTAAGGCTCTCACCATTTTTTGAGAAGCCTAAGTTTGAACTCTCTCATTGTTTTTTTAGCAACCTAAGTTTAAATGCTCTAACCATTTTGTGAACTTGAATAATTTAGTGTCTTGTCATTCTTGATCAAGTTGAGATACTTCAAAAATTCCAAAAAAAATTTCAAAATCATTATAAAAAACCAAAAGCATTGACCATATCTCTACTTGGATCCAACCTTTACCACTATAGTTTTGATGGAACTCTACTTTATTGTTTAACTTTGGCACATCAAATGAAGATGAACTTCTTGAGCTAATGAATATTATTCACCTTAAGTGATATTATGCTTGAGTGCCAAGGTATATTAACTATAAGGAACATTTCAGTGGTAGAATTTTATCACTATTTTTATTTATACAAATATCATTCTTATCTATCCTCTTAGCTGTATCCACTTTACATTTTTGATTTGTCAACCAAACATGTTCTAAATCCTAGCTCATTTGACCTTGGTTTTTCCATTGGCTGTACCTATTTAGCACCAAGGAATTTGATCAATTTCATCAGTTATTTCAAGTAATTAAAATAGGGATTGTATTTTAGAGTAGTATGATAGAAGTTTAGGTAGTTGCATCTTTCATTTATTGTTCCTTTTTTATTGCCAATCTTGTTGCTAATTATAACCACCTTTGGGCAAATTAGTACCATTGATCTATGCCATTTTTTCATAGTTATAACTGTCTATGGGAAAACTAGGGGAAACATTTATCTATTGATCCTTGACATACCAACTTGCCACTTCCTATGCCATACTATGCCTTTTTACCAACTATGTCTATTTTGTTTGAATTGATGGCTATGCTAGTCCAGTTCCTCTACTATAAGGGTGGAACTATAGTGACTTGAAGTCCTAATTTGGGACTATATATGTAGCACTTGATACTTTTTGAGGTTAGCTCAGTCACCCTTTCCACCACTCTCTCACCATTTTATGAGCAACCTAAGTTTGAACACTCTCACCATTTTGTAAGCAACCTAAGTTTTAAGGCTCTCACCATTTTGTGAGAAACCTAAGTTTGAACTCTCTCATTGTTTTTTTAGCAACCTAAGTTTAAATTCTCTAACCATTTTGTGAACTTGAATAATTTAGTGTCTTGTCATTCTTGATCAAGTTGAGATACTTCAAAAATTCCAAAAAAAATTTCAAAATCATTATAAAAAACCAAAAGCATTGACCATTTCTTTGCCTTAAGAATTCTAGGAACCCTTACTAAGTTGCAAGTAAACCACATCTCACTTAGTTTCCCCATCATTTTTTGGCCCTCCATCTCACACACTTTACATTTTAAAAGACCAGTCTTATTCTTTTATCACATCCATTCTATTTATTTTCATCACTTATAACATTTTTCTCATTCCCTAGGAGAACTACATTTGGCTTAATGTTTTTTATTAGATATTACATCCATGAAACTATGTAGGTAGTGTCCACTTGCCTAGTGCATATGGAGACAACTTGACCACCCCCTTCCTTTTCTTCTATTCCCTAATTTTTTCATTTATTAAGTTGTCATATATTTTCTAGGGGAAATGTTTATATGGTTTCTATTGCATTATTTATTTGTTTATCTCTACTTATTTTGTTTGTTTGTCTACCTATTTGCTTACTTTCAGCACTATTTCCTTGTTTCAGTTTATGTGTGTTCATTAGGTGATTTATTGCTCAAAATTATACTCAAATCCATCCATATTCATATTTTTACATTGTCATCATGGTTTTTATCATTGGTGCATTATTTTTTATTGAGTATTGGATTATGAGATTCAATCCTCATGCATATTTTAGCCCAGTCCTCATGATATTAAACCATGATGTCTACCGACACATATTATAATAAAACTTAGAATCAAGAAATCTATTTAATAATAACATCATCAACATCTTTTCAGACTAACATCCTGATTTAATCTCAATCATATCCCAAATAGAGTAATTAACAAAAAAAAAAGAGTTTTAACCTTTATTAGTTGGAACCATCATCTCCATACTAGTAGGTTGTTTCAATTCATCATTAACCTCTATGTTAATTTATCATCATCCTCGAGCAATTTGATCATGTTTTTCATAATCAAGGTCTAATAATTATAACCTCTTGTGGGCAAAGATTGTATACCATCCCACCTATATTTTTGAATTGTTATAACCACCTTTAGGAAATTCATTGTGTTCTTACCACTTTACTTTTTTTTCCATACAAGGGCACAATGTTATCTGGTTTGTCTATCCTAACTGGGGTAGCTCCATCTTCTTAATGATTATAACCCCATTTGGGTAAATCATTGTGTTATCATACCATGTTGCCACTATCAAGGTATAATGCTTATAACCACCTTTGGGTAAACCATTGTACATTTTCCCACTCACATTCTCAGTGATTTTGACTAATTTTTTAAAATCATTATGTTTTCACCCCATCATCTTTATTTTCTTTGGTCCCCTCATTTTGATTCTTATCAAGGGACCATTTATCAACCTACTTGTGCCAATCATTCCCATGAGGGGGCATCATATAGTTAGTTTATCATCATTGTAGTTGTAGGCATACATGACCTTTTCATTATTTGATAAATATGTTACTATGATTATAGCTTGTAATACCTTGCCAAATAGGGGGAAATTGTAGAAACCTAAATTTGGCCACTAATGACCTCTAACCAGGATTTTGACTAATTTTCACCTAAAGTACACAATTTAGCTTAAAAACACTAAAATGCATTAAATGAATTAAAATTGATATATTAATGTGTTAATTCTGGCTAGAGTATCATTAAATGGGGTAATATAATTTATGGGCTAACTAACTTTGATCAGATCATTTTGAGTCAAAATGCCAATTTTGTACTTGGGTGCTCTGGATTGCTCTTTTCTATAAAATATCTTACATGAGACATGTGCCTTTGTTATTTAGTGTTGTTATCATCCTAAATGGGATAATATATCCAATGCATTTGACATTGAATTCCAATTCCAATCTAGTCAAATTTTGGAGCAATAACAAGACATTTTGACCAATTTGATTAATTTGTGCACCAAGAGCCAAAATTTATACTAAAGTTGTCTAAAAGTATTTTAGGATAATTAAACCAAATTATAGCCTTAAGTTAATTTTCCATGGAACTTTTTGAGTAAATATTTAGTTTAAATTTATTTCTATTAACTACATCATCAAGTGACACCATCATATGGGGTGGCATCCATAAGCCACGAATGCATAAAATATCAAGATTATGGGTCTTCCATGCCTCATTAAGACCTTCCATGCCTATTAAATATCCTTATATCCAAAATATTAATAGGGATATTTTTATAATTAATTTCATATTTGGATTTATTCATGGCCACAATTCTCAATATTGAGATGGATGGTTATGGTTGATCCTAAAACCATTCCAAAAATATATAAATAGGAAGCCTTGTGTATTGAAATTTAAGATCTTTATGCCAAACTTATAATTCCAAAATGCATTCAAAAATAATTTCATCTTAGTTTTATAATTCCAAATTATTGATCCAAGATAAGGAAAGCCAAAGCTAAAGGTGCCAAGAGGAGATAAAGGTAGCCACACTCCATTGAAGAAGATCTCTTGAAGCACAAGCTGAGCAAGCCAAAGAAGGAACCTTTTGGAGAAACCAAGTATTTAGTAATAAATTGGTGTTTTATTTTCATATTTCTTATTTATTTCCATTTTTATTTGTGTTTTCAAATGGCTTTCCCTCACTAAGCTCTCCCTAGTAATTGGGCCTAGAGATGTATGCTAGCTAGTGTGTTGGTTTTTTAATTTGATTTAATTTTATCACTAAAAAGATACTAACACCTCTCTTGAGTCAAATCTCTAGTGCAAAAATTTTTTTATTCATGATGAATCTATAAGGAGTGAAGGCTAAGGTAATGGTCTCTACACTTGAAAGTGGATATGTTGAGAGAGAAAAAGATAAAGATTAAGGAAAGAGATCAGAGGGAGTTACTCAGTGGATGGAATAAAGTATAAAGTAGATTAAGGATGCATTAATAAGTCTATAGTGATCCAAAATAGGTGTTTAGATACATTTATTGTATAATCAAGTTTGAGTGTTTACGATGAGTTGAAAGATATGTATTATATATTATTTCTCCAATCAGATTGAAATGCAATCAAAGTTTTAGAGTTATTAATTTCATAGTGTTGTGTGGGTGATCAACATCTAGAAAAAGTGGATAATTTTTCACACTTAAGGGTGGGTTATCCTTTTGAAGTGGGTTCTTCACTAAATATCTCATGTTTATGATCATCTTATAGGAGAAGTAGTCCATATTTTTTTAGGATTGAGAGTGAGTTTAATTACCATGAGGGTTTTACACATAATTCATGTGTTCTATGTTATTTGATCAAAATTTTGAAATAACTTGCATTACTAGTTCAACCCCTTCTTATTGATTGTACCTCTAACAATTGGTATCAGATCCAAGTTTTTCATTATAATTTTAACCACTTGCAGGTGATCTAAGGTATAATATGGCATGTCAATAGAAGTAGGATTTTTTATAAAGAAATAACCATTAATCAATGGGTTAAATTATGATTTATGGTTTTTAAGGATGAGGACACACATTATGTCTCTAGGGTTTGATTCCTATCAATCTATCATACATAGTTATACTACACCATCTACTCCTCCAACTAGTGCTACTAACAAGAAGTTTACTGAGAATAATTCTAAAGATATCAATTTTATCATTTGTGGTATATTTGAGGTTGAGTACACCAATGTGATCCATTTTAATTCTTCAAAGGAAATTTGGGATAAATTATAGACTATCTATGAAGGAGACTCAAAAGTAAAATTGGCTAAATTGTAGACCTATTGAAGGTAATTTGAAGATCTCAAAATAAAGGAAGAAGATATTGTGGCATCCTATATATAAAGGTTTATGAGGTAGTAAACTTGATTAGAGGTATTGGAGAGATTATTGATGAATCTACTCTAGTATAGAAGGTATTTAGGACTATTTAACTCAAGTTTGATTCAAAATTTTCTTCTATAGAAGAAAGTCATGATCACACTTAGTTGAAGATGGATGAACTACATGAAATCCTTAATACTTATGAGATAAGATTTGAAGATGATAAACCACCAAAGAATAAATCATCATTTAAGATATAAATGAAGCCAAATGAGAAGATAAATTAATGTAAATAAGTCAAATATGATGATATTGATGAAGATAAACTAATTGATTTATTTACAAGGAAATTGAAAATAGGTTTAGGCAAGTATAAGGGTAAACCACCCTTCAAATGATTCAATTGTGTAGATATAGGTTATTTTTACAACTCATGTCCTCATAATCATAAGGTAAATGATAATGAAGAACATGAAGAAGATCAGGATAATAATAAGAATAAATTTAGGTCTGTTAAGAGCAAGAATAATTTTAAAAGGTATAATGACCAAAAGAAGTTTTACAGAGACAAGAGGAGTCTCTACACCAATTAATATTTCATCTCATCTTATGATAATGATGGTAGTGATTTTAAGAATGATCATAAAGATGATAGTCCTGATGAAGTTGAAACTCTCTTCATGGATAAAGAAGGTAGATGTTCATATCAAGAAAAATTTACATGGTTTGGAGGTGGTTTAGGTGATACAAATGATGAAAAAGAAAATTTAATATGTTATACTAAGTTTATGAATTCACTTGAAGATCTAAATATTGAGAAGAAGAAAACCAAGAAGTTGAAGTCTCAAATAATGGACTATGAAGAGCAATTCAGTGTATTTGAGGCAAGAATAAATGAAGACACCAAGGAGCACGAAGATATAGTCAAGCATCACATTTGACAATTGCAAATATTATCTACAAGTTTAAAAGATAAATAATATGAGTCTTAAAGGTATGTCATTGAAAATTAGTCATTGAAATCTGAGTTAGAAAATATATCTAGTAAGATGAAGTCATATGTGATATTTTGAAAAGAGCTCATGTGATCTAGACAACATTTTGAATAGACAAAATCATGTTAGTGATAGAATTGGACTTGGTTACAATGAAGAACAAAAGAATGTAACTCAATCAAATATAAAGATCAATATGAAAAAATATAATTAGAACTTGAAGATCAATCATTATTCAATGAATGAAGGTGTTGGTAGAGTGAGGACAAATTAGATTAGACAACCAAATGCCATGACGTATGCAAAATTTTAATTATTATTGATATAATTGTAATAAATTTGATCATAGGGATAGAGAGTGTAAAATAAATTATAATAATTAACAGAATCATCAATAAAATAGTATAATCAAAGTTGAGTGATTTAGTTATTATGACACAAGACACATTGCCATATTTTTCCCAAATTAGGTAATGCAAGATGAGTTCACTTCAAGAAGAATTGTTTGATATAGATGTTATAGAGTTGGTCATATTGATAGGTATTGGAAGAATAGGTTGAATTATTTTATCAAATCAAAATAAGGTATATGAGGCTCCTAGTGTATAAGGAAGAGGTCACACATGGTTATGAAAACCAAAAGTGGAAAATGTGTACCAGATCAGTCTATATGTCTAAGTGGACTATTTGTCATGTTAGATAATGCTAGAAAGGTTGAAGAGAATCATAAAATCTAATTTTATACTTATTTTTCTAATGAATAAGATACAATTGAGCATCATGATGCTATTGAGAAATTTTCTTATAAATAATATTAGTTGACAATGTCAAGTGTTGATGATTTGAAATGTGACACTAATGATTCAAGTAAAAAGGTATCCCAAGATTATTTATTTTGTCCATGTATTCTCAATACCATCCTAGAATAAAAGGAAAGTTATAATGAATATAAAAAATTTTATTCAATCAAACAAAAAAAGAAGAAGAATTAGCTCAAGTTATCCAAGAAGGAGAGAATATGAGGAGTTGTAACTCCTAGTTTCACGTTATTCTAAGACATTATGGGTTAGGGGTGTCTCTATATAGGCTTAAAATAGACACTTATCAGAAATAATAATCATGGTTAAAGTTAGTTTTGTTTTTTATTATTATTTTAGGACAAGAAAGGTCATGAGAAGATGTGTTGGCTTAATATGAAAGGACATGAAAAAGTTCAGTTATCTGAAGGATGAACTAGTCAGTCAAATAGCTATGTGTGTAAGGTTTGCAAGTAGAGAATGGAGGTCTCTAGGTATATAATAAAGGATGTGTTTTAAAGATTAAATAGTTTCATCAGATTGCTTTGAAAAGGTTTTAAACTATGATGGATTGTAAAGGACAAAGGACAAATTTTTTTAGATCCTTATGAGAGTTATTCAAGTCTACTTTAATTTTTTAAGTTGATATAATGAAGATATGAGATCTATTAGTGGTTTCATAAGGATATTCACTAAGTGTGGAAAATATTGAAGATTTTCTAGTAGATCTATCTCTTTGAGAATTCTTTTTGAAGGTATCATGATCTAGGTGGAGTGTGGATGCAGTTGGGCTAACTTAGATAGTTTGAAAGGCTTAAATAGCTATGCATGATGTGAGGGGGAACATATGTGAGATGTATCAATAATGGTGGAGATATGAATATTTTTGTTATATTTATGATTTAAAGCATATTTTTATGATGACTTGATCAAACTAAGTCATGTGTTTTAACAATGTATTGAATCCTCATGCATAAACAAAGGGTGAACTTTGTAAATGGTCAGGTCCTAGGATTAGATAACTATGTAGTAGCATTTGAGAGTGAAGGTATGAATCCAATTATGTTTATTCTTTATTTTTAATGGTTTGAAGATGCTCAATAGGGTTCCTAAGCTCAGAAACTATGTATGATCAAAGAAGAGTGTAGTCATGGATCATGTTTGAGAAGCTCAAGGAAAGAAGAGGTACGCACATTGTTAGGGGGAGTTTGTATCATCTCTCAAAGATGGTAATTTACTATTTTTTATTCTTAAAGTCCTTTTAGGTACTTTGTATTAGAAGATGAGCCCAATTTTTTAATGTTTCAAAGGGTGAGACATTACTTGAAGTGAGAGAAAAAGTCTAAGCATAATATTTGTATTGGTGTTTAACATCAATGACAAAGGTAGAGATTATTATATTTTTTTCAATGATGTATCTAAGGTGAACAAGGATGTTGATGAGATGTCATACATGCAAGAACAATAATGACAAAGTGTGCTCTAATGTGATTCGGTGTTCCTTTCATAGTTATTCTATGTTTGACTTAGTGAGGCATTTGGTGGATGTTTTTACTAGTATAGACATGTTTAAAAGATCCTATGGGGTGTTATGAGTTCTTAGAGTGCTTATGGAAGTGAAATTAATTCATTATATCAGTCATATGAGAGTCTAATTTTAATTAGTTATCTTAGTAGACAAGGCCATGTAAGCAGTTTGATGATATCATATTTCACACATGTGAAGGTTTCAAGATTATTTTGATACATTGATGTATTACCCTATAAGAGATGATCTTGTGGTTCATATTTTAGGTCATATGGTTGAGTGTATCAAAAGTTATTAATGTGCAAAGTTGGCCTTCCACATAGATTGCAATCATTTCTATACTTAGACAATTTTGCAAGAGGATATCTAATGGTGTGAATTAAATAGATATAAAGGCAAACATATACTTTGACAAATTAAAATCCAATGGTGACTGTATGATCATACAAATAAAGATCAATTGTGTGCATGAAGTCAATTTGGCAAAGGTTAATTAGATTGCATCTACTTATGAAATGTGTCTCAATCTCAATGATTTGATAAAATATCAATAGAGCATTGGTGTTTTTATAGATGGAGATCAATGGTACATATTGAATCAAATAGTCAATGTGCTTAGAAGGCATGTAGAGACACCAATTGTCATGATTATAGAAGTGAAAATCTAATATTAATGGTGAGTTATGCAAGTTTGAAGTTAGGAGACTTATAAGGAGATTAATAGAGTGTATTTGTTTAAAGTTACTAGGGGAATAAGATGATGACAAAGTGTCTGATGTTTAACATTTACACAGTGACCATTGGAATTTAAATATTCAAATTTGTGAAAAAAAACTAGTGATGGGTTTTTGATCTATATCTTGAGCATATGGAATAATTAACTAATGGAGTAAAAATCAAAGTTAAAGAGGACTTCAAGGAACAACTAGAAAAGTTTTTAGAAGGTTTGAATGTTTATTAAATTTTAGCTATTGAGATTAAAATTTGACTATTTATTCATTCAGGTGCTACTATCTGTAAGACTATTATTTGAGTAAATTGTGATTTAGAATAAGGGTGTTTTTGTGAGAGTAGTCCCCTAAATATGTCTTAGAGGTCATATGGAGTGGACCCATGTATTTTAAAGTGATCTTATGTTCTTGTTTTGATTGATGAAGTGATAAATGGGTAATAGGTCTCCATGAGACCTATAATGGATACTAAGGCCTAATTAAAAGGTGTAACTACTTAAGTGTGACTCATGGATGAATTTTGAGGATGGTATTGAGCTATATGTTATCATGATAGAATCTTAATGGTTAAGAGAATTTTTATGCTTGACCTAGATGTTTTTATTCATGAAGACTCTATAAAGAGTTAAGGCTAAGGTAATGTTTTCTAAACTTAGAAGTGGATGTGTTGAGAGATCAGAAGATAGAGACAAAGGAAAGAGATTAGAGGGAGTGTGCTAAGTGGATGAAATGAAGCAAAAAGTAGATTCAAGATGAGAAAAAAGTCTAGAGTCATCCAAAAGGGGTGTTTGGATGCATTGCTTGTATGAACAAGTTTGAGTGTGTGTGAAGAGTTGAAAGAGAGGTATTATACATTATTTCTCCAATCATATTAAAATTCAATGAGTTATGGAGTTGTTGATTTCATAGGTATTGTGTGGGTGTTCAACATATAGAACTAGTGGGTACTCCCTATGAAGTGGGTACTTCACTAAAAGGTCTCATGTTCATGATAATATTATAAGACAAGTGGTCCATGTGTTTTTAGGATTGAGAGTGGGTTTTATTACCCTTGAGGGTTTCCCATAGAATTTATGTGTTGTGTATATGACCTTGCATTATCTTTATTATTCATTGTTATGAATAACTTGCATGATTTATGAATGCTTGTGGTATTTGATTAAGAGTTTGAAAGAATTACAATTGATGTTTGAAATATCTTTCATCACTAATTCAACCCCTCTCTAAGTGATTGTACCTCTAACAACATAATATATTATCATGTAATTATTATCCATTTAATCATTAATCATGGCTTATCCATTATATTGGAATTTTAAATTCTAATCCTACCTGACTCCTACCTACCTCCACTATCTACATCTAATCAATGTCCTAGTTTTCCTAAAATGGATTCTAAAGGAATTTACAATATAAAATATTCCTTCCTTCTCATTCTCTAGAGTCTTCTAAGGAATTTTTAATTCTTTTAAAATTCTCTCTTTCTTTATATAAATACACAAGCATGTCTCCATGTAGACCATGAGTTTTTAAGGATTAATCATATTCTTTAATCTAGGCTAATATCTTTAAGATATGAATATATTTCATACATGTTATCCATGTCCATATTATAATTTTAAAAGATAAATCCAACATATCCATCTAGATTCGTCATCATTTTTTCATTAGGGCACATCCTTTGTTTGGAGATGAATTGATTTTAAATAAGTGAGGTAAATTTTAGTTTATTTCCTTTATTATTTTAATTTTGATTCATATAACTTTCCCAATCATAGATAAGTGTATATTTGATATGGATACATATTAGTCTCCATTGATTTACCTTGCATTTTTTTCTCCATTTAAATTATATGCATATAAGTTATGGAGACAATAGTGGAAGACTTCATTGAATGTGATTAACTTAACCTACATGATAGATTGAATGAGGATATGTAGTCAAAAATCCAAAAATTTATGCATATAGTCATTTCTAGGTGAAATTTATGACTTTGGTAGTTATTTTTATTTTCATGGACTAATCATCAATTGACAACTTTGTTTTGTATATTATTAGTGGGAAAGTATGAATATCAGATTCCATCACAATATAAAGACATGTTAGTTGTATAATAGGTCATCATACATGGGATGATTAGTCATCAACTGTATTATCTTCTAAATGGATTGCATGGATTTTGGATTCTCTAACTTGTGAATCCTATAATGAGGTTATAGTTGTTGAAGATTCCAAATGCAGTCTATTTTAACCATGTGCCTAAGATAGGGAAATTAAAATATGTATATATGTAATATGTAAAGAGTTGAAGGAGGTTAGACATTAAAGAATTAGGCATTGGATCCATGAAATAGAGGTCTCTTGTAAACATAGTGTAATAGTTTAATTCCTACTAAGGATAAGTTTCATTGATGATGTAATTGAATGTGTGATATAATATAATCACAAACTTGATGTATTGTATATGATAATGTATTATATATCTAAGGTTTCATGAGAACTTGTATATTTCATACTGTGAATGAATTTTAAATCTATAGTGCTACTTTTATGAACTAATAAATGAGAATCACACTAGCTAGAATATCTACACCTTCTATATTTCTACAATCTATCTTTAGGAATCCATGTTTTTTCTAGACAAGGAATTTTTACCTCTCTCATACTTTTCCTCATAATTAGTAAGTTTTTGGAACCTAGAAACCTTTCCTAAAAATGGTATGGTGAGTGAAGAACTATTATGGGTTGCTAAAGAAAGGATATGCGTTGGTGGTTATCAAGTCAAAGGGATTTAGAAGAATGGTGATATCACATATAGAAAAGTGAGAAGGATAGGGTGTATCAAAAAGGAAATCATAGAGAACCATTTTTATGGTGAAGTACACAAAATCTTCTAGTGTGAATTTATGAGCTTGCTTGTTGTATGGTTGGCAACATTAGAGAATTTTTGTTTTTAAGCTAGATTTGCATCTGAGATTCAATGGATTGATGATCTAATTATATAGTTATAAATCTTTGATTTTTCTTGTAACCATGCAATGTATCAGTAGACACAAACCACTATAGATGGATATATAACAAAATTTGTAGTTCATGATTATATTACTTTTCATTCATCATAGGATTTATTCATGTGAGGGACTAGAGGGAAGTTTTTGTAGTAAATACTAATTATTATGAATATGTTGGTCATTAAAAAATCTATAGTTCCTTACCCATTCATGATGGAGTAGTATTTTTGGGTGTTATGGGGATGTGTGTGGTTGGAATGTGAGATGGTGCATAAATAATCTTTAAATTTAGCCAGTAAAAACTAGATAAGGAGACTAGATGAAAGGGATTAGAAGAATCTTACAGATAAAAATAGAAAACTACGACAATAAAGGAAGTGGAATATATTAGGGAGTAGAAAAGTGAATGTGAGAATAGGTAGATTTAGAAGAAAGAGTAGAGGTTGAATAGCTATAGGAGATTGGAAGAAGGAAGAATGAGTTGATGAAAGGGTAAGAGATGAAAGAGTTGTTGAGATAAAATAAGGGCCCAAGATTAGTGATACCGAAGAGAAAATAAATAAGCAAGTAGAGGATTATGAATAGGGAAAAATCTTAGAGGAAGGTAGTCTGATAGCTCATAATAGATCATAATCACTCAAGTAAACATCTTTCACTTTCATAAGAGAGTTACCTAATTTTGGAGGTATGACCACCTATAGACACAATACTAGTTTGACTTTCCCTTTAAGGAAAATTAGATAAAGATTTTTTTCACTCCCTCAATGCACATACCCCGATCCCATATTTTATATAAATACTCTTATTTATATTCAACCTCATATATTTTTAAGTTACATAGAGAAAAATATAGAGGAATTAATAAGAAGTATTATAGAGTTAGTAAATTCCAATTTCAAAAGGATAATGCAATAATTCTTTGAATCATAGAAGAATTATTTTGGAGAAGTCTCAATAAATTTGACTAACCCCTTGTTGATTGTATAGGTTGAGTATTGGGTGTCACATATAAAATTTTTCACTAATTGGGTGTCACAAACTAAAATAAATCAAAGGAATTTTCATCACCTAAGCAATCTATATCACCTCTATGATCACAAGAATATTTTCTATTTCTACAAAGTTTACCAATTTTGACAACTACACTAGTACTTAGAGATAGTCCAATAGGGTCTACAATACCATCCCCATGAACACCACCAGTGATCACTCCTCCACAATTGACCATACTACTTCCAATACCAAGAGGTTATCAGGTATCAATTTAAAAAGTTACTATATCATTACCACCATATGGAGGAGCACAAATAATGCTTCCTTTAAAATTGAACCTAGGTCCTATGGATTTACAATTGGTGCCTTCATCATACTAGTGACCTATGATAAAACTATGGATCTAGAGCAATACTTAGATATGTGTGACATTAAATTCTAGGCAAAGGCATTGTGGATGAAAATATTAAGAAGTATGAGATCATTAGTGCTTTATCTAGAAGGGAATTGAAGTTCACGTTTTTCAAGGAATCAAGAATAACATGTTTTGATGATGTGAGTAAATAGTTGATTAAAGAGTCTAAATTTAATAAAAACATAAAACAAACCATACAATAATTGAAGGAAATCCACCAAAGTCTAAGGGAAACTATTCATGATTATGACCTTAGATTTTTTGATATGGTCAACAATATTGAATTTTCCTTAGAAGATAAGGATAAGGCCATTTGGTTCATTGAAGGAGTGTGAGCTAAGATTTGGTTTATGATAATGAAAACCAAATTTACTAATAAATCAAAAGCTACAATAGTCATAGTAAGAGTGGAGAAAATAGAAGATTATGGTATCATGATTGAGAATAAAACATAGTTATAAAGTACTCTCCAAGCCATTTTTTAGAAGTTAGAGGCCCTAAAGGATATTTTTGAGTGACCTAGAATCAATATCTAGTGTATTATGTGTGGAAAAGAAGGCCACCACCAGAATGAATGCCCAAAACTACATATAAAGTTTTGTGACATCTACTACATAGTGGGACACTCAATAACTCATTGTCACTTATTAAAATAGTATGTAATAAATCCATAGAGTATGTACTATAAAATTTGCAAATCTACTAATCATGAAAAAAAAGATTATAGGGCTCTATAATAATTTAAAGAAGACATTACTAAGAATGTATTAATAGTAGCCACACAATAAGCTCTAGTGATGTCACAAGCCATTATGAGAATGTAAACCACTCATACCAGTGTAACACAGGTTAGGTTGGCATGGGCTCAGAATTCATAACTATTTCAATCACAAGGATTAGCTAGTGGAGTTAAAGCTACACAACCATTGAAATATGCTTATCAATATACCTAAAACACTACACTTCCTCAAGCATAATAGGATAACCACATATAAATCAACCCAAATATGGTGGTTATGACACCCAAGAATACCAATAGGGGTGGAATATAACATAGACTACCAAAAAAGTTTGGGCCACAATAGGTAGATGGCTAGTACAAAGGGAATAGAGGTGGATATCATGGAGGTGGAAAATAAGGATTTGGAAATGGTCTTAGAGGCCCTATTATATGTTATTTGTGTAAGGAACTCAATCATGTATAATATAACTTCCCTATAAATCTACAAGGGTAAGGTTACTACACTTACTATCGAGTATCAGACTAACATGATAATCATGACTGTCTTATTTTAGAATCGTAATACAAAGACTGAGTAGTGAAGAAAGTAAATAAATTTGGTTCTAAACCCAACAGTAATGTATTTATGAAAGTAGTGATAATAATGTAGTACTCAAAATAAAGACTACCTCCTTTGGATATGCCAACTGATTTTGGCATATGTAAAGATAAAATAGACACCTATCTAGAACCAATAAAAGAGAAAGGACTCATGAAATAATCTATGAAAATTCTATAGATAATTCAATAGTAAGGTTTAGATGCAGTATATAAATCCTTTCTCAATGTGTAGATGTATGGATAGATTATGTAAATCATGAAACAAGAAGGGGTTGTAATAGCATTGACAGACTTGATGAAATTGATCAATACTCTATGAAATGAAGATATATCACATAATATCACCAACCCTCTACATAGTTTGATTTAATGTGAACATGATGGAAAAGATATAGAAGTAGCAGGGTAAAAGATACCAAATATTTTTTTAAATTTTGGGAGCATAGTGAATATGATCCCATGATCTACCTAGGAGGTGAACGGTAGACCTTTTTTAAGTTACAATCTTATAACACTTAGTTTGGTGGACTATGGTAGGGTAGAGCCTATAATATGTTTAGAATATGTGGAGATTAAAATCATAGAGTTAACTCTACATGGTGACTTTGAAGTAATAGATATGAAGATAGATGAAGCTCACTACCCATCTTTGCTAGGGAAAAAGTGGGTCTATGATGGTAAGATAACCATCAACATGGTAATGAATCAAATATAATCATAATAGGATTATCATATAATCATCATTCCTCTTAATAGAGACTCCAAGTCATACATATTTCCTAAGGAACCTTATTCTCCTTATGTAGTGAGAGGGAATAGATGGATGCAAATTTTAACACAAAATTTACCTGATATATAACACAACATGCCAATAAACTAGTACAACTCTCTTTCATTAGATCTAGTACATAGTGAATTGTCTAATAAAGGTTCTTTTAAACTTTTTAATATTTGCATAGATGTAGAAGATGAAGTGTGATCTATGTCAGTACACTCACCTACAAAATCTAATATAAAACTATTATATCAAGGTGGTTCAATAGATCATAACTACATTAAGCTTACTTATGAAGGTTTATTCCCATGTGACTGAGATTCTTCTATCAGTGGTGATTCTGACACTTACATGCTAACTTAGGCTATAAATGATCATGAGCATAAACCCTTATGTAGGGTTTATGTCACTGATTGATAAATATCTTAGTACTTTTCCACTGAAGACATTGGTGACTTTATGTTGTGATTTCAAATGCATATAATTGAGGACAATCAAAGTGTAAGTGCCATTAATTATGCATTAAAAGGAGTTGTAACTAATTGGTTAGTAGTATATCATATCAGTAGTAAGACATGGATAAAAGTGTGTGACTTTCTCATCACATGGTTCCAATTGACTACAACAGTGTAAAGGAAATGGCCCATATTTCAGGAAGGTGAATGCCTCCAAAACCATATTGAATAGTGCATTGAAGTATGGATGGCTGAAGAAATCAATTCAAAGTATTGAATATATTTATTTATTTACACATTAGGGGTTTTCCCTACTACTTGGTACATTCACCAAGAATATCGTAGAGAGAAACAACACTAGATTTAGTTTTATAATGAATTTATTCAAACATTCCTACTTGAAAGTGAGAGTTCACTAGTTCACAATACACTACAAAAGATGAAAATATTCTAATGCCATAAATGAGTAGAATATTTATGTAATGATCATGATTCAAAGCTAGAGGAGATGGAGGCTCATAAACTTATCAATGCTATCACCATGGAAGTCAAGCACAGTAAACAAGATGCCTAATACCTTATTGATGCTACAACTATGGAGACTTAGTGTAGAGGTAAAGTAAAGATTGAAATTAAACCTTGTCATCATATTCAATAAGATTCTATTGATGACTCTAATTCAATTAGTGAAGATTATTTAGAACTCTTTGAGTTTTTTGAGCTAAAAATGGATTAAAAAATATTACTTAAACCCATGTATGAAGAAGTTAAATAAGATTGACTATGATAAATATAATTTTTAGAGCGAGAGGGTAAGTGGGCCATTCGACAATCCATTATGGAAGATGATCACAAAGTATATCAAAAACCCCTAAAGGAATATATTCTGAACATCAAGTCAAATGCCACACAAAAATTGTCACATGTTGGTGACTAATGGGAACAAAAGGACCTTTTGGAATCATTAAAACTTTTGAAAGATTACACATATATGTTTCCTACTACTTTTTTATAATAAAAAGAGGTGGACCCTTATTTAGGATAAATGCATATAGAACTTAAGGAAGTTGTATGCCCCATCAAGAAGAGGCCTTACTATCTCAATCCTAATATGAAGATGAAATTCAAAACTAAATTGAATCATGGGCAAGATGTACGAATAATATTTCCTTTGGAAAAAGTAGACTAGGTGTGTCCTATGGTCGTATAGATGAAGACAATAGGAAAGATTCATTTTTTGAAGACTACCAGATTTTAAATTATGCCTATTTTAATGAACCCTTTCCAATACCATTTACTGATGAAGTATTAGAAGCTATAACTAGATATGAGGTGTATTCCTTTAGTAATATATTTAGTGGGTATCTTCAAATAACCATCACAATTAAGGATATAACTAATATGAAATTTTACAAAGAATGGGAATCATTCACCTATAAGGTAATGCTATTTGGTCTAAATAATGTACCTATAGTTTTCTCCAAGTCTATAGTAACTATGTTTAAGGATTTCATCCATGATTTTATAGAGGTATATTTAGATGATTATATAGGGTTATCATTGTTTTGATAACACTTATAAAAATTAACAATAATTTTGTAAAGATGCAGAGCACTCATAATTGTGTTTAACTTTAAAAAATGTTTATTTTTTGCATTATTTGGTATTCTATTAGGACATGTGTGTAGTGTTGGCTAGATATTTTATAGGCTAGAAAATGTACCTAGGTAATCATCAGATTAAATACCCTTAATTTAATGGTGAATCTCCCTTATTCTTATGTTTATCTATTCTAACTATTGACACTTTAATTTATTCATAGTTTATATAAATCATGCATAAGTTATCTTATTTTGGGGTATCAATTTAATCACAAAGTTTATGAACCATAACAGAGTGATTTTGTAGTAAGTAGCTGATTCAGATAATATGTAAAGTTCTGAGAAATATAGAATGAAATGAATAGAATATGTGAGAAGAAAGAAGGTTTATTTCAAAATTAGTTTAATATATCTTATTGTATGTGTATAAACCAGATTAACATAAAAGATATGCTAATTATTTTAGCAAATGATTAAAAAATATTTTAACTTGTATTCAAATTTCAAAATAACAACATTTTTAGAATTTTAATCCTCACATAATTGAATAAATGATCTCCTTAGATGAAAATTTCTTAAAAACCAAATTTATTTTTATTCACTTGAACCAAGTTCATCCAAAGTACATAAAAAAATCTGAATGTAAAGTTTCATATTGCAAAAATTTCTTGTACAATAGTTATAATTGCTTTCCAAAAATTACCATCCTTTATCATGAAGGCCTTCACTCATAATTATACTATTTCAGATATCAAAATCAATTAGGAGACAACTCTTTGAATTCCCATATGTTATGCTAAATTCTTAAAATTGTTGAGAGACTTCCTCATAGAATTTCTCTTGTGTGGCATACAATGGTTGATGACATGTAACATTTTTTCAATTTCACTATTTGGATAAAATACCATTTCCTTGCATGTTACACAAAGTTCACTCAAGTAATTTATTTTTATAAAATGACTTAAAAAAATGGCATCTAGCCAAGTTACTTGAGTCTTAAATTTTACAAATTAACTTACTTATACAAGTAACTTCTTTTAGTGACATTACTTACAAAGTAATTAGTTAAAACAAAATTACATCAAATACATTTCAAAAGAAAATAGAATAAAATAGATGTTTTTGATAAGAACAATAATAAAAATCATTATAATTCATGAACTTTTGATCTACACTTTTCTCTATACTTGATGTGTTGAGACATCATAAATTGGATGGTTGAATCATCTGACTTGGTAACTAATTTCTTTTTTATTTCCAATCTCAGCATCTCATTCTCCAAATTCTTTCAATATACTTTCACATTCTCAAGTTTAGGTTCAAGCCTCTTGACCTGTTGTTGACTTTTTATTAACTCCTTTATATATTTATCTATGAATGGAGTTGTGGCCTTTTAAATTAATTTATTGACTTGTTGATGTAATTACTCATCTATCCTTGGAGTTTCTTTAGACCAAACATTTTTGAGATAGAATCTATAATCCTCTATATCTAATTTCACATTGTAAGCATCTTATTCTATAATATTCATTTCTTCAAGCATTGCCCCATAAATGTGCATGAAAAAATATGACATTATTTTCTTGTTTTGATTTCTTTATTGATCCCTCTAGAACAATATTTTCTTCAATAAAAATATTTTCATATAAAGCATTTATTCATTGAAGGCTTTTCTATTACAATTTATATATTCCATTCTCATTTTCAATCTTTTTCATCAGTATTTTCATCTATACCAATTTATTCTCAATACAAGCAAACTACTTGGGATGTCACAAAACCATTTTTTTGTAGTTTGTAACATTTTCTCTATCCATTCATCAATTGATTTAGCCTTGTCACTAATTTCCTCTGCCTCATTTATTGTTTTCTAATCAAATACATCTCTAGAAAGTAATGATTATTGAGTATCAAATTTTTCCACTTTTGAATTATTTCGTACAACTAAGAAATTTGTTCCTTCAACTTGGCTTTATCAGCTTTCTCTTTATCAAGTTTTTGAAAGAGATTATTGATAAGGGTCAACATGTCCTACTTCAGGCCATCTGTAGTGACTTTTCCAATGGATAACTTTGTAACTACTAAATCTTCTTCAGTGATTTGACCTTTAGGATTACCCTGTGGAGGAATTTATATATTTAAATATTTTTGACATAAAATCTCAATTATCAGCTTCAAATTCACTTTATAACTCTTGGTATTTTTAATCTTATGATCAAGACATTTCATAAGTTTTAGGTCTATCCCATCCAAGTTAATTTATTTTTTTGACTTGAGAGATATTTTAAATTTCAACCATGAAGATAAATCTATACCCGTAGAAGTGGTTTAATGAATTACCATTTGTTATTGATTATCTATAACCACTATCTCTTGAGAAGAAACTTCATATACATCCAGAATACTTAGAACAACATTAGAAACTATTTGTTCATCTTTTTCTATCTTTGATTCTTTCTCTTTATCCACCTCTACCTCTTTCTCTATCTCTTTAGGTTCATCTATTACATTTTTCTATGATATCTCTTAAGATGGGGTAACATCTTTAGTTTTTACCTGATCTTGTTCTTTTTGGGTAGAAACAAGAGGAATGGTGGGATGATCATTAGTAGGAGGTGTAGGAATAATAGTATGTGGGAAAGATGGGGGTGGAGGAGGAGGAACATCAATATCATTCTGAATAGGTTTCTCAAGAGGTTTGAAGCTTGGTGACTTTCGAGGTGGCATGAGTTTGGATTGATCTATCTCCTTCACTACTATTTATATGTTGTACACTGATAATGAAGATGAAGATGTGATGGGTGTGGTAGAAATGGGAGTAATAGAAGGAAGAGTGGTAGTGGAAGAGACTAGAGGAAATGTAGGTTTAACTAGTTGAATTGGATCCTTTATTTCACTAGAGAATATGTATCATCAACATTATTCTTGAGTTTTAACTTATTATTAGTCTCTTAACTACTTTCTCCTTACATTTCTTTCCTCTTATAGCTTACTTGGCCAATTTATATCATTACTAGATCCTTCATGCAATAGCCCTTACCAAGAAGCCATGTTAAATTCATAGTGAGAACCACTGAGGTTATCTCCTTAATATTCTTTAATTGACTCTTCTTGAAGTCAATTTATGGAAGTGGAGCATTATCTCCTCTCATTTCATGAAAAGAATCATGAATTACTTAATTTTCATCTTTCATGTCTTCAGGAATGGTAACTAAATCAAAATAACAAAAAATTTCAAAAATCATCTTATTTTTATCTCTTCTCCTCACTTCAAACTCATCTCTATAATCAATCCAAAATTCCTCTAGGATAGGCATATGCATATACTCAAGAGAAACTATGTTTTGATCTATGCCTCTATAATCAAAATTTTCTCTAGTTTCAAAATGTGATTGATTGTAGTTATGGTGCAACTCTATTTATACATTATTGGCCTTATAAATTCTTGAACAATGATAATGGTCAATAACAATAAGAAAAATAATTGAATAATGATGAAATTTAGACTAAAAATCATGTAATTCCACCATCTACCTACACAGCTCCATAAGAATCCATTTATCACTAAGATAACCTGGTAATTTAACTAGTGTCCATGTGAAACCACAAACTTTGAGATATGTGAAATTAAATAGTTGAATTAAATTACACCCAAAATGGGAAACTACCTCCCAATATGCATTAGATACTCTCTTTGGCTTTAAAAAACATTCAATTTACAAATGAATTTATAAAATAATTCATCATTTACCCTCTTATATTGATTGAAGTACTCAAAAAGAGTTAATTAAGGGTAATATTCATAAATGGGTTATGTTGAAAACATCCCTTTTGTATTCAACCTAGAAAAGGATCCATTGGATGTTGTTGTATATACTAATTATAAAGTCATTTTGAAGTCAAAAGTCTACAATACATTACTTAGCTGATGATCAATGTTGTCATTTATCATTCTTGACCATTCAATCATAATAGAGCTCCTATTTACATCAATATATATTATTTAATCATACATCTCGGTGGAAAAGTTATTGGCATTCTTCTCTCCATTGATTCTACACAATAATTGAGTGATGTCATCAATTTCTTGAACCAAGTTAGACCTTGTTATTTGCTTTGGAAACCTTGAGCATTGCTTTGGTTTCTTCAAATAATTTGTATTCATTATCTTGATGCAATCTATTATTTTATTGTCCCATTGATTTTTAGGTTTTTCCATTGATACATCAAGAACTTGAGGTCTTGTTGGGATCTTCAAATAGTAGTCAAAATATTGAACATGTAATCTGACCACCACATTACCTACAATGTCTTTTACTATCGTATTAAGAGAATCATAATACTTATCACATTTTAAGATAAAATCTAGAATTTGTGTAGAGTTTGGTAAGCCACAACTTTTAGGATTCCACTATTTATCATTGCTTTATGAGTGGTGTTTTTATTGTGGCTTTGGATCTTTCCAATAACTCATTTATGGAAAAATGTCCCATGTTAGTATCACCAATTTTAGATAATTTGGAAGCAATGTAGGACTCAATGGGATATCCATTATGTTCATACTTCATCTTATCTTCTTTTGGGTTATCAAATCTCTTTGATTTTGTATTCCATTTCCAACTTGGCCTTGGAACTTCTTCGAGTGCAATCTCAGTAACTTCTTGAATAAGAGTTATTTTTTTCTTCTACTCCTAACATTTATTGTGATTGACACTGGAAAGATTTGGTATATGCTCTTTAAAACTCAATGATTATTCTACTTATTTAGAAAAGGTTAAACAACTGAGTTAATTTATTTTTTAGAGTAATAATCCTAAGCAAGCTTTAGGTATTAAGAATTTCTAGTAGTAGAAATCTTTAAAAACTCTGAGAAACTCATTCTAAGTAATAGGACATCATAATTACAAGAAATTCTAGGAATTTTAGAAGTCTTCAAGGTTGAAAACCCTAAGTGAGTGGCGAGTATTTACAAATCTAGGCTTCTTTGGGCAAGTTACCTAGTTTCTAAGGGTAGGTTACATGGGTTGGAAAACCTAATGAAGAATAAGTAATAGGTAATTAGAAATCTAGTCAAGTAAGTAGTTGTTCAAAATCCAAGAAAGAGATGCGCTTTGAAAATTTTGAGTTTCTTAAGACTAGTTACATGGTTTGGGACTCTGAGTAAGTAATAAGTTCAAAATCCAAGCAATATAATCTAGTTCAAACTCTAGGGATTTGTAGAAAAATTCAATGTTTTGGGATTTTTTTAAATTTTTTCACATGCCAGTCATTTTTGAAGAATTTATAAGTTTTAAGAATACCTATGCATGAAAAAAATGACAAACAATTGTGATCAAAGAGAGAAACAACAAAAAAAAATTAAAATTGTGCATGAAAACATACCAGAGTAAAAATTAGATAAACACCCAAAATTAAAACATGAAAACAAAGGGGAAACAATCTAAACACTTTGATTTTAAATTATTTATGAAGAAATTTCTCCAAAATCACTCTAGAAGCTCAAACAATGTCACTCAAGATTCGTAGGGGTAGAAGTTAGGTTAGACAACTTGAAATCTAGATAGGAATTAAGGTGAAATTTTCAATATTTATATTAACCCATGCATTAATGATAACTAAATGACATGTGTGAAGAAATTCATGCAATATATTTGATGACTGTTAGGTTTCATTAACTAGTTTGCTTATTTAGGTCTTTGAAGTCAAGTAACTCTATAATATCAATTTGGTATAATCTTGTGAATGCTTCAGACCTGTGAACCCTTATTGATTTTAATTATGACTTTAATCAAGTGAAGTAACTTCAAAACCTCATGTTGTTTTAAATAGTGATTTATATGTTTAAGAAACTACTTTTCTTAATTTTTGAGAAGTAAAGTAATTACATAATTCTAATTTGATCTAGATGGTGTAACTTAGGTTTACAATGACAAATTAATTCAAAGGGAATAAGTAAAGTAACTTTGGTAACCCAAGTTGGTGTAGAAATGAATCCGAACACTTAGTTTTTTGAATCTCTTATAAAGATGGACAAAAGGGTTTTATTATGATGACCCAAGCAAACACTTTCTAATCTTCTAGAACAATTTGAATCGATCTTGGAAATGAAATCAATCATAATGAAAACTACTAAAATCTAAGTCTTATTTAGGGGATTGATTTTTGACAAGGATAACCAACTCACATAGAAAAAAGGACAAAAATTTGAAATAGGGGTAACATAAATTTCTAGGTGTGAAATTTTTGGGACACCAGCTGGCTCTTATTGAGGACATCTTATTTCTATCAAAAAGAATGAAACAAGGATGAGATCCTAGTATCTATGGTTTTGAGTCATGTCTATTGGGTATGTAGTCATGTAAAAATTAGTAACAAAAAACTTTAAAATGAAAAAAAAAAGTAAATAAAAATATCTTTACAAAAAAAAATGATGTCTTATTTATATACATACATGTGTTACCCTACTACTTAGTTCTTGTAAATATTCAAGTTCTACCCATTATAAGGAAATGATAGTTTAATTCCATCCATATAAGCTAATATGAAGATATCATTTCCAGTAAATTTCTTTATTGTGAAATTTTATTTCAACAGTTAATCAATTTTGTTGTGAATCTCTTTTTGTTCATTTCTTTTATCCCAAAAGTAGGACCAAGTCACCAACTTAAAAATTTCTTTGTTGATATTTTTGTCAATAATTTTCTTTGCTTTCATCTAATCATCAATTAAAGGGTTAGAAACTTGAGTATGAAGTTCTTGTAGTTTAGATAAAAAAATAATCTTGTTATCAAGTGAATCTTGATATGTTACATATTCAATGGCCTTAAACTATTGAAAAGCAAGAATCTCTATGGTTATGGGTGTTCTAGTATTTTTTCAATACAAAAACTAAAATGGTAACATGACAATGGATTTATTTTTAGTGATTCTATCAACCCACAATACATTAAATAGCTTCTTGTGCCAAGTGTGTTGGTTATCATCCACGAGATTGTAAATGATAGTCATCAAGTTATTGTTACTTCATTCAACTTGGCCAATTCACTAAGGATAGTAATTTGAAGAGTGAACTAATTATATTCTATGTAAATAACAAAAATTAGTTAGTTTAGTTGAAGAAAGGCTAGTTTCATTATCTGTTACTATCTTGTGAGGAACACCAAACCTCACAATAATGTTTTCCTTTATAAAATCACATACAACTTCAAAATTAACTTGCTTGATAGGAATGGATTCTACCCACTTGTTGAAGTAATCAATGGCGGTTAAAACATAAAAATGGCTAACACTTGAAGAAGGATTCAACAAGCCATGAAATATATACCCCACTAGTGGAATGGTTCATTGATTATGACTAGTTTTAAAGGCAATTTTGGGAACTTTAAATGTCCCACAAAATGTTGATATGCTTGACATTTTGAAACCCAATATAAAGTATCCTAGAAAAGAGTAGGCTAATAGTACCTTGCTCTTAGGATTTTATGTGTTATAACTCATGCTTAAAAATGACCTCTATATGATCTATCATGGAACTGTTATAGTAGTTTCTTTTATTATTATTTGTCCACACAATGGAGAAAGACACCATCATTTACTTTTTTATACAAAACCATTATCCCAAAGGACATAATATTTTGACTTTAGCTTGATGGTCCATTTTTCATTATGTGTAAGATGAGTTGGACATTTTCCATAGGTTAGGAAGAAAACAATCTTATTGTACCATTCATCAATAAGAACAACAAAAGGAAACATGGGAAAATTTTCATTTGATTCATCTTCAAGGAAAGATACCATTGTATCCATGTCATTTGGCTTAATTTATATCATTAGTTGTCACAATCCTCTTCCTCTAACTAGATTTCTTGATTTGATATCAAGATCAAACTCTTGAATCTTAGCTACCCATGTGCCTCTTATCAATCTTAGTTCTTGGTGTCTTAGAATAGATTTAACTATAGTGTCAGGTACATATACTTTAGTATGTGAAGACAAGATATAGTACCTATAGGATTTGCATGTTTTTTCTACAACAAAGGCATCTTTCTCCATTTGTGTATACTTTAGTTCATAACTCTTCAATAGAGATCTCATGAAATCTATGAGAGATTTAATATCTTCATCATTATTTTGTATAAGTATGGCTGACATGGTAAGCTCAAAATAATAATAATAGATAATGAATTCCTTAATGAAATTTAGAGAAACTAGAATTAGAGCTTGAGTTATGGATACTTTAATATTTTTAAATGTTATCTCACCTTCAACATTCCACTTGAAGTCTTGCTTATTTTTCATCATGTTAAAAATGTTGTGAGTTAACCTGGCAAAGTAAGGAATGAATATTATAAAGAAGTTAACATTATCAAAGAATGAATGTACCCATTTCTTACATGTGGGCATAGGCATAATTTGAATGGATTTCACCCTTTCTAGATTAATATTCATTACTTCTTTTGAGATGATGTGACCAAGAATCTTCCCTTTAGTCATGACAAATATTGATTTATTTAGATTTAATGAGATCCCATGTTTCATGCACTAGATCAGAACCTCTTCAAAATCAGCCATATGATTACCTCTTTTCTTGGAATAGACAATCAATTCGTCAAGATATACAACTATACTCTTGTTATTTAAATGTGAAAATTATAGATCCATTATTTATTGAAAATTTGTGCCAACATTAACAAGCCCAAAGGTAATATTTTGATAGGCAAATGTCCCCCATGGTGTTGTGAAAGCCATCTTATATTGATATTCCTCCACCACTTTTATTTGATTATATCCTAAAAATATATCTAACATGGAAAATATTTATGAGCTTATAATTACCTATAAGGTATGATCCATAATAGGTAGTAGATAGTTATCCTTCTAAAAATATTGATTCAAGTTACCCAAATCAACACACAAACATATTTCTTCATTTTTATTTCTTTTTGGGACAATGTTAGCTAACATTCTAGATGATGAATGGGATAAATGATCTTAGCATCAAGTAGCTTGTATATTTCAAAAAAGATAGTACTTATGGTTGTTGGGTTGTAATGGCAAAAAAATTTCTTGAAAGGCTATACTTCTAACTAAAGTAGAATGTAATGTTGTACCTTTTTGGGTTGAAAAGGTACTAAAGTCTTTATAAGACCAAGAAAACACATCAATATGTTTCCTAAGAATATTAATGAATGCTTATTTTTCCTCTTGGGACCAACACTTTCCATTTTTGACCATCTTCGGGTCTTCATCAATAGCGAAATTAACTTGTTGTACTTCTAGATAATAAATCTCACCATATTGTTTCTTATTTTTGAAACTAATCATGATTATCAGAAATTTATTCTAAATAAAATAACCATTTAGGAATTTTATTTCACTTCAATTGAATTACATATTCATTATCATCATGTTCAAGGTTAATATTACCTTTTGTTGTCTGGCATAGAAGGGAACTACTTCCTTTAAAATAAAATTCTTCAAAATTATCGTGTTTCTTAAGGAAAGAAACTATATGTTTGTCATCATTGAATACTTATCACTGATCAACATTTTTTAGAACCTTTAGATGAAAAATAATCTCTACTATATATTCAACCTCTTGAAAAAATGTAGGTTACTGATTTGGCATGGGCAGAGCTATAGTAACCATGAGAGAATCAACTCTAGATTTATAATCATGAGTAATAAAATTGATTGAAAAGGCTGAAAAATCATGTGTTTCACTCAAAAAAACATCATGGTAGTGCCTCAAAAAATTCTTATTTACTTGATATTGGCAATGAATGTTATTTATAATCAAATCAACATCTCTTTATGATTTTATAAGTCTCACTCCTTTTTATTTTGATTTCTCTAGTCCTAATAATAGTGCTTCATACTCTATTGTGTTTTTAGTATTCTCAAACATACTCTTGTAAGAGTAAGGATATACCTTACCATCATGTGATATCAATACAAACCTAGTGACCAAACCAAGAGAAAAATAACTACCATCAAATTATAGTGTCCATATTTACTTTTATTCTTCTTGTGTCTCCAGTTCTTGTGTGTCTTTGAAAATTTGAAGGTAATAAACTCCATGAGCTAATTGTTTAAAAAGAATATGTGACCTTGTATCATTTGACATGGAAACTATATACTTATATTTCTTTTCAGATTCAAGTTTTTTATTAACACCTTTTATTAGAACATGAGCACAATACCAATCCATCTTGACTTCTCTTCTGAGATATTTTTAGAAGTTTCTACTTAATAACATCTCATAGGAAACAAGAATGTCTACTACTAGAATTGTCATTTTAAGCTTTTTATCTAGATGCTAGAATAACTTGAGCATCTTTGATTTATCCAATCAAGGGAACCTATCTTTCCATTAAATATCATCTCCCTATTGACTTAGTTAAATTGAGGCCAAGGGAATTGGCTAATTTAGCTAGCATGACATTGTCAAAGGCTCCAGAATCTGGGATACAGTTGCTCAACTTAAACATGTTGATCAAGAGGGATACATAGAATAGCTATACTCTTTCATATGTAGAAGTAGCTGTGGGAGAGGTAGTTGTATAATTATTTTGGAAAGAGACCTATTTGGGAGTAGGTAAGATAAATTTTGAAGCATTGGCTATATTATTTGATCCTTTGCTTTGAATGTACTTAACTAGTCTATTCAGCTAATCTGGATATGACCTCAAGTATTCAGCTTTTGACATTTAAATCTTGGTTTTCTTGATGTGGTCAATAATGTCAAAAGAAGGGATAGACGTATACAAAGTAGGATTAACTTTATATGTATGAGTGTCTGGCTTATGAGGATGAGAATAAGATGTTTCATACTTATCTTTTGGAGTAAGCAAAGTGGGCAAATGACTACTTTTGAGGATGCTAACATCTAACTTGGAGTCTTATTTCTAATTCCCTTGTTCTTTGAAAGTTTTTTCACCAACTTTTTAAGTTTATAATCTTGTAAAGAATATGAAAGAGTTACTATGATCCTCTTCAAGCATTGATTCATAATCACTTTATGATTGATATTCAATATAGCCTATATTGGAGTCACTAGTAGGATTTATAAAATCATCCTCATCAACAAATCATTGATCAAGGTTAGTAGCCATATGGTCTTTATTCATTTCAATGTGATTATTTGAAGCATATTCAATTGATCATCTTTATGGAGGTCCAACAATATGATTCTAGTTTTGATTATTAAAATTTCATGTGGGTGTATTCCTAATAGGAGCAACATGAGCACCTTGAGAAATTTGTCTTTTAACTTATATCAAGTAATTAACAAATTTTTATAATAGAGGATCAGTAGTGGTTTTCAAAGTAGTCAAAATAGAACTGTCAACCTTGAAAGTTGTCTTGTTGATATTTCCAACCTTAATAAGGTCATCTTCAACCTCTATAGTAATGCTCTGAGCTATTGCTAAATTAGTAAAAAATGCTTTATGCATCTGATAACTAACCTCTATAACTAATAATTGATGAGAAAGCACTTATAGTTATCACCAATGGGTTAAGCATCCTAAGGTATTTTGTAGAATAGTATATTAAATTTATAAATGAAATCTTGCATATGTTCATGTGGTTCCTTTTTAAGCTGAGTCAATTAGGTTATAAATATGTGTGAGTCTTCATTAGCTTTAAATATTTTTTCAAATTGCTCAGCATAGTGACCTAATTGGTTATGGTGCTAGGATACAAATGGTAAAACCATTATGTAGCTATGTCATGTAAGGTTTCAATGAAGATCCTGACTGACACATCTTCCTGTTTAACACCAATCACTCCATAAGCTACAAACAAAATAACTAAGTATGCATATGGACTTTGTTTTCCATCCCTTGTGAAATTAGGAAAGTTCTTTATTGACCCCTTATGAAAGTAATTAAGAGGAGTTAAATGAAATGGTCCAATCACTTCTCCTAAGGGACATACAATTGTTACATCATTCTTTTATGAATAAATAATTAAGGATTAGTAGGTTGGACTATTAATAAAGAATTGTGTTGTAGCTACTTCACAAGAGTTCACACTTGTATCAAAAGTGAAAAAATCATTTTTATTGTTCTATTTTGGGGAGGAAATATGAAATTAAATTGTTCTTATAGTTGAAAGAAGTCATCGATTTGGCTTTAAACTCTTCTTGCCCTTGTGAAAGCTCAATTTTTTAGAGTGAAATGCATATACTTCTCTAAGGATTTATTTAAGTTACTTCAAATTTATAAGAAAATATTTCATGAGTGATTACTTTACATGCAATTACTTAAGACAAAAAAATGTGTTTCTTTTGACATGCAGGAACTTAAGACAAAGAAAGTATTTTTTTAGATGAGTAAAGCTATCTTCAAAAATCATGTGTTTCTAGTCACAAGTACATAATTAATTTGAATGCATATTTTTACATGATGGTGTGTAAAACATGAAATTTTGGAGAACTAATCACTAATATACATTTATCTTACCCTTGTGTGGATAATCAAATTTATCTTTAATTAAGATAAATTTGTGTTCCTCAGTAGAGTCGCTAAAAACTATTGGCTAGATATTTTGTATGTTAGCAAAAGTTCCTAGGTAGTCATGGGATTAAATACCTTTAATTTAATGATGAATCTCCCATATTATTATGTTTATCTATTATAAATATTCATGCTTTTATTTCTTCATAATTTATACAAATCATGCACAAGTTATCTTATTTTGGGGTATTACTTTAATCACAAAGTTCATAAAGCATAACAGACTGATTTTATAGCAAGTAAGTAGTTGATTTAGACAATATGTAAAAAATTTATGAGAAATAGAGACTGAAATTAATAGAATATGTGAGAATAAAGTAGTTTTACTTCATAAAAATTAGTTTTATATACCTTATTATATTTGTATAAAGTGGATAAACATACAAGATATGATAATTTTTCAGCAAATGATTAAGAAAGATTTGAACTCATATTTAGATTTAAATATAACATGAAGTTTACCATTTTAATCGACAAAAAATGTATCAAATTATCTCCTTAGATGTAAGTTCTTTAAAAACCAACTTTCTTCTTATTCACTTGAACCAAGTTCATACAAAGAACATAGAAAAATTCCAAACATAAAGTTTTAGATTACTTAAACTTTCTTGTACAATAGTTATAGTTAGTTTTAAAAAATTACCTTCCCTTGGCACATAGGCCTTCACTCATACTTATACTATTTTAGATATCAAAATAAATCAGCAAACAACTCTTTGACTTCCCATGTGTTATGCTAAATTCTAAAAACCATTGAGAGATGTCCTAAAAATTTTCCTATGTGACATGTAATGACTGATGACATGTAGCATTTTTTAGTTTCACTATTTGGATAAAATATAACTTCCTTGCATGCTATGTAGAGTTCACTCAAAAAAAAATTTATATAAAATGACTTCAAATAATGGCATCTAGACAAGTTACTTGAGTCTTTTATTTTACAAAGTAGCTTACTTTTATAAGTAACTTATTCGAGTCACATTAATTATAAAGTAATTAATTAAAACAAATTATTTCAAATAAATTTTTGAATAAAATAGAAGAAGTTATTGAGAATAGGAAAAATAACAATCATTCTAATTTTTAAACTTTTAATTTGTACTGTTCTCTGTACTTGATGTGTTGAGACATCATGAACTGGATGGCTACATCATCTGACTTGGCAACTGATTACCTATTTATTTCAATCTTAACATATCATTTTAAAAATTCTTATAATATCCTTTCACCTTCTCAAGTTTGGATTAAATCCTCTTGTCCTGTTGTTAACTTTTTATTAACTCCTTTATAGATTTTATTGTGAATGGAGTCATAACCTTTACAATTAATTGATTGAATTACTGATGCAATTGTTCATGTGTCCTTAGAATTTATTTAGACCAAAAATTTGTGATTATAACATGTAATACTCTAGATATACTTTCCCATTATGAGCATATTCTTCTATAATATTCATTTCTTCAAGCATTGTGTCAAAAATGCACATGCAAAAATATATGATGTGATCTTCATGTTTTGATTTCTTTATTAATCCATATGAAACAATAATTTCTTTAATAAATATATTTTCACTTAAGGAATTTATTTATTTAAGTATTTCTTGTTATAATTTAGATATTTGATTCTCACTTTCAATACCTATATCGCTATTTTTAGTTGTACAAATTTATTATCAATATTAGCCAAAGTGCTTGGGACCTCAAGAAACCATTTCTATGTAGTTTGTATCATTTTATCTATCCATTCATGAACTAATTTAACCTTCTCACCAATTTACTCTTCCCTAGTTATTATTTTTTAGTCAAATACATATCCAAAAAGTAATGATTACTTAGAAGTAGATTATTTCACTTTGGAAATTATTCACACAACTTACAAATTTGTTATTCAACTTGGCTTTATGAACCTTCTCTTCATCAGTCTTCTATAAGATATTTTTTATAAGGGTTTGCATGTCCTAATTTAGGCCCTCTATAGTGACTTCTCTGAGGGATAAATTTTTAACTACTAAGTCTTCTTCAATGATTTCAACTTTATGCTTACCCTATGGAGGAACTAATATTTCTACAAAAAAATTACCTAAAACTCAATTATCAGCTTCGAAGTCACTTTGGAACTCTTGGAATTTTTATTCCTATGATCAAGAATTTTTAGAAGTTGTAAGTATATTTCCTCAAATTTCATTTCTTCTTTTGACTCAAGATTTATTCGCAATGCCAACCATGAAGAGAAATCCATACTAGTGGAAGTGGCTGAATGAATTATCATTTGTTGTTGATTATTTCTAATCACTATCTCCTTATAAGGAATTTCATCTACATCTATAATAATTTGAACAACATTAGAAACTATTTTTTTATATTTTTTAATCTCTTCTTCTTTCTCTTTCTTGGCCTCTACCCCTTTTTCTACCTTTTCAAGTTCAACTATTACCTATTGTTATGATATCTCCTAAGATACAGTCACCTCTTTAGTTGTTATCTTCTCTAAATATTTATGGCTAGAAACAAGAGTGGTGGGATAATCATTAGAATGAGGTGGATGAGGAGTATTAGGCATATAAGATGTGTGTGGAGGAGGAGGATCGTCAATATCCTTATAAATAGGTTTCTAAATATTGGAGACTTTGGAGGTGGAATAAGTGTGGATGGATCTATCTCCTTCACTATTGGTTGTATGCTCTTCATTGGTAATTAAGATGAATATGTAATAGGTGTTTTCAAAATAGGAGTATTATAAGTAGGAGTGGTAGTGGAAGATATTATAGGAGATGCAGGGGTAACTAGATAAATTGGCTCCTTTTCTTTCACTAGAGAACATGTATCATCAGTATTCTTTTTCAGTTTCAACTTCTTCTTGGGCTCTTGACTACTTTATCCTTGAATTAATTTAATCTTATATCTAAGTTGGCTAATTTATGTCATTACTAGATCCTTTATGTAGTATCCCTTACCAAAAATCCATGTCAAAGTCATAGTGGGAACCACTCAAGTTCTCTCAACAATAGTCTTTAATTTAGTCTACTTGAAGTCAATTTTTGGAAGTGGAGCATTATATCTTCCTATTGCATGATAAGAATCATGAATTACTTATCTTTCATCATCTATGTCTTTAAGAATGGTAGTTAAATAAAAATAATGAATTTATTCAATAACTATCCTATTATTATCTCTTCTTCTCACTTTAAAATCATCTCTATAATCAATCCAAAAGTCCTCTAGGGTAGGGATATGCATATACTCAAGAGAAACTATGTTTTAATCTATACCTCTGTAATCAAAATTTTCTCTAGCTTTAAAATGTGATTATTTTTAGTTATGGTACATCTATATTTATACATTCTTGGAATTATAAATGCTTACACAATGATAATGGCCAATAACAATAGGAAAACTAACTGAAGAACAATGAACTTTAGTATGTAGATCATGTAATTCCACCAACTACCTACACAACTCCATAAAAATCCATTTATCACTAGGATACCTTGGTAATTTGACTAGCGTCCATGTGAAACCACCAACTTTGATATATGTGAAATTTAAGAATTGAATCAAAATACAACCAAAATGGGAAACTACCTCCCAAACTATTTTAGATACTCTTTTGGACTTTAAAATAACATTTAATTTACAAATGAGTTCATAAAAAATGCATCATTTACCCTCTTATAATGATTTAAGTATTCATAAAGAGTCAATTGAGGGTAATATTCATATAGAGGCTCTATTTCCAACATCCCTTTTGTATTCAACCTATAAAAGGCCCCATTAGATGCAACTACATATACTAAGTATGAAGTCATTTTGACGTTAAGATTATTCAATACATTACTTAGTTCATGATCAATGTTTTGAATTATCATTCGTGATCATTCAATCATAGTAGAACTCATATTGACATCAATAGCTCTTATGTAAGCATATATCTATGTGGAAATGTTCTTGGCATTTTTCTCTCCATTGATTATACATAATAACTGGGTGATGGCATCAACTTCTTGAACCAAGTTGGACCTTACTATTTACTTTTTAAACCTTAAGGGTTTATTTGGTTTCGTTAGATAAATTGTATTCATTATCTTGATGCAATCTATTATTTTATTCTCCCATTTATTTTTAGATTTTTCCATTTATACGCTAACTACTTTAGGTCTTGATGGGATATTCAAATAGTAGTCAAAATACTGAATATGTAAGCTAACCACCAAATTACCTAAAATGTCTTTTACTATCCTAGTGAGATAATCATAATACTTAGCACATTCTAGGACATACTCAAAAAAAATTTTAGATCTTGGGAAAGTTGTAGCTTTTAGGATTCCACTATTTATTATTGCTTGCATGAGTGGTGTTTTGACTATGGCTTTAGATATTTCCAATAACTCATTTATGGAAACATGTCCCATGTTAGTATCACTAATTTTAGATTATTTGGAAGGAATGCAAGACTTAATGGGATATCCCTTATATTCATACTTCATATTTTCTTATTTTGGCTTCTCAAATCTCTTTGATTTTGTCTTCCCTTTCCTAGTTGGCCTTGAAACTTCTTTCAGTGAAAGATTAGGAACTTCTTTAATCAGAGTTTTTTCTTGTTCTAATCTTAAAATTTTTTGTGATTGACACTGAGAAGACTTGGTATATGATTTTAAAATCTCAATGATTGTTCCTATTGGTCTATAAAAGGTTGAACAACTGAGTCGAGTTATTTTCTAGAGCAAAAATCCTAAGCAAGCTTCAGGTGTTAGGAAATTCTAGATTTTGAAAGATTAGAAAACTCTAGGAGAATAATTTTAAGTAATAGGACATCATAATTTTGGGAAGGTCTAGGCATTTACAGGTCTTCAAGGTTAAAAACCCTAAGTGAGTGGTGACTATTTACAATTTCAGGCTCCTTTGGGAATGTTAATGAGTTTTAGAGGGAAAGTTACTTGGGTTGGAAAACCCAGTGAAGTAGAAGAAATAGGTAATAAAAACTTTGAGTAGGTAACTAGTTATTCAAAACCTGAGTAAGTGATGCCCTTTGAGAATTTTAGGTTTCTTAAGACCAAGTACTTGGGTTCAAGACTTTGAGAAAGAAACAAGTTTTTCAAAATTTGAGCAAGATGATGTGGGTCAAATGCTAGGGATTTGGAAAAAAATTTAATGTTTTGGGATTTGTTTTTAAGGTTTTCACATACTAAGATATTTTTAAGAATTTACAAGTTTTAACAACACCTATGCATGCAAAAAATGATAAATAATTATGAGAAAAGTAAGAAACAATAGAAAATATTTCAAAATAGCACATGAAAACTTACCAAAGGACAAATAAAATAAACACACAAAATGGAAACATGAAAACGAAGATGAAACAATATAGATACCTTGACTACAAATGGATTGTGAATAAATTTCTCTAAAATTGTTCTAGAAGCTAAAACAATGTCACTCAGGATTCATAGGGATAATATCTAGGTTATAAAAATTGAAATCCAAGTAGGAAATTAGGTGGAATTTTCAACATTTATATTAAGCCATGAATTAATGATAACTAAATGACATGTGTGAATAAAGGCATATAAGCACTTTGATGACCATCATGTTTCATGAACTACTTTACTTATTTTGGTCTACAAAGTCAAGTAACTTTACAATCCTAATTTGGTCTAAGCTTGTGAATAATTTGGACTTATGAACCCTTATTGATTTTACTTTATGACTTTGATCAAGTGAAGTAAATTTGAAGCCTTGGGTTGCTTTAAATAGTGCTTTATGGGTTTATGAAACTACTTTGCTTAGATTTTGAGAAGTAAAGTAATTACACAATTCTAATTTGATTTAGATGGTGTAACTTAGGTTTATGATGACAACTTACTTCAAAAGGAATAAGTAAAGAAACTTTGATAAATCAAGTTGGCCTATAAATGAGTCCAAACACTTAGTTTTTTTAATATTTTAAAAATATGGACAAATGGGTTTTATGATGATGACCTAAGTAAACACTTTCTAATCTTTTGGATCAATTTGAAGTAATATTGGAAATGAAAACAATCATAGTGAGAACTACTAAAATATAAGTCTTAGTTAGGGGATGAGTTTTTTCAAGGATAACTGACTCACATAGAACAAAATGACAAAAATTTCAAATAGGGGTAACACAAAATTTCAAAGTGTGAAATTTTGGGGACACCATGTAATAAGGGAATTTTAGAGGATCAAATGAAGATTGTATTAATAGTGAGTATGCCACCACCAAATTAGTTTATATAAGTGAAATAATTTTTAGGATACATGGGGTATTACATAAAAATTCATAAAAAGATGCAAAACTATCTCAACTCCAATGGAAAAATTACTATGTAAAGGCATTCTTTTTGTATGGACCGAAGAGTGCCAAATAACTTTTGTGGATCTTGAATACCAATTGGTTACTACATTCATTCTTATTTTTCCTAACTAGGGTAAACCTTTGGGGGGGATTTCCCATGAAATCCTTCCTTCCTTTATTTTTCATATATTTTGATTGGTTTGTACATGGGTACCTTATCAAGCCTAGTAGTCGGGACCCATCTTTGTTTGTTATTCTCCCTATGTTTTGCTTAAGGGAGGGTGTTGGAATAATGCATATTTAAGCTTACCTAGGGTTAATAGGGTAAGTTATTTGTTACCGAGGGTTAATTTTATTTTCTTCAGTTAATTTATTTTATTGTTGAGAATCTCTCAACAATATATTTGTTCGTAGTATGAGAAAACAAATAGTTTATTTTCTCTATTTTGTAATCATTACAAATAGTTTGTTCACATGAAACAGACTATTTATATTATATATAATTTAAATTATATGAGAAATAAAAAAGATATTATTGAGAGAATTCATAGAATTTTGTGGATTATCACCTATTTTTTAGGTGTGATAAATTCATTTATTCTCTGATATTATTTATAGGTTATTTGTTGTGGGTTCTTTCTCCTGGATTGATCCTGTGGATCCTATGTATCTCCTGTTAATTCCTTCATGGTATAAGATCTTCGAGGTTCAGTTGAAGATCCTCTTACCTGAAATTTTTCATCTTTTAACGCATTCAAAAACATTATTTTATTGATGTGTTATAGATATTTTTTATTCTCTCAAAATCTGGTTCTTGTTTACAAATTTTTTTATAAAAATATTGTACTTTTTGCTCATTAAATGACCGTACATATTTACAAGATCAGATTATTTTTCATAGGGGCGTATAAAATAAAGTTAGGAATCCATTATAATTTTAATTTTTTCATTTAGACCAGGCTACACAGCTCTTTCCTTAAAAAACTTGTTGACTGGTTCTTGCTGGCAGACTGCAGTACCTGTTCATTTCTCTAATGTGGCAGATCATACGGTTGACTTTTTTAAAATTTAAGACCTGTTCGTGAAAGCTGACTGTTATATATTTCTATTAATATAAATTTTGACGAATTTGGATCAGGTTGTACAATGTTTTGGAAGCCAACAACAGGAATTTAAAATCTGTTTTTTATCTGCTATATAGCCGTACGGATTTCTCATTTTTGAATGCCTTATTCTAAATAAAATCAAAATATAAAAATTTAATGTGATAGCAGACTTCCAAATATTTCATTTCATGCTGAGAAGTATGGATTTGGACTAGGCCATATAGTCCTTTGGGCAGATCCAATGGAGCCATTCTAAATCGCTGAGAGGTGTTTTTTCCTTGGCTGTGTTTACAAAATTTCTCAAAATTTTTCACCTCCACGCCTTGCTGGAAAAGAGTTTATTATGATTAAAGCAAAAGATTATTCAGCTGTTATCTCACACATGTGAGTCATTTTTTTCTTTTTTTAAAAAAAATTTGATGGTTTAAATGCAAGTCTTTAGCTTTGAAAATTCAAATTTGACTTTGTTAAAGCGGCTAGAGATATTTTGTTAAAAATTTGTCAAATCCCCCTAAATTTTTTTTGGATAAAGCCATTTTTTTAATTTTTTTGTATAAACTAAGGATTATTTTTTTTTTCATCAGGAGACGTTAAATTGTAACAGAGGGGTGTTTTTTGAGGAAAAACAAATGTCTAGGTTGTTCTTGTCAACATCATCGTCTTCCTCAGGAATGGAATCTCGATTGTTTGAACCTCTAAATTCTAAAAATTACCATGTTTGGAAGCTGAAAATGCAACAACTCCTTCAATCAAATGGGTTATGGAGATTTTTTTTTGAAATGACACCTGCAACATTCACCACTGAAAAAGACAAATATGCATATGGTTTTAAGCAGGATGACGCTCTTGGATTGATTTGCCTCAACATGTCAGATAATCTTCAATTTCACATTGTAGATGCTACTATGCCAAAAGAGGTATGGGAAAAATTTAAAAACCTATTTGGAAAAGTTAATGAGTTTAAAATTTTGTAATTAGATGTAGAATTGAGTACTCTCTCTCCATCAAATTTCCCTTCAATAGATGAATTCTTGGCAAAATTTAAATTTATAAGGTCACAATTGAAAGCCGGTGACAAGGATAAAAGTGATTAGGAGTGCATTTTCATGATTTTTTCAAAGTTGAAAGGACCATATAGTGTTTTTTCCTCTACTTTTTATACTATGATGGATACATTAGGTGATGAATTCAAATGGCCTTCCTTTGAAGTTTTTTGTGAAAGATTGACTAGGGAGCAAACAAAATTAATGGCCTTAAATGCTCTACCTGGTCCTAGTCATGCTCTAGTTGCTAATTCTTCTAAAGGAAAACCTTCACCTAAGTCTAAACAAAAGCAAGCACCTTCAAATAACCCTCTAGATTCCACCACCCAAACACCTCATCATTCTAAATCTACTAAGACCAAAAAGTCCTTTAAGCAAAAGAAGAAAACATTTGGTCCATGTAATTTTTGTGGTGGTCCTAATCATGATGAAAGTATATGTTTTAAGAAGATGGAAACATTAGAGGTAGCGGTTAGACAACACAAAATTTCCATTCTGTCTCCATCTCCTTCTACTCCTGCAGGAAAAGGGAAAGCACTTTCAGCCAGGGCTATATCTTCATGTCATGATCAATGGATTTTTGACTCAGGTACTTCTCACCATCTCACACATTCTAAGGATCTATTGTCTTCTCTTACAAATTGTAGTACATCACATATTGTTATGGGTAACTCCTCACAAATTGAAGTTTTGGGATCTAGTACTATTGATAAACAAGATGGATGTTTTAATAATGTATTGCTTGTACCCCAAATCTCTTCTAATCTTCATTCTATATATCAATTATGTGATTTTGGAACTGGTAAAACTATGGAATTTACTTCACATGATGTTGTAATAAGAGAATGTAATGAACCTAGTGAGATAGTTGCTATAGGTACAACACACCATACTGCAAGACTCTATACTTTTGATAAGTTTGAGTCTTTTATGTCTTCTGGTTCTTCACTTACAACACATGGTAATAAGCTCAGCAAATTGTGGCATGAGAGATTGGGACATTTGAGTTATGGATATATGCAAAAAATGAGTACAAAACATCTTGTAAAAGGCCTTCCTAAGGTCTCATGTATTGATGGGGTGTGTCTTGGTTGTCTAGTTGGTAAACAACACTAGGATCCATTCCCAGTTGGTAAGGCCACATGTGAAAATTCACCCTTAGGGTTGTTTCATAGTGATTTGATGGCTTTTCCAACTCGTTCTTTTTCAGGGGCTAAATATGCACTCACATTCATTGATGATTTCACTCGTAAAACTTGGGTTTATTTTCTCAAGTTGAAAAGTGAAGTTTTTGAGTCTTTTAAGGCCTTCAAAGCCTTTGTTGAAAAACAATCATCTCTTCCTCTTAAGAAGATATGCACTGACAATGGGGGGGAATATGATAGTAATGCTTTTTATGATTTTTTTATTGAGCATGGGATACAACACCAGTTCACTGTACCACACACTCCTCAACAAAATGGTGTAGTAGAGAGGAAGAATCGAACATTTAAAGAGATGGCTAATTGTATGATTCACTCTAAAAATTTGGGTCCACAATATTGGGCTGAAGTTGTAAATTATGAAAACTACATTCAAAATCATATGCCTCACAAAGTTGTGCAAAATATGACACCAGAAGAAGCTTGGTCTGGGATCAAGCCTGATATTTCAGATTTTTGCATCTTTGGGAGTCAAGCATGGGCATTCATTCCTGATGACAAATGTAAAGCATTGGAGAAGAAAAGCCAACCACTCATTTTTGTTGGTTATTGTGAAGATGTAAAAGCCTACCATATTTTTGATCCTGTCACACATGATGTGTTGTTTTGATGGGATGTTCAGGTTGATGAGCTACCCACTCCACAGGAGTGTACATCTAGTTCTTCTTCTCCCCCTCCTTCTACTGAGGATAGTGAGGATTTGCTTTCTATTGTTGATGATGATGATGATGTTGCACTTATTCAGCCACCACTGCCATCTTCTTCACCACCTTTGCCCAAGTGGGCAAAGATCACTCTACAGGTAGCTGGTTCTTTTGTTGGTGATCCATCTGATTCTCATCACACTCACTCACAGACATCTGGTGTTGCTCTTTTGGGAAAAGCTTGTAGAGATGATCTAGTGTTATTTTTTAAGGCTATTGGTATACCCGAGTGGGATGTTGTTATGTATGATGAGTATTCTTCATTGATGAAGAATGATACTTGGGATCTTGTCCCTCTTCCTAAGGGAAGAAAACATGTAAAATGTAAATGGGTCTATAAGACCAAATATGCTATAGATGGATCAGTATATAAGTACAAAGCTAGATTAGTAACTAAGGGTTTTTCACAAGTTGAAGGGGTTGATTACTCTGAGACCTTTTCCCCTGTAGCTAAGATCGATTCTATTCAGCTTGTACTCTCTCTTGCTACTTCACATTCTTGGTCTATTTTTCAAATGGATGTGAAGAGTGCTTTCCTGCATGGTGACCTCCATGAGGAGATCTATATGGAGCAGCCTCCAGGATTTATGTAGGACTCATCATTGGTTTTTAGACTTTGTCATTCTCTTTATGGCCTCAAACAAGCTCCTAGAGCTTGGTACGAGAAGATGGATAGTTTTCTTTTGAGTTCTGGTTTTATTCGTTGTGAGTTAGATCATAATGTATACATCTTGAAGCAAGGTAAGGAGCTTGTCATTTTGGTTTTATATGTTGATGATTTCATCCTCACTAGTAGTTCAGTTCCTTGATACATGACATCAAGGACAAGTTGGTTGATAGGTTTGATATGATAGATTTGGGACTTCTACATTATTTTCTTGGTCTTCAAGTTTTTTAGTCTTCTAAGGGCATCTCTATTGGATAGTAGAAGTATGCGACAAATCTTCTTCATCGATTTGTCATGGTTGATTATAAGCCTACCCCCACTCCATATCAGTCAAGTATTGTGTTGTCTGCCACTTGTACGACTCCTCTTGTTGATTCCACTTTATATAGGCAACTTGTAGGTAGTCTTTTATACCTAACTCATACTTGTCCTGACATCACATTTTCTGTGAACCTTGTGTCTTGGTTCTCACATGAGCCTCATGAGAGTCATTGGCAAGCAACCAAGCATATTTTGTGCTACATTTGGGGCACCACTCGCTTTGGTATACATTACACACCACAAAGTTATACACAGCTTGTTGGATACACTGACTCTGATTGGGCTGGTGATGTTGGCACTCACAATTCCACTTTGTGGATTTACTTTCACACTTGGTTCAGGTTCAGTTGCTTGGGCATGCAAAAAGTAGACTGCTATTGCATTGTCCTCTACTGAGGCTGAGTATTGAGGTGTTGTCAAAGCTAGTCAGGAGATACTTTGTCTTCGATAGTTGCTTGGAGAGTTTGGCTTCACATAGTAGGGTCCTACTACTCTTTGGTGTGACAACTAAAGTCTGATTTTTATTTCACATAATCCTGTTGAGCATCAGCAGACAAAACACATTGAGATTCACATGCACTTCATTTGACATCTTATTCAGGATGGAGTTCTTTCTTTAGAGTTTATGCCTATAGCTGAGCAGATTGTAGACATCTTCACTAAACCTTTGGCTTCTCCTCATTATATTTAGTTGTAAGCGATGCTTAGGGTGAAGGAGGTTGTCCTTGGGGGGATTTCCCATGAAGTCCTTCCTTCCTTTATTTTTTATATATTTTGATTGGTTTGTACATGGGTACCTTATCAGGCCTAGTAGCCAGGACCCATCTTTGTTTGTTATTCTCCCTATGTTTCGTTTAAGGGAGGGTGTTGGAATAATGCATATTTAAGCTTACCTAGGGTTAATAGGGTAAGTTATTTATTATCGAGGGTTAATTTTATTTTCCTCGGTTAATTTATTTTATTGTTGAGAATCTCTCAACAATATATTTGTTCGTAGTATGAGAAAACAAATAGTTTATTTTCTCTATTTTGTAATCATTACAAATAGTTTGTTAACATGAAACAAACTATTTGTATTATATATACTTTACATTATATGATAAATGAAAGAGAGATTATTGAGAAAATTCAAAGAATTTTATGGATTATCACCTATTTTTTAGGTGTGAGAAATTTATTTATTCTCTAATATTAGTTGCAGGTTATTTGTTGTGGGTTCTTTCTCCTAGATTAATCCTGTGGATCCTGTGTATCTATTGCTAATTCCTTCAAATGCATTTGGTACCAAAGTTGGCACAATGTTTGCAAAACCCAATGAAGGAAGACTGGAGAATCTAATCTATTTTATAAGATAAAAACTATTTGTGACTGAAAATAATTATACCGCAATGAAGAGGGAAGCTCTAGTGATTGTATTTGCACTAATTTTTTTTTAAAATTAGTTTCTATCTACCCCATTTGAATTGTTTATATATCATTAAGCTATACAATATATGGTAAACAAGACAATGTTGGGTGGATGAATATATTATTAGCTATTTTTTTTTAATTCCACTTTTAGATTAATGTTAAGCTCTAGTGGGATAATGTTGGTCCTAACCATCTGATAAAAATTTATAATGGTGAGGAACCAAAGGATATCCCTGATGAGTCTTTTGATGTCCAGTTATTTTGAGTCTATGTGATTCCAAAATAATTGGCAGAAATTACACATTTATTGGAATAGGGGACGTTACCTACACATTATACCAAAAAAGAAAAGAAGTATCTTTTGACCAAGGTGCTTCCATTTAGTATTTTAAATGGATTTATCTATCATATGGGAAAGGATGAGGTTCTACAATGAGTAGTACTAGAGCACAAATGACCACAAGTCCTAGAAGAGGTGCATTAAGGTATTATGGGTGGAAATTTTATAGGGGAAGATATCAAAAGGAAAATACTTCAAAGTGGTATTTGGTAGCCACATATTTTTAAGGATGCATAGAGGGTTACACAACAGTGTGATGTTTGATAATGCATGGGTAAACCCACTCAAAAGGATGATATGCATCTTCATTCCATGTTAGCAAAGTAACCATTTGAACAATGGGAAATTATTTTTATTAGCCCTATTAATCCATCAAGTAAACTCAATAATTTCATATAAATAATCATTGTGATAGATTATATTACCAAATGGGTTGAGGCTATTGCTACACCAAGCTACGGAGATAAGAACACTGCTAAATTTTTGTATGAGAATACCATTACTTGGTTTAGGTGCTCACTGCAATTGGTAAATGATCAGGGTAGAAATTTTTTAAACAATACTATCAAGATACTAATATAAGAATTTATGATTTCCCATAAAAAAATCATGGTTTATCATCCACAAGTGAATGGGCAAGTAGAGGCTATGAACAAAGTGATTAGTAAGCTATTGACTAAGGTTTGTGATGTTAAGAAAGATGACTGGTAGGATCAGCTTATTATAGTAATTTGGACTTATCATACTCATTTTAAGCATGCATTAGGCTTTACTCCATTCTAGTTGGTCTATGGGATGAAAGCTATTATGCCTATGGAATATGTCATGTCTAGCTTGAAAGTTGATAATATAATGTATCTCAGTGACGTAGAATCACTTAAAAATAGATTATTAGACCTCAATCACATGGACAAAGATAGACATAGATTTTTATGGGTGCATGAAGTTAAAATAATAATCCAAAAGGCATGGCATGACAAGAATCTCCACACAAATGAATTACATTATGAGTAATTAGTTATATTATATGATAGTAGGTTGCATGCATTTCCCAATAAACTCACCATTCAATGGAAAGGTCCATATGTTGTTCATGATATTTTTTAAAGTGGGATCGTAGTCCTATAGGACCTAAAAGGTAATATTTTTCTAGGAAAGGTTAATGAATGTATACTCAAAGTCTACTGCTATTAGGCTCACAATTATAGAATTAAAGTGTGATTTAACATATCCCTTTTAGTTAGAAAATTTACAATCATGCAAATGATTTAAATTTTGGTTTTTATTTTATGTGTGTTGTGTGTTCAAGTAAGTTTTTATTATAGTACATGATCAACCATATTCGGTAATGACCTAAGATAGGCATGGTACCCCTATACTAGCACATACTAGTTATCTTGTCATTATAGGCAAACAAGCTTCTAAGTGATGTTTTTGAAGAAAGATAAGTGTGGGTCATATATTAAATTTAGGAATAGTACATAAACATATTTTGGGTTATGATTATGAATAATAGTTTCTAAAAAGGATTTATAGCCAAAGGCTATGAGAAATCAATTATAACATCACTATTAGATTTGTACATCACAATCAAGATCAACTATCTAATAGGTATGGAATACAAAAAGATGACAACATGTCCCATCAGAGATTCTTCATTAGCTAGAGTAGTGACACATTTACCACATTTAATGCCACATCTATTAATCTAAAAAAATTGGCATACATGAAATAATGGAGGTGCAACATCAATTCATATTTGAAGCTAGTTTTCACAAGTGAGGGATTTTAGAATCCCAAATATTAAATGCATAAGGTTGAAGGGATAAGTGAACTAAAAGTGTATAAATAATTAAATTAATGGCATTAAATACCACTAACCTTTGGTAATTGAGTTCTGTAATTGATATTTTGGGTTTGAGTTCTTAACATTGTGAGATTCCAATTTTTCTCAGTAAGTAGTCATGGCCACTTCTAAACCACTCAGTTTGAGCATAATTTCAAAAAATGACTCACCACTTTGAAGGAGGATTTTGGGATAGGGCTCTCACTATAATAAACAAAGTTTTATATTACCCATGGTAGTTTTATGGTGTAACATACATGAAATAGACTATTTACACTGAATGAATTGGTACCTCATTTGGTTGGCTCAAACACCAAGCACCTAATGTAACTACCCACTTTTGGTGATTAGTCTAGCATAATGTAATTATTATTGGCATGGTGTAACCAGAATTATATTCATTTGTTTCATGATGTAATTATGTATTTTTCTACTAAATTAATGGCTCATGTAGTCAGGATACTTGCCTAAGGACAATCCCTCATAGATTATAAATCTAAAGCACCACCAATATCTACCAAAATCAAAGTTACGATGGTTAGAGGGAACCATGGTTTTCCATTCACATATTTCCCTAATGAATTGGTGTGGTTGTTAGTTGAATGTATTTCTCAATGGTTATGGAAAACTACCAAGGCCATGATCAAGGACACCAAGGGTGTGGTCAACATTGTGCATCGAATGATCTATGGTAGAGATGAATTCAATTGGACATAAATCCTTTTTATTGAATTAGATTAGAATATTACCAAAGTCTTAAATACTACAAATCATACCTTCCAATACCAATTTTTTTTATTTTTCCTCATATTCACTCAATGGAAATTATTGATCATGCAAGTCCACCTAGAAACTGACTATTATCTTGATAAGCAATTTTCCATTTTCATTGTTTCTTCCACAAATCAATTTCAAGATCAAGTCCCTTTATTCAAAAATTGGGAGAAATAGCTCAATCAAATGGTAGCTACACATCCTTAAATCCCACTAAATGTTATGAAACTTTTGGACCAACATGTTATGATTCAACACCTTCTATAAGGTAAATCTATTTGGATCCCTGAGCTCGCACTAATGACTACCATGCCATTGGGGTTCTTCTTGGACATGTGTACTGCATAGTGGGAGGTGGCATTATAAAAAACCTAAGACACCCAATGGGATACTCCTCTTTAAGTTTTTACCCTTAAATTATTACCTCCAAGTTTGTTTACTGCATCGATAGAGCTATCGTAACATAAAAAGGTAAATAATTAGTTCAACATAGCCCACCATCACCACCATGATGTAAAATAAGGATTTAAGTTTATTGGTATGATGATCCTCATATCTTGAAGATCATGTCTAAACGTAATTGGCCTAAGGTATATTATAATTTAATTTAATTATATCACCTAATGTTGGAAGACATGATGGGTGATTTGTATCAAGATGAGAGTGAAAAATAATTTCTCTTTTCAAATTTGTAAGAAGTTACCACTAGAGTTATGTATTTAACTTCCACCTTATCCACCATCCCTTGTGATATACCCCTTAGGTTAATAAAAAAGGATACAATAGGCTCAGATGGATCTTACACCTAGTATTTTATTTAATGGAACATCTTTACCACAACCTTTGGATGTCTTAATAGAAAGTTCACCAGAGTCTACCCCTTAACATAAGAGGTCCACACATAGGTTTCACATGGTGAAGGAGTATACCAAGGACTTAGACATCATTTAAATATATGCCCATATATCTACTATAGGCACATCCTAACATTTGATCTTGACTAGTGCCTAGCTCAAGATAATGTTTCCACAAATGGATACATAGGTTATTTCTTGGGGTTGATTGAGGAAGGGATCAATTTATCACTCACATATTTATATTTTTTCATGATCTTCATCATTATTTTCATCTAATGAATCACTTATATATACTAAGGAAGTTATGCCTGACTCCCCATCTAAGGAACAAAAGTAAGCTACACATGACAAAGCTGACTATATTACTGCATGATGATGCTGCTAGGAGGAAAAGAAAAGGGACAAGGTTGAAGCTATGCATAATATGAAAGACACATAGGCACATGATCAACCACCTACCAATAATAATTATTAAGAGGAAAATAACATGATGTAGGCTACCATCATTATTGGCTAGCAAGTTGTGGTTGAATAAAAACATTAAGTTATTACCGAGACAACTCGATAATGTAGTAATGAGATAGAGAAGGAAGCTCAATTATCACAATTGAAAGATATCATACCTACACCTAAGGAATTTGAATTCACTAGTGTTGATGTTGATGCAAAATCTAACCCACAATATTCTAAACCTTTAGTTCCATCTATAGAGAAACCAAATTTGGCCACTGGTGAGACCAAGTTTTCTCCCACCATAGAATTGGATTCAATTCAAATGTATTTAGATCCATTTCCACAAATTGAAACATAGTTGCTTACTAAACCACCATATACTTCACCTAATTTATCTTTGATGTCCATGCTATATGTACTTATCCACAATCTTAGAAAACAATGTTTTTGTTGTCGCTTGTTCCTCTTCATCATGCACTAGCCACTATTTTGGCCACTTCTCTAGGAAACACAACAATATTAACATTTATTTATCTTGATGTTACTTAGACATCACTAAGTAAATAAATTAAATGTGTGGTTGCATTTCAATAATATTTATCACAGTAGGCTCAATATTTGGTCTAGAAGATTTCATAGTTAGAGTCAAGAATACTAGATTATGGCAAGCCCTTTAGTGTGCATGTGATGATATATAGACCACTTGCCCAAACCATATTGAGTAGGTCATTATTCATCCCATAAAGTCCTATTCAGATTAACTTCCTTTACTTATAAATCAATTTTTTTAGGACTAGCACCATAGTAAGTTGCATACCCAATATGCTAAAGAAGGCCTAATGATCAAAGCCAAGACTCTCTAATTGTGTAAGTTCCTTCTTGAGTATGAGATGAAGCTCAATGCTAATATACATCAAGCTAGGAAAATTTCTCATAATCTATTGGATTGTCACCAACAAATCCAATGCTTTTGGAATATTTTGTAGCTCAATTTTGCTACTATGTAGACCACTTTCACAAAATATTTGAAATTGTAAGCTACTCCATAATCTATGGATGTTGCATTGAATTCCTTGATTAGTACATGAGATTTAGTTACTAATCAAATTTTAGGGTTTTAAACTCAGGTTAAGTGTAATTTCTTTACTACAAATCAATAAAATAGATATGTAGTTTGTCTTACCTTGATTTCTAGTGATATTGATGCAAAGGTTGCATTTTCAAAGGCTAATACTATTTCATGTGATGATACTAATTTAAAACATTTATTATATGCTCAGGCTCCACTATGTACATTGGTTCAAGAAATCCAAGAAGCCTTATTATAATGGTAAACTTATAAGGACTTAGATGTGCTAGATGCCTCCATTACTCATATGGTCAAAGATCTTATTTTTTTTCTTCTTAGTCATCTCCTGGTGCTTCTTCGATAGAGGGAGTCGATTGAGTCTTTAGTGACCCTATCTTTAACTAGTTCTCTTATACTTCCTATCTAGTCTTAAGTTCAAAGAAGGTTCTAACTTTTTTAGCTACTTGTGTTTCAATTACTATTCTATTTCATAGAGATCTGGTTGGTTAAAAATCTGAAAAGGTGGCCACTTGGTCTCGTTAGCCTACTGAAAACCCACAAGGGCAGTAGGTTATATTTCAATATTTTGTTTAGGATTTTATGATTTTGAATTTTGCTAATTTCTAGTTGTATTGATTTTATGTTGTCTCAGGATGAGACAACTAATTAAATATGGGAAAGTGTTAGTGGGAAATTTTGCACATAAGATGACATCACAACATAAGGACATGTCAGTAGTTTAATAGGTAAATATACACAAGATGATTATTCATCAACCATATTCTCTTTTCAATGGATTACATTTTTTGGGATTCTCTAGTTTGGGAAGCCTATTATGAGGTTATATTTGTTGAATATTCCAAATGTAATCTATTTTGACCATGTGCCTAAGATAAGGAGAGTGAACTATGTATATATGTAAGTTAAAAAGATTTGAACTAGGTTTGACATTGAAGAATTAAGTACTGGATCCATGAAAGAGAGGTCTCTTGTAAACTTAGTGTGATAATTTGATTCTTGATAAGTAAGGATAAGTTTCATTGATGATGTAATTAAATGTGTGGTGTAATATAATCAAAAACTTGATGTATTGTATATGATAATGTCCTATACATCTAAGGTTTCATGAGCACTTATATATTTCATATTATGATTGAATGTTGAATTTATAGTGCTACTTTGATGAACTATTAAATGATAATGATACTATATATAATATCCACAAATTTTATATTTCTATGATCTATCTTTAAGAATCTATGTTTCTACTAGATAAGGACCTATTACCTCTCCCACAGTTGTCCTCATAATTAGCAAGTTCTAGGAAGCTAGGAACCTTTGCTAACATATATTTTGGAGCTTAGATTATGTGTAGGTGATGGAAAGAATGCTAGTTTGTTTTAATATATTTTGTGTATATTATTATCTCCAATAAAAATATCCACTCTAAAGGGATTGAAATTAGTAATTTGTTTGTCTATGTAAATCTTCAAAACTCAATGATTTTTAACTTATAACCTACATTGATTTTTTATTTTATCTTTGTTTTGTGCATGATTTACAAAATCATTATTGGACTAGTAGTTATTTTTTCTCTTGGAGTAGTGAATTTTGACATCAATATACAATCAAATATTAAATTAGTATATAATAATTATAATTTGATCATATAGTTATAACTTATTCTACAATACTATTTTGGTAGACTAACTATAATTCAAAATTTGTAATTTTGTCCTTTTATAATCAATAACACTTTTAATAGTTCATTAATAGGTTACAATGAGTTGATTTTGAATCATTTATTCATAATTTTAATTTTTAAAAAACTAATTATATCTTATTTATACTAAAATTTATACTATTGGCTATATAAAGTTAGAATTTGTAAATATTGATGATAGTAACTTTGGTAATCATATTGTCTATAATTGTATTTTTAGTCATGTGTTTTTGAATATAACCTAGTTATGAAATCATAACTATATTTTAACCTAGTTTTGACCTTTTTGAGCAACACATGTCTATATTCTATTTATTTTCATCTGCAAAATCACTACGTATTCAAATAAACATTTGTGACTTTAATATTTTAATCAATGACCTTGTAGTATTAAGGACTTTTAACTTTAAAAAGAACCATAGTCCTTTTAATATAAACTTTTCATTTAGTTTTTAATTTGATCTTGATTAATATTATAAATATTTTCATTTATTTAAGACTATTAAAAATTGTGAATAACCTTGCTTCTAATATTTTTTTATCAGTTTCTTTTATCCTAATCTATTCCTAATTGTCAAGTCAATCTTTTTGATATTTTATTATTTTTATAGTCTATGTAGTGTTTTTACAAATTAACATCTCTCAAGGAGTACACCAAGTGAACAATGATAAAATAAGGTATTAGGTTAAGAAATAAAAATTACTTTTGGTTAGTGCAAAATCATCTTTGCACATCGAGGAGTCCTTTTTTAAATGTTACCTTCCCACCAATTCAATTTGTATTTACTTGGTATTATTTTCAAGCTAAGAAAAAAACTTATTAGGCAGTTTCATCATCCGTTCATAATCACTTCTAATTTTTCCTTCATATTAATGTCCAATTATTTATATCACCAAGTTTATTTATGGTCCTAAGTCCTTGCCATTCATTTTGATTCCATGTCTTCTATGGACTTCATGTCACATTGACCCCTTCCATAAGAAGTGTTGATTATTTATTAAAAATCATGTTATTCAATCAATCCAAGGCAAATTTATCATTGTTATATTCAATTTTTATGTTATATCTCTCAGTTATAATATTTTATTTTATTATATGTTGATAATCATGCCATGAATATCAAAGATAATTATAAAAATTAAAATTGATCTAAAAAATACTCATGAGACCTTAAAAAACCAATTATTACATATGATCTCATTGATGTTAATAACTTTTGTTAGATATAAGTGATAAGGCCTTTTCTTGGTTTCTTTTAATAATATATGTATATATTTTAAATTATTTTGGATACACCCACATTGAAATTTCATCTAGGAAAATCATTAATATCCTTTTTTATATACTTTTATCTTAATAGTAAATTTTTAAAATTAGAAAAACATGCAAATAAAGGTGAATATTCTCACTAACATGCAGGGGCATGACCATCAGAGAAAAAAACTATGAAACTACTAATGTTATTTTTTAGGTATCCCTTTCATATCAATGATCCAAAATGATAACATAATTTTATATAAAAGTTCACTTTCCAAATAATGTGAGTCAAAAACACTAACATCATTTTCTACTTTCCCTTGTCGAAGACTTAAAAAACATACAATAAAAATTGCTATTGTCTTTTGTTTCACGTTTTATCCCTGAAGAGGCCAAATCAAAATTATTAACCAACTTGTTTTTAGGAAATTTTTTAAAGACTTTAGAATTTTGAAACATATTATATATATATATATATATATATATATATATATATTTTATACATCTCAATTAGGTTCATAAATTTTTTTACTTTACTATTGTCACTTAATCTTGCACACTTGGAGAGGTACTTCAAGGCTTCTCCAAATTAAGTGGAACATGGGATTACCCATAGGACTATGGGTTGCCTATAGAAGGGGTAAAACTATAGATTAAAAGGATAGATCCTTATATTTGTCTTGATTACAGATCACCTATATTACTAACTCATTTACATGAAAAGGGAGAGAAAAAAACATAAAGTAAACCTATCATAATGAGGTTATACATGAATTTTAACCTAACTATTGTCACTCAATTTTTCACCCTTGGAGAGGTAGATCATTATTTATCCATTTTGAGTGGAACATTAAATTACCTATAGACCTATGTGTAACCTATAGCAGAGGTAAACCTCTATATTGAAGGGATAACTCCCTTTATATGTTCATTTGAGCTCATCACCTATATTACTAGCTTGTTTGGGGTTGAAAAGGCATAAAAGGAACATGAAAGTAACCTATTATAATGAGGTGATTCACCAAGTTAATATCCACTATACTACCATATAATTTCACTATGAAAGATGATTCACAAAACTGTCTTCAACATCCTAGATTTGTCTAACATGTGTATTTCAAACATGAAGGTGATATGCAATGCACTTCTTCAAGGTGGATGAACAAGAGGTTTGATTGTAGACATTAATGATTTGTTTGACACTTATAAATATAAAAATACACTAACTAAACTTCATGTGACCTATTAGAGATTATACTACTTGTATAAAACATGAAAGATTAAAATGAATGCAAGGATAGATGATTATCACTTGCATTCAAATATACACTACGTCACACAATTAGAAAAGAAGTTATGAAATTAAAAATGGATTTAAAATATTTATTCCAAGGAAAATATAGTAATCAAACTAGTAGGTCTTTACCATACCAGGTGTGGATTCTACAAAATTAGCCAAAAGTGGTTGCTTAATAAACTCATTTAACCTACCATTCCATCATTCAAGTGTATGGGTATCTTGAAAATCTTTATTTCCCACACCTAGTTTGGTCTAAGTTGCACCAAACTCAAGTAAATATTATTAAACTACTAAAAACTCCATGAATATTCTTAATATATGTTATCAGGTATTAAAAAAACCATTTGGTTCCTATAACTATTGGCCAAAATTTGCCCACATAAGAAAATTTTGTCTAGATGTGGTTTAGATAGTTAAATAGGGTTCCTTTTGAGAGAGTGATCTAGTGGTAAAGAGCATATATAATCTAGGAGAATATCTATTGTCATTGCATGATTTTGAAACACTTTAATCAAGCTTAAATTTTGAATTTGGTAAATATAAGGATTTAGACCATCATGACATGTCATGTAGGAATGAACATGTCAGTCTGGTTGTGATTTTCATAAGTGTACATTGGAATTTTAACAAGGTTAAATAATTACATGAACATGATATATTTTTTGTCAAGAACATGATCTACAAATTTGGTATCTTGATGAGTTTTCTATCTCAGGATATAAGCATTTAGAGTTGAACTAGCAGAATGGGACATGCATAGGAACATCAAATAAAATCCATATAAAATAGTTCTCTGAATTCAAAAAATTCCAAAGGATCATCAGGTTAAATGTGGGGCTAATAAGTGTCTAAATATTGGAATCTTGATTTAATATCTAAAGACACGTGGGTGAATAACAAATTTAGTGGGTACAAACAGATCAATGGAGTAAGTAAAATCATTCGATCAAAAATTAATGGTGAGAAAAAGTTTAGTAAGTCAAAGTATCCTGAGATTGAGGGGATGAAAAGTGGCATAGTCATGATGAATTAAAGGATTAATGATGTGCATTATATAAAGTATAAATAAGATCGATGGCACATGTTTAATCATACCAAGGAAATTGATGGTGTTTGTAAGGCCAAAAGATTAATGAGCTAGATTACATAGAGGTTGACATGGTGTAAGCACATGAAGTGGATGGAGAATAAAAATAGGATCCTAGGATTAAATGTGGGGTTGACAAGTGTCCTAATTTAGGAATCATCAATCAAATATTAATGAAGTAAATTCAATCAAAATTCAGATGGTATATAATTGTGACACATGTTAGAAGAAGCAATAATCATATTTTAAAATATGACAAAGAATGTTTTAGGGATGACACATAGGTAAACACATTAGATCAAGATATTTTGAAAACCCAGATAGGAAAATTCATAGATTCAAGATCCATATAATATTTGGGTTGATCTAGAATATATATCTCGAAGGTCCACCATTAAATCTTAGTTTAGATCTAGTGTGAGGGTTTAGAGATTATAGACCTTGTTCATTGAGATTATATTAATGTTTTACAATTATGTTCATGGTCATTTGAAAGTGATCCATGTGTATAATGATTTTTTAGATTTCATATATGCCTAGAGGCAAAAATAGGTCTTTCTAGGCCTAATAGAGATCAAAGATGGGCAATTAGCTATTGAAATGAGATCAAGTAACCTATGTATCTCCATTTTAATTATGCATATATGAAAACCAATAAATGTGATTGGTTTTCATTATATTAAAACTATGATCAATTTTAAAATTGGGTAATATTTTTTATTAATAAAATCAATGTCTCATATTTTGATATGGTCACATCCTCAGCAAACAAGTACTTATAGCTACTCAAAATAGACATAATCATGGCTCTGTTAGATTCAAGATATGAATATTTTGCCTTCAGAAGAAAGTAAAGTGAAAGATGATACAGAGTCCCGAGATGGAAATATGGTGGTTGGTGAGATCATTTGGATTATTTAATATATTTTCAAGCATCTCTAGAGGTTTTCCTTCATTAATAGGATCATAACTCACCATCTTTGACAAAATCATCCTCTAGTGTGTCGCTCAACCAATGAGAAGATTTGAGGGCTATCGGGACAAATGAAAGCTATCTTGTCTATTATTTATCATCCTTTATTTGAAAAAAATAATGTGGATCATTCATTAAAAGGTGGTATCTCATTTAATGATATTATATGGTGTGCTCCCTCTCTTTTCACTCTTTCTCTTTATCTTACATCTTCTTCCACATTGTAAAATATATCTCTCTCTAATTTTAGATTCTTAAAATGACTCTTTGATTTTGAATAGTGAGAGACTCTAATTTGATAAGTTTAACCCCTATAAAAAATTTTAAGAACTACCTCTTGATGTAATAAAAAGACTTTCTTGACCTATCTCTTGCTTTGGGTTGGTGTCTAGTAAGCTTGTGCATGATGGCCTTATGAAGGAGATTCTTCCATATCAATTATCATTGTTTTTTAGCCTCTTTTAAGGTGTTATTGGCCAATTTTATCCTACATACAAAAACATTTCTTGGATGGATGTGTTGAGTAAGATTTCTGGATGGAATGAGTGGTTTAAATATCTCATATTTCTTCCAAAGATTTTGAAACAATTTAAGCAAGCTTAAAGTGCAAATTTTTGAGTTTTTAGAGACAAGTCTTGAGATAGATCTAGATTTGAAATGTAATAAAATCTAGTAGTTTATCATGGTCATTGAAGTATTCATGAACATAAATCAAGTTCTATAACTCTTAGAAACTCATTTTAATTCTTGAAAGTTCTTATACAAGTCCAAAATAAGTAGATGATCACAAGGACGTCATGTAGAAATGGACTAGTCAACTTGATTGTGTATTTAATAAATTAACTTAAGAGGTCAACCACATGTACATAGATATTCTCATTCCTTGAACATCCTTTATAAATTTCATGTCTTGATGAGCTTTTTATTTCAAGATATAAAGCTTCAAACTTAGACTTGTAGAATGAAATAGGTGCATGGACATCAAGTTTAAACTTCATAAAATATTCATTATAATTAAAATATCATAAGGTTTAATGTGAGAGTGACAAGTTTCCAAATATTTATGGATGAGGTCAAGATCCAATGGTGAGCATTGATCTGACAAATATCAATGGGCCCCAAGATCTAATAACATGTATTAACTTGTATAGATCAGATCAATGGTGAGCGATGAGTCAACAAGTCAATGGATCTCATAGGATAATAATAAACTACTAAGTTTCATAAGTATATTAGACTATCAAAAAATCTAGGGATCTTGTCTAATCATACAAAATTAGATCTATAGTGTGTAAGAGGTCCAAAAATCAATAGGATCTTGTGGATCAAATAAAGAGCTCACAATTTCCATAATATGAGAGGGCCTAGATCAAGATCAATGAATAATATTAAAATTTGAATCTAGGGACTTCAAGTGGAGGTCAAACATGTGACCAAGTTTGAATCAAGAATAATGTTTCAAAGAGATATACTACCATTGGGGCTTAGTTGAACACCATTGAGTGGACATAGTTATACAATCAAGGTTATTAATGGTGAAGCTATATTAGTAATAAATATCTTATTCCATTAAATCATAGATTAAGACCTTGGTTCAAATATTTACAACCTATCAAACTTATTTTTGAAAGTTGCAGTATTATTCTATGACTATGCATATAATGAGTTCTTGGGTTCCATAGGGTCCAAATGAAGGATAGGTATATTTTAGACCTAAAATAGAGAATAATAAAAATTTATGTGATTTGTAGGTCTACATTGATATAATACCTATAGGAAAACCAATAAATGAGATGGGTTTTCAATCTATAGAAGAGATTTATGCTTAGATATTGAAATCGGGCAAATATGTGATTAATGAAAGGAGTGTCTCATTTTTTGATATGATCATAGATCCAATAAATAGCCACTAAATGTAGACATATTCATGGTTTTGTCAGACCCAAGGATATGAGGACTTTGTCCTTACAATATGCAACAAATGGAGATGGCATGGAGGATCAGAACAGAGAAAACAAGTGGTTAGAGAAGTAGTTGGCGCTTTGATTTTGTTCACATCTTAAAGATATTTTATCCAAAAAACTTAGTCATGAATCATCATGGAAAATAAACCATTGTATTCTAATGTATCTCTCAACCAATGAGAAAGATTGAATATTTTAGAGTAAATGAAGGTTAGCTTGTTGAAAAGGATTATTCTTAATTGGAAGAAGGCATCCATATAGAAAAATAATTAATGAACTACCACCACATTTCTTGATAATTAATGACTCTTTGATTCTCCTATGCATGTTTCTCATCAGTCTCATTACCATTTTAATATATATATAGGCATATAATCCTTAATATCAATACCTATCTTGGGCATGACTAGACACCACCAAGATTGATCTTTGTAAACTATTGAGATTAATATGAGACTAATTTTAGATTTCATTGTTCTAGTATAGTGTGTTAATGTTAGTCTAATTTGCATCCATGATAAAAATCTCTCCCTTGTCATGTCTTGATATCATCAATATACTATTTATCTTGATATGCAGGTCATGTTCAATTTTAATATCATTTTATTAAATCTCAAATGTGGATACATTGACTAGTTAGTGCCTTGAATTAGGCCTTTCCATCACTTCTCTCAGGTTTTGATCACTTGGTGAACCTCTAAATGAAATATTGATGCATAACAGACATTTGGAGTTGTAAATTAAATATTTTTCTCATCTCATTGATGTTTTTATAATTTCAAATAGAGTAGATGAATAATCATTTTAAGTGCATATCCAACATTAGCTTAAATTTCTCTTTCAGTTATCTTTCTCTCCCTTTTCCCAAAAATGAGTAGGTTTTAGTGTAAATTATCTAAGTGATGCATTAGAGGAGATAGCCTCATTAAAAATCCTATAGGTCTAACCCCACCATAGGTGACCCACATCCTAGGGTTGTTCCCATATCTGACTAGATTTGGGTAGAGGACTTGAATAATCCTTTGTTCAGCTAGGGTGAAATTTACATCTCTAATAAGTGCTTCTAAGATAGTGTAGGTCTAAACTCATGTTAATTATACCACTGATGTGATCTTGGTGTGACTCTTATAACTCCTATTTATTTTCACTCATTGCTTCGTGAACTGAGTTTATGAAATACTTATGTAATTAGCTAGATTGTGAGATTGTGTGAGATAGTATTGTCTTGTGTAGATCTAGTGTGGGTCAAATAATATGAGAGCCTATTTTTTATTTGTTACATCACCTTTTTAAATTTATTAGGATCCCTATTTATCCCTTTATAACCATTTTCCAAGTAGAATAATTAGTTTAGGTGATCCATCAAAAGGATGTTGATCTCCTCTAGAGGTTTAACTGTATTATAGGATACCCAAAGCCTAGGGTTATTCCCATATTATGAATAGGAGTGGAAGAGCATAAAAAAATATTATAAAAGGGTGAAATATCATGCCATAATAGGAATAAATCCAAATAACTCATTTTTCTCATTAAGCCTTCACTAGGCCTGATTTCCTTGTAGCCCTAAAAACCTATAAACCTCCTTGTGTGGGGAGTTGTATGAAAGATCTTGAGATACCAATTGAATATTATATAACCCATTATGGGATTATAGATCCATGTTATATTTTAATTTTTAGACTCTGAGTTTAAATCCATTTTTTCCCTTTCTCTCTCTTGAATTAGGCCTCCTTGATTAGGAACATGTTTTCTTTCTATAGACTTATAACACACATGTGAAATCACATAAAAACAAGTGATTAAATTTTTATAAGAAATCACCAAATTACATGTCAATTTTTGGGTCTTGAGACTCTATGAAAGTATACAAACCAAGAAATGGCCTTACCACCTAGCCTCATTTTAAGATCATTTGAGACTACCTTAGAAAATTGGCATAGTTTTATCACCTTTAGAAACTCCTATCTAAAGTTTTTGACTTTAATCAATACTAAAAATACCAAATCACCTTATCCCATTATTTTGATGGTCTCCTCTTCTCAGAACACTTGAAAAACATCAAAAACATGCAAAAATAGGGTATTTTTATCAATATATACAAGTGAAATTAATGTCAAAGTACATGTTCAAGATATAAATGGATTCAAAAAAAAATACAAGAGGTTTTAGGATCAAAATATGTCATTGGATTTGCATTTGAGGTCATATTTCCATGACTGGTCACTATTAGGATTTAAGAGATGTTTAAGACTAGTTTGGGGTCTTAACAATTGTTCATAAAGAAAAAATCTTTAAATTAACTCCTTGACCTTGTAAAAAAAATTTATCTAACACCCTCAACTATCCTAAATTTATCATACTCCCATTAAAATTATTAGATTATGGTATGATCATTTGAATTTGCTCCTCACGTGGCATATATAACATTCTTGGGGCTAAAAAGAGGTTTACTTTGAGTTTTGGGTCTCAATAATACATTATATTATTGGGATGAGTTCATACATATTAAAAAAATCATATAAATAATTATACATGTTTTGGTAATTCTCATAAATCCTCTATATTCTCATGATGTCCTAGTTAGGGATCTTGGGGTTTAATATGCATCTACTTCTTGCTTGGCCACAAGGGAATTTGGATGAATACTGAGGTATTTTTTATACATATAGGCATATGGAAACCTTTTTAATTTTATTTTTATTTTTCCTTAATATCCACTTCTGAGATCTAAAATCATTTTTTATGCTTTGAGTCTAAAAAGCCCCCTTGGTCACAAGATTGTCCCTTACCTAAGGAGTGGGCAAGGTCTAATACAAAAAAATGAATATATACACTGATTTTATGGACTTATAATGACTAAGGGTGATTTTTTAAACTCATGAACACACCTTGTACCAAATTTTAGAGTTTGGTCATGCCTAGAGGATGTTAAAAACATGAATTTCTCTCGAGACTAGAATGTAAGCCTGTGACTGTGTGCAAATTTTTTATTAAATGGGTATGGAGTCAAGAAAATCAGTTGGGTAAATCTTATATATGTTTATTTAGGGTAGACCTTATAATATCTCAAGCATCCCTATTCTTTCATTCTTAAGCCTTAAGACTAGCCTATTATCATGTGGCCTATATGTATTCTAGGGTCATTTTACTATATTCTTGGTTTTAGACCACCACCTTTTTAATAACTAAAATATCATTGTCCTTTAACATTTTTTAAATTTACAATTGTGTTTTAAAACCCCCTTTAGACATCTCTACCAACTCTCATTATATGTTCCTTAGACCTATTTGTGTCATGCAACTTGTAGGTGTTCTTAGAGACCATGATTGCTTTCTCTTTTGAGTCTGGACCTCATATTATACATAAAAACCCATTAAATAGTTCATATACTTATTGGAATTCTAAAATTAGGTTCAAGGAACCTTTTAAAACCCTCTTAACTATTCATCTCCTTTAGGTTTAGCAATGGGTTAAAAGATGTCTCAAATATGCCTATATATGACTTATAGGAAGGTCATAAATACAACCTTTATTTTTTAACTTCACCCTTACATCAAATACTTCTCTTGGCCCTTGAATTTTTGTATAGTCTCAATTAGGCTTCAAATACCTTTCAATCACCTCTTAATACTCTCTTTATATGAACCTTAGACCAATTTGTGTTATATAGAATGTAGATGCATATTATGAGAGAGTTTGTTTGTCTTTTTATTCTTGATAACCTCACCCTTATTAAAATCGATATTCTCCTCAAAGAACTTGAACTTATTTGAGGATATAAATATTATAATTGAACAATCTTAATGTCTGTGACTCTTTCCATCTTCTACAAAGTATTCTAGAGTCTTGTAATGTTTAGTTAGACTATGTATTTGATTTCTTAACCTTTAATGGATTTTCAAGTGAATACTATATATGATGACTTATAACACTATTTAAATCTTCAATGAAGTTAGGCTCCACTATTTTAGCTTATTCTAGTGTTGATTAGGTCATTGATTTTTGGTCCATAATGTGTACTTATAGGCCTATGGCCTATAGGTCATTATTTACTATTTAGGTCTACCAAGTCACTTTCTTAAGCTCTTTTGATTATAATACTCTTAATAGTATCAAAAAATTCCATAACTCCGTATTACTTATTGAAGTCTAATAGATCTTCTAAACAATAATTTTCATCTTTAACTCATCCTACAAGTTTGTATAGTCCTGTAGGCACCTATTTTATATGCAAGGTCTATGTGTATGGACATAGAGCATGAAGTCAAAGGAATATTAATGCATTAATAAGTGTGTTAGGTCCACTTACGACTATGAGCTTCTCTCAAGCAATTCATAGTATGTACAACATATATATCAAAGAAATAATAGTGAATCTTATTAGAGAGTGTGTATATGGATTATTATATTTACTTTTGTATATTTCTAATGGTGAAATGTCATGAAAAAACCATAGACCATGATGTATTACTGGTACTTTAGCTAGATTGATAATCAAACTTATAGTATACTAATTTAGACATAAACCATGTTCAGAAAGGCAAACACACTTTAAGAATATGAACCAAAACAAATTTTAGATAGAATAACAAGGAATACATGAAACCAAAGGAGTTTAAATTAAAAATTAATCATTATAAATCTCTAAGAGTTACCAATATGAAGACAAAATAAATATTTATAGCATAATCCAATGAAATAGCTTGTACACTAAGACACTCTTCCTTCAATTTAAATCACTTCATGGATATGATTAAAATAATGAAACCACAAATAAAATTAGATACAAGACCTATATAAACCATCCTAAATATCATTCCTCTCCATTTATTTCTATACTAGATAAATAGGTGAAGGAATACACCCCTCATAGATGAATAGACCATAATGACATACTATCACTCTTATTGATTGTTAATAAATAATAAGATATAAATATATTAAAAAATTACATTTATTTGAATACTAATTTCACCCCTAAAAATTCCAAAATTTTAAACTCCTAACTCTCTCTCTCTTAGTCATACCATTCACTTCAAATTTACCTTCCTAAGCTTGTGAAGGTACTGATAGAGGATAAAAGGTGTTTCGATTGTTAGTTTGACCTAAAATTTGTTCAAAATATGAAAAATGATCTGAGGGATCCCAAGGATCACTTAAAAACCATTTTCAATTGAAAACAAATCTTTCAAGGCCTTACAAGTGCTTCAAAAGTGTCCTTTTACAAAGATTAGGTGTTAAACTATAGGTACTATCAGACCCTAACTAAACCTAAATATTCCTAAAATTTATTTGACCTATTTATGACACTATGGATGTTTTTAATCCTCTTTAAATGTTATCTCCCTAAAGTGGTATCTCTAACACTTTCAAATTAGCCAAAAGGTGGCCAAATTGACATTTTTGCAATTAATAATCAAATAAAGGTTAGTACATGGTAATATGACATTAAATACACCTCAATAAATTTTTTATAATGAATTTAGACCATATTATACCTTTTAACATGATTGACCACTCTAATACCTTGTATTATGCCACAAGACTAGACAAGTGAACCTAAGACAAGAACTTAGACAATGATAGACAAGGGCACATATGACCATATACAAATATTTAAGATCAATAGAGACCATGAAAAGATCATGAAAAACATTACATACCTAAATGAAGTTTATAACTATAGGGGGTGACTAATTTTGAATTGGTGTTGAAATTTGCTTAACATTCTTGGTGATTCATAAGGGTGGAATGCCTGCATTGCTAATCAACTAGTAGCCTCCTTCTATTAGGCTATGGCGTCACTCTTATAATCAATATGAAACTGATATGCCTTTAAAATATTTGAAACTCACACAAAACAAACAAAAATAATTAAACACACACTATGATTCAAAGCATTTAGGGAAAAAAACATATAAATACTCAAACAACATACCTAACCTACTATATATAGACCTCAAAACATGTTTTAGGTGATGGAACCATTTCTCTTACTTAAACGAGGATCAAACAAAATGTTTTTTGAGTCATATATTCTCCATGAGAGTAAATCACCATAAGATGGATGCTTTTAAAAAAAAAATCTTATGAATCTGATCAAAATACTCAGCACTCATAGGATAACTGCTAGTTACAAGTGAATAAATTAAATCTCCATTGAATGTCCCTTTAAGATCTCCATTAGGTTTATTTGATAGTGCATCCTACTTGATCTCCTTCATTATCATTTACTATTCTTAATTTTACTTTTTGAGAGTCATGGGAGTTGTCTAAACTTCACCATCATCTGGACTATGATGTGTTTGATGTCTAGAGCTTTCAAACTTGTATTTTTTCGCTCGAACATATCTATACATGACTCAACATCAGACTATTTCTTAGGCTATTCTTTAACCACATAAACTTTTGCCTTGGATTTATTACACTCTATCAATATTTAATATTGTTTTATAAAGATTGTATTCTTCTCTTCATGCTTATTAGGTCCATATATGACCTTAATTTTAGGCTCATATTCTTTAGGAAGGAGAATTGGCTTACTCATTTATTCAAACTCTTAAACTATGGCATGGGACTACTGCCATAAATATTCTTCTTCATAACTATGACATCTATGAACTTCTTCCTTTTGAGTAGGAATAATTTAATGGTCTTCCTTATCATCATGATTTATCATACTTTGAATCTCATCATCATCATCATCATCATCATACATATGAATAAGATAACCTTTTATAGTTTTTTGAAGAGGACCATCAAGGCTTACCTCAAAAATATTCATCATGGATGATGTATGTGACAATAATTATCTCTTCAATTAAAATATATGGATCATATTCATAATTTTCATCACCATACTCATCTAGGAAAATATTAGAGATACCCTCGAGTTTGGAATATGCTCTATCATCTATGACATGCTCTTCTTCCTCATGGATAGTATAATTAAAATTGTAACTAGCTTCCACATATGCCTCAATGTGAAACTTGGCCAAAAGTTGTGTTCTAATAGTCACCTTTGATCCATACCTTGTTTTGAAGGCCAAAAAGGACCAATCAGTAGAAATATATCCTCCTATCTTGGAAATGAATTCTCTTGATAGACAAAGAACAAAATGTCTAGGCAGATCTGCCACCACTATGTCTTGTAAAATTGGAAAGCCTAGATAGTCATGAAATAATAACTTAAAACCTTTGATGAGATATATTGACTTGGATAAATTTTTATCAAGATGAAATAATCATTTACTATATATCTCATATTTTAATCATAACTTGTCTACAACTAGTTTGGGAATGATTGAATTGCTTTCCCCACTATCCATAATGCAATTATGGACTAGTTTGTCTCCTAAAATGAGGGTAAGGTAGGAATGTGGGGATTTTAAGATTTTTTGAAGGGTTAAGAAATATGAGTAGGTGATTTTTTGAGGGATACACCATCATGTATTGATGGTTGATGACTAAAATGGATTGGGGATAGTTTCTCTTGAAGTAATTCATTTTGACTAGGCATGTGAAGTACTTCCCAAAGAGATATTCTTATCTTAGAATTATTT